>JAJEJO010000815.1:52388-212782 GCA_020662805.1 Glaucomys volans
AGTATCGCTAATGATGTGCATTTCACATTCAGAAATTCTGCCACCACGAAACCCTTTCTTTGTAGGTTCCATTGCTATTGCATTTCTGCATCAAGAAAGTCTCGAGCAGGACGTTTTTCCTGTATAACAATTCCTATTTCAAGTTTGTGCTCTGTTTATACCTGGATTTGTCAATGTTATGACCAAGGGTAAATCAAATCACATAGCTGATGTTCTTTCTACAACTTAACATGTGTCAGGGAAAATAAAGAAAAATTCTGAATTGTGTTATAAGGATGAAAAATTCTCAATGGTTTAAAAAGCTTTAGTAATAATGTTTAAAAAGACAAAGACGAAAGCAAAAAACTTTAGTAATAATGTTTAAAAAGACAAAGACGAAAGCTCAAATATTTTACTTCAGTTCAACCAAGGGTATGGACCTATGTGGTACTTGATAAGCTTATAGCAATTTCTCGAATGCATGTTTTCACCTCCTGAAGCACCAAAGCTCCACATGAATCAAAGCATCTATCTGTGGATGAAGTTTTAAACAAGAATGACGTGACAATTACAAACAAGACTACACTATTCACATTTTATGTCAAAATAACCACTAAGAATACTTTCCCATTTGAACAAAAAGATGACATCCCAAATCCATTAGTTATGGGACCAGACCTGGAATGGTCAGGGGTTTTTTTGTTTGTATGTTCCCTGAAGAACTGACCCTATTACACAAAATTTATTTATTTGCAACTTGTGTTACTTTCAGAAAAGTTCTTATAGTCTTTATGTTGGTTGAAGAAATGTAACAACTTCCAGTAGCAAATGGTGCACTTGATTTACTTACCAATTATTTTTGCTTTTAATGTTTTATTGGAATATATCCACTCTGGTAAAATAGCTGAGTTTCTTTTAGGGCACCTGTTCAGGTCTAATGCATGAATGAAGATCTGTTGTGTGAGTTCAGAAAAAGAAATATTTCATCGGTACTCTAGGCTATTAGAACCTTTATAAGTTTTTCACGAAATGTGCCTGTTTATTCGCATAACCAGTTAAAAAGTTAAACTGCAAAATACCCTTTTATAATTTTATAATGCAAAAGAACCACTTTAACTTCATCTCCCTCCTTGACTAAATGAGTAGGTTAATCATCAGATTGGTAATTCAGACCCCAGTTATAACATAGAAAAACATCCCATTTTATTACATTATATTAAATTTAACTGATGGTTATATATTAGTGGTGTGTGTGTGTGTGTGTGTGTGCGTGCGTGCTGAGGATTGCATCCTTTTTTTTTAAATTTTAATTTTGAAACAGTCTCACTAAGTTGCTGAGGTCAGCCACAAACTTGCATTCTGCTCATTCTAATACATTATTAAAACCAACATACATAAACGTTTGCCAAAGCTAAATATGATGAAATATACCTAGATGTAACGATGATCCTTACAGAATTAAAGCACAGGATTCTGTTATTATTATTTTCTTTTTTTGGACTAGGGCTTGACCTTAGGGGTACTTGACCACTGAGCCATATCCCCAGCCCTATTTTATATTTTATTTAGAAACAGGGTCTCACTGAGTTGCTTAGCACCTTGTTTTTGCTGAGGCTGGCTTTGAACTCATGATCCTCCTGCTTCAGCTTCCTGATCCATTGGAATTACAGGCAGGTACCACCTTGCTCAGCAGGATTCCGTTATTATTAAGGAAAAGGCAAGAGAGTTTAAAAACTAAATCGAAATAATACCTATTAATAAAATTGTTAAATGTTAAGGAACTGATTTGTTTGGATTTTTTTAGATTAGTGGCATCTTGGAAAATTGGGAAGATTCAAGAAGGTGGCAGGAGCAGCACATCACTAGATCACCAGAGTTCTCCTATTGGCAAGATAGCTCCTGGTAAAAGACTGTATAGTTGTGGGCTACATGGTGACGGCAACTGTAACTAGTGACCTACAACACATTATCAGCAAACTACAGCCTGTGGACTGAGTTAGTATGTTCCAAGAACTAAGAATGCTTTCTACATGTTTACTGTGCATTAAAGGCAAACAAGAAGACCAGGTGAAGTGGACTTCTATATGGTCTGCAAAGTCCAAACTCTTTGTCTAGTCCTTATCAAAATAAGCTTGCTGATTACACCCTTTAAAGAATGTTTTTGTATCTTATCGACAAAGATAACCTTAAACAGTTTTCATTAAGGTAGCAGGGATAACAATATATCTTCAATATATTACCACCAATTCTTTGATTTAACCCATAAAAACTTAAATAGAGCAACAAAATCACTTATGGTAACTTTTAAAATAAATATTGCATTTGAAGTTCTATTCTTCTGAGAAGAGTATTTGAAATACATATATATTTCCATGTACATATTTGAAATATATAAAAGAAACATATATATGATCTCATTTATTATTTCCATCCTATTTTAATGCACCTGTGTCAATTTCATTAAAATATTCAGAGAACATCAAACAAATCATTATATTCATGACATTGTGCTAAGGGATTGCTATTAATGAAGTGTCTAGAAGTTTGTCATGGCCTAGGGTATATTAAAATAAGCCCTGTAAGCAAAAGAACTATTGCACAACTGAGATGTAGTAGTTGTTTGACTGCTTTGGATGTTTTGCTTGTTTGTTTTGCTAAATATGCAAGGTTTTTTTCATCTTTTTGTTATATTTTATTTGTGCATTATAATCATACATATTTGTCACATTAGGGTATAATGATCAGACTCATGTACCAAGCTGCCATTTTTAATAATGTCTGAATTATAAACTACTCTGTAATAGTTCCAAGGCTCAGATGCAAGGTATCTTGCTCTTCAGGTCTTATAACTAGATGATCAAAGGTAATTCAAAGTGGGACAGGCTTAGATGCTATATAGAGTCTTTGGAAAACCACAACAGGAAAATCATAACACATGTTTGGAGTTTGGTCATCCCCTCCTATGCTTAAAAATTTTCCTCTACTTGAATAGCTACTAGGCCATGGTAGTGACTTAACACTACCCATAAAATAATAAGTGATTATATGATCACACTGTCCTTTATGGCCTGAACATTACATGATTCATCAAATTCTGGAGTTAGATATCCATGACAGCATTACATTGTGAGATAAAAATCATATATGAGACTAAGCGTAAGTAAGTCTGGAAAACATTAGAAAGCTGCATGAGAAGAGCTCACATGACTGGGGTACTTTTCCCCCCCTATAGCTTCATTGTCACTTCATTCATCAACATGTATAGCCATGGAATCTCCCATGATCAGTTAACAGATGAGGGATAAGCATAGGCCTGGTTCCTAGATGGGTCTATTGGTGCAGTGATGCCCATTAGTAATGGACTTAAATAATTGCAGTCACTCCTAGAGGTTACCTTGGAATACATTATCTTAGGGATCTGAATATTGGTTGGTATGTCCTTTAATATACTTCCCAAGTGGAAGTATATATCCCATTTTTCAGAGGCAGATTGCTACACAGAAAAGTAGGATGACCTATCAAAAACTCTGTTACATTGACTCTACCCACAAAATTTTAAGTTGTCATTGCATTAAAATTTCTTCAATTACTCCATCTGTGTGTGCCATTTGTTTCCTTATAGAAACCCAATTGAGTTTTGAATGTGTGTGTCAAATAATCTGTAAATGAGTATTTGCTTATTAATGTCTTTGCTGGTATTTGATATCCTTGTATTGAAATGTTTTTAATGTAGTTGCATCAAATGTACTTTTCCTTGAAATTTCAAACTTTGTTTTACTGCTTTTAGAAACCATTTAAATATGTTATTTAAATGCCATGTTATTTAAATATTCATCCATATTTCTTTTAGTATGCTTATGATTTCATTTCATAATAAAACTTTAATGCATTTGGAAAATATACATATGGGAGAGTACTGTAAAGCAGGAATCTGATTCTACTCCATTATTCTTATAAATGAATTCAGTTACTTACCAACTAATTCAATAATTTCTTAGAGATATGAAATGTCTCCTGTGTCATTTATTAAGTTATTAAGTTATTATGTTTTTGATGCATTCCTACCTTTTTGATAGGGTTATTGGAAGAATAAATTACCACTGTAGGCTAAGAAAAGCTCAAAGGAATAAAATAACTATTACACAAAGATGTTAACTTATTAAATAGATTATACATGAGTTCTCAAAATGTTGTGTGACCTGTTGCCCCTTTTGGAGCAAGTAAATATGTAAATTAACCACATAGATTATTTTATACTTATTTCATTTTGCAATTTTGTTTAAATTTCATTAGGGTGAACCACTTGGGTTCTCCTGGTGCATGCCAAATTCATACATCTCTGGAATAACTAAATACTGCCTTATAACCTCATAAGATAAACATAAGTAGAACATACTCATGGGACAGTTGCAGATCACATGTATTCACTGATTAGCTTTGTTCAAAATGATGCTTCAATTGGAATATTAATTAGAACCAAAATTACAAAGCAAAGTAGAGAGGGAATGGAGCCTGGAATCCTTACTTACTCTCTAAGTGGCAACTTTGTCAGAAATCTACTGTGAGATCTTAGTCTTTATAATAAGAGAAAGAAAGCAAAATCTGAACTTCCAAACACAATTTCTCTATGCAAAGAAATAGGTGTGAAACAATAAGCACCTGGAAACCAATTGAGGATGTTGTTGAATAAATTATAGAAAACATAAATGAGGAGCAAAATGTAGATTGAGTAATAAGAAATTTGGGGTCGCTTGTCAGAAATAGTCTGCCCTTTATAACTTCTTTGATCTAGTAACAAATGGTTAGCTGATTTGGGGGTTTTGTTTTGTTTTGTAGGTGTTTGGGTGATAAAATATAGCATTACAAGAAAAGTTATTTCTTTATAATATCTCATTTATTCACCAGAGAGTGATTTTTTTGATGCAAAATGTACTCTGATCCATAAAAACCTCATATTCTGAAGGACAATTTCCTAGAAACTCTCTGTCTGCATGTTTACTATGTTTGGTTCTTTAAGAAAATATTAATATTCTCCAAATTTATCCAAATGGAAAGAGAATAGACATAAAGAAATTTATGAGGGTGTTTCTGAAATTCTATCAGTAAAATAAAATTTTGTCAAAATATTTATTTTAGAAAAATATCCATAGTCCTTTCATACTTAGAAAATAGAAATGTGTTAGAATAAACTGATCACCTTTTTCTTGGGTATAATTAATTGCTATAATCTCAGGAAAAGGTGAAATTTTAGAGGAAAAAAGTACATTTAATATTTATAGACATATGTATTCTGCATATGTCAGATCTTAGTCTTTATAATAATCATAGGCTTTGCTATGATAATACAATATAACAAAATCCCTAATATCTGATTGGCTTAAAATGCCAAGTATTTATTTCAAACACATATCTGCTGGTTGACTGAAATTCAACCAATTTTATCTCAGTTTCAGGATGGGAGGTAATAGATATAATTTGGGTGTGGGTCTGCTTTGCGTATAGTTATTCCAGGATCCAAGCTAATATAGCAATGGATGCCTGGGACATCCTCTCCATTGACATTCTTCCAATAGTCTCATCTTAGAACTAGTGCATTGTTACTAAGGCCCACACCCTACTGACCACAGCCAGTCATGTGGCCAAACTCTGAGTCCACAACATGAAGAAACACACTTCTTCCACAAAGAGGGGACGGCAGTAAATATTTGATGAGCACTAATCTACCACAATGTGTGTATGAACTAGTTCAAATTCTGTACTGAAAGAAGATAAGATGATGGATTCTCTTTCCATGACTGATATTCAACAGCTCTTGAAGGAAGAGACACATTATATGTTTTGTCTATGTAAAGATTTATACTTTGCGCAAACAGTGTTATCTTATATACTCATACCTTCTATTAGCCAAGAGATCTTGGAAATTCAAAGTAAAACTTAAGATAGTAAAGTTAGTGCCAAGTTAATGCACAATATTCTTCTTTTTTTTTTTTACAGTTTATTTATTTGTTTGTTTGTTTTAATTATACATGACAGTAGAACCCGTTTTGATATAATTATACAACAGGGAATATATCTTTTTTTCCACAATGTAGATTCACATGATTCATATAATCTTACATATACATAGGGTAATACTATATGTCTCAGTGTACAATATTCTTCTTAATAGAATTATTTAGCAAACATTTTTATTGTATAAATGCAAGATAAGTAAAAGTATGAAGGCTCCCATAACTTTCTTATAAGAGTCTAAAAGTCTTTCCCAGATTCTTAAAATAAGAAAAATGACAACTATATGATGTTTTTATCTCAAATTTAATTAGCTGTATAAACATCTGATTTACAAATATAAAAAAGAAAGCAAACATTTGGGCCTTCTGAATGGTCCAAGTCCAATCACTTTCTTTTCTTAGCATCAGCACATTGTTGCCTTATGTGATTCAAAGTAAAATGATGATTCCAAATAAATAATGACCTAATGTTAAAGTAATTACCAACTTCTTTATTAATAACATCTTTAAATTACCTTCTCCAGAACAAATTGCTACAGTACTGTTTTCTATTTTATACCATGTTATTTGACCCTGTTAATTGATACACATCTCAAATGGATTTTGTACTTAATCCTCCTTCAATATCCAGCTAATGTTAAAATTTCTCCATGAAGCCTTTTCTAAATATAATGAAGTATATCAGTCTTAACTGCCTCTGACTTCTTTTGGTCCTTATAAGTACTATCTTTATTGCTGTCTGACGCTTCCCATATGTATTATTCTGTCAGGTAGAAAAGCTTTGGTCACCTTGTGCTACTTAACCAATAGTAAAGTTCGCAAAAACCATAACAGTCCTTTATTATTCTGATCTCCATTGTTCTGAATGATTGGCATTAGAAAGCTGTTAATTTCGCAGGGTGGTTCATGCATTTGCAGCACTTGGGCCGAAGTCATCTCAAGAGCACCTCCAACAGGTATCTAGAAGTCAAGGTTCACAATAAGGTGGGTTGTCATTGGGGGCTCTCAGTCTCTCAGAACACCTACCTATTTTTTTCACTTAAGTGGGACCTCCCCATGAAGCATACCAAATTTTAAGGTGGATTTCTAATGAAAGAGAAAGGCAGATGGAAGTTCTGTTATATTTGTGACCTAGCCTCAGAAGTCACACTACTAGGCCTCATTTTAAGATGATGTCTTACCTCATCTCCATAACCCATACCCTCCTCATTAATTCCCTCTCTACCCCCTGCCTAAAAAGAAACTGATAAACAGATAAAAGGATCCAGTGTTTTGACTCCTATAAGTACAGTTGCCTAAATTCTGTGGTTGTACTTCTCTGTCTTCTCGACTCAGAATAGTTTGTACTAGTTTAATGTCTATAATTTCCCATAGTTAACATTTTTAAATTAATAAAGAGGCATTATTATAATGACATTTAAGTGGGCATTTCACTTTACTTAGCTTTAATAATTAAAAAAGAGAAACTGGAAAAAGGCATTGAATCCCATTATGGAGTAGATACAAGAAACATGATTAACAAACGTATATAGAATTTGTCAGGATATAACAAAAAGCTTTGCTCTGAATTGTACCTGGGGATAACATT
Source organism: Glaucomys volans (assembly GCA_020662805.1). NCBI lineage: Eukaryota > Metazoa > Chordata > Mammalia > Rodentia > Sciuridae > Glaucomys > Glaucomys volans. The sequence goes on from JAJEJO010000815.1 coordinate 59,967, forward strand.
AAAAATTCAGAATAATCACATTCACCAGAAAAACCACGGGTTTTTGCTTTACAATAATTCAAATGATTAATTGGTGTTCAAATATTGAGTAGACATTTTAATTTAGAGTACAGGTTGATGCAATCCAGTTTCCATCACGTTCAATGTGCTCACATACAGTTGTATTTTTCACAGCTCTAGGACCCCTGATTGAGAGGGAGCAAGAGGGACTGAAGTTCAACCTGTGCTGTTATTCAAGTCATGAACCCTGACACCAGGTTACCCAGAGTATGTGAGGAACTCTTTTGAACTTACATAAAATTGATGCTATATGGGTTAAGAGAGTACCTGGCTATAAGACATGATGTTAAAAGAATTTCCTTCAAAGGAAATGAAAGTAGCACAGTGTAATGGAAAGGCTATGATCTTGGCATACAAAAATAAAAAAACAGGTGCCGTTTAAATTCTGACCACTTACTATGACTGTGAGAAAGTAATGCAATGTCTTTGAACCTCAGTCTCTTTGCATATAAAACGCTAATATTAATTCCTATATTTTGGAGTTAATAGGAAAAGTAGAGCTAATGCAACAGAAGCATGGATTACAGTGTCTAATAGAGGAGAAATTACTTAAACTGCAGTCATCATAAATTCTACGAGAGGTATTGTTAAGGAGTTTTAATCCTTGGTTCTGTGTTTATTTTTTGTGATAGATAGAGAGCCTGCAATTCTATTCAGGTATGCAATTATAGAACTCACTGGTTAAAGTCACAGTAGGAATTGTAAAAGAAAGCAGGAGGTTATAATTCAGTTCAGCAAAATCACTCCTGAACAAAATATTCCTCAGCATACAAGTAAGAATTAGTCACCTTGGGATTTTCAAAATTTATTTTTCTAATTTTCTAGATAACTCTCAAAATACAGCTCTCTGGCACAGATGGCATTGTCTTCACAAAATCACATCCTATGCTAATGTCCTATAGGCAAGAGGCAACTCCCAGTGACAGGACCCAGTTAGGCCCTGGCTCAACTCTGACTCTTGATTAGCCACACCCTGTTGCAAATGCAACCAATTCTGCATAACCAGTAAGATTCATGGTTAAAAATAAAGATGAAGTTAATATAAGCAACAACATACAGATGATATACGCCTCGTTAAGAAGATAAATCTGACTAAATTATTGCCTCTCTCAGTAGTGTACCTCTAATTATACCTCTGGGCTTCAAAACTTAAATAATTAATTAGAACTATTCCAGGGCAGGAAATAACATGGCTATCTATTTCTTAACAAACAAGAGGTCACTTGAAATATTCCTCAGACAAATTACAACTGTTTCATAGATCACTATAATTTTAATAGATATAAAATACAACCAAAAAAAACCGCAAGGTCCATGAAGTTCTGCCTTTTCCTTCCTAGTTCATCTTCTCTATTTCCCTTGCTCATTATATTCTAGCCAAGTTATCCTTATTTTCAATTCTCTGAAAGATGTGGCCTTAGGACCTTTGTGCAAGCTGTTCCCTTACTCACTAATGTTCCTCCCCTAACATAGTGTGTGTATTATGTCTCAACTCAAATTCCCACTCATGAGAAAACCTCCCTGACTATCCATTGGATTAATCATCTCAGCCACTGTATGCATCTGTCATAACTCCAGTTGCAAAAGGAAATCCACTTATTTATATTTCTCTTTACTTGTGTGTTCCCAGAACCCTCCTCACTACAGGACCATAATTTTACCTTCACTTTTCCAGTGCCAAGAAAATAGGAGGTCCCCACAAATGTATGTTTAACAAACAAATCAAGTGAATTAGAAGATACAAAATTGTAAAGAGTTTGATTACTTCCAAATGAATACAAATGAGAGATTGCAGAAAATAGACACACATACACAAAAAGACAATGAGGCATAATAATAAAAGAAAGTAGAAAAACAAATACCACATAACCGGTTAGATATACACATGATTTCTCATTCCATCATTGTTTAAAGTAATATAAAAAATCAAATTTACTTAAATCACCTAGATTTAATTTACTCAAATTTTAATTTAATCTGTAAAACATGTAACATGAAGAATCAGGCTTCACCATGAATAGTGAATGTAGATTTAGGTTTATTATACAGAAGAGTTGCTCAGAATATGTTTCTAACTGAAAATCTAGAATATGATTACTCTTCCTCATAATTCTATATCAAGGGTAAAGGAAGAAACCAAAGATTAATAAGAAGCATGTTTGAACAAAGAATTACAGGTGGCTTTTTTTATTCTTTAATGATTTTTGCTTATTTACATTTTCTAGTATTTTCCATTAATATTAGGGAAGAGAGAGAAAGATTGATTTTAGTCATATATGCCTTTGAACATTTTTTCCTACCATTTTTTTCTATGCAATTTGATGTCTTTAAATGTGTTTCTACTCTTCTGGGTACTTTACTAAGTATATTGAGACATGATGTTTACCTTCTCAGGATTAATAGGCATAGTGAAGAAAAAAACTACATAAAAATAACTATACATATTTTGATGTGTATAATGAATTCAAGAAATATAATACAGAGGCAGAAGATAAAGAGGTCTTTTCCAGAGAAAAGTACTTAATTTCTCAGATAATCTTCCATTTCCCTGCTTCTTTCTATTTGTGACTGGGGTAGGGGTAAGAGGAAGGCTATACTTTGAGTGACTTTGGGAGAATTCAAAGGCGAATTTCTCACACCCATGAGGCTTTACTTGCTAGCATTTCCAGTAGAGGTCTGCAACTCATCTAACTCAGACTTCTTCAAGCTTAGCAATGCCCCAAATTTGCCACCCAAGGGCTTCAACTGCATCTCCCTTGTTTGGTTCTATGGAATCATCTAAGTATCCAATATGGCACCCGTTGTACATACTGCTGTCACTTTCAACCCAGAGTTATTTTACTTATCAATTTGAACTCTGGCAAGTTAAATTAAAATTACAATTGATAAAATTACAACTACTTCTAGATCATTGCACATAAAAACTAAAGGTAGGTTTGAAAGCGAATCATCAGAGCTCCCACTACAAACGCATGTGGTACTAAGATATTTGATTTAGTGCAGCAAGACTCCTCATGAGTCAAGGTCAGGGGACATTTCCCAGACTCCCCAATGAAAAGGCAAGAAACCTTCATTTATCTGATATGCCTGTCCCTCTCTAGTCTTTATAACCAATGTTATCAATTAAAAATGTGAATATTTTAACATTATTTATTTATTGCCAAATAAAAATTGTATATCTTTATAGATTTGCAATCTAGCCCTTCATTCTGACAGGTAAGTGGCTCATGTATCCTATACGATGACACTTAAAAATCTCAAGAAATATAGATCAGATGATTTAGTGTTTAAAATACTAGATTCCTTATACACTCCCCAGGGATGAAGGGAGCAATAGGAATCCCACTTCTCATATCTTAGTGAACTTTCCCCCACCTAAAAACTATGATATTCCCCCCTACACACACACAATTTTCAAATTTCAGATAGATGATAACTACTTTTGTTATATAAACCTAAATATTGTATAGTTACAATTATAACAGTTATTTGTGATTTTTCTGAAACTCAGATATAACAATGTATCTTGTATTTTCAAGTGTTAAATATGTCCAACTAGAGCCAATTCATTATCCCTTTCAAGGACATCATCTTGGAGACCACTGGAGATCCCATTAGCTAAGTCAGTTACCTGCCTTAGTCTCCTTTTCATATTTCAACCCTCTAAAAGGAGAATGTTAGCTTGTTTCTAACCTGCATTGTCAGAATCTGGCAGCAACTGGAGCCAATAACAATATACCCTATTTCTTGTTACCATTATGGAAGTTGTAGCAGAGTTTGCAGTATAAACAATCTGGTGATCTCAGGGTCGTAAAGAGCACAGAGTAGTGCTGAAAAAAACAAAAACCACATTTAAAATTAAAGCTAATCATGCTCCATTTCTTTTTATTATCCTCACAGTTCTTTATATATTTTCATTTCAAAAACAAAGGACAAAAGTCCCTTTAAGTCATCAATAGTTTAATATCAAGATATTTAACCTACAAAAATTCAATCTTAACCGCAGGACATGTTGTAACCACAAAGCTTAGAAAATCATATCTGTTGTAGAAAATTAAATTTGCTCAAGTAAACTTGAAGTGAGCTCAGTAGCCTTGAAATCATCAACTGACCCCTCAGTCAATTAATTTACCAACATCACCTTCACTCCACACAGTGCGGCTCCTTGTGTTAAAAGCATTTAAATATTTGATCTTTCTCCTTGAAGTCTTCTTCTTGATAAATGGTTCTTGAAATCTTACCCAATTCTTATCCACAACATATGAAACACCATTCTTTCACAGTCTTTAGAAAAAGAATGGAACAAATATGTGTGTATATATTATACATATATATATATACACATAAAATATACCTACAAATGTATATATATACACATATACAATATATATAGTATGCCTAAGGATAAGCAAAGGATACCTATTTCATCTCCTGTTTCTTTTATCTTCTAATAGTTCTTCAGAACATAAATCGGCCTTCCCTTTTAATTATTTGAGTCATGGCTTCCTTCCATAAGAGATATGGTCTTGATGTCATCAGCAAAATGAGTATTTTGTCTACATTGTATCTCAAACTATGAGAAGGTATTTGTTATTTCATTTTAGATATCATAAAAAGGAAGGGATCCTGGTGTGCTGGAGCACAACTATAGTCTTAGCAACTTAAGAGGCTGAGGCAGGAGGATTGCAAATTTGAGGCCAGTCTCAGCAATTTAGTGAGACCCTAAGAAACATAGCAAGACCTTGTGTCAAAATAAAAAATAAAAAGTTCTGAGAATGTATCTCTGTGGTAAAGTCCCCCTGGGTTCAATACCAAATACTAAGAAACGAAAATTTTTTAAAAAGAGGAAAGAGAAAAGGGTAAAGAATGGAAAATCTATGAAAGGATGATAACATAGTGATACACATACACATATCACCATATTTTTAAATGCCTATATGTATTACATAGATATATGTCACTATTTATCATACATGTGTGTTGTTATATTTTTCTATACATTCTTCTTTAATAAACATTTTTTTTCCTTTTTATAAATCCTAATTTCCTCTGCAAGTAATAGATGTCTCAGGAAGAACAGGGCCAAGATTACAAGAAAGAAAAAGAAGAGAGACATAAGAAAATTACATTAATAATTTTAAAATGTCACCACAATTATATTATCAAGGAAGAAAAGAATATGCTTATTTTTTTTTGTTTTAAAGAGACAATATACTTCTTAAATGGTAGTAGTGTATCTATAAACTGCAAGCCTTAACCCTAATTAATAAAGCTGAATTGGCCCAAGAGGGCCTCCATACTCTCACAGTTGAATCCTTACGTTGCCACCTAACTTTTTGGCCAGTAAACTGAAACCCTGATTTACTAATATGCCCTTATAACAAATAGCTGAGTGCCAGTTAATTGCAGCAGCCAAGCTTCAGTCACAGGTGGACAAGTGTTCAAATCATATTAAAATAAGGCAAATGCCAAACTGGAACCAATCCAGATTACTCTGTACCACACTTCTATTTTCTTCACTTTTTAATTTTTTTTGTCCATAAATGTTTTTTTTTTTTCATATCACAAGTTCAGGAGTGTTCCTGAATCAGCTCTGGTTCTGAGGACTGCCCAATTTGCAAATCTTTCTTTGCTAAATTAATCTGTTTGATTTACCTAAAGTTTTCTTTTAACAACCCCTTTCAACACTCTAGACTTTGGAAGAATTTACTTGCAAACTCTCTTTCAGAACTTAATCATTTTGTAAGCAGAGGGGTTTCTATATTCATATTGCAAACATTTTTAAGGCAAATCCACTATATTTTATTTTTTCCTGCTAAGACCACCTGCAGAACCTGTATCCCTATATTGATGAATAATCTACTGAAAAGAAAGTTAAACATTCAGAGAGGAAAAAGAAGTAAAAGTTCAACAGTATTTCACTGAACAGCTGTACCAACTCTGAAATTTTCCTCAATATATTCAAATGAGAATCTCATTAACAAGGCAAAGAATTCTGGGAAGATAAGTGGGTCTTAAAACAATTTCAAGCAACAATATACAATTAAACTGCCATATGTGTTTCTTCTGTGCGAGGGATACACAATACATAATGAGGTAGGGCTGCAAACATTTCACAGACTGTCTTATTTTAGCATGAACGTCTTCCAGACATTAGAAGAGATGTTAAAATTAGTTTTGAAAAATATCTACCTGTCTTAAAAGTCTCAGTTGTTGATGTTCAGAAAAATATTCCTTTGTTGCTAGGCATTGAGGCCCAGACCATCCCTTGTGTTATTATCATGTCTATTGTCCCTTTTAGTTTCAAGCAGAGAGAGAGATTTTAATTAGTTGATCAGGGGGGCAGATTTAACACAAGTATTCAAAATTTGTCCCTCGATGACCTTAGAAGCAAAATGTGAAGCAAGAAAATATATAAAAAAAAAAGAAGTTAAAATTTTAAAAGATGGTTTTATTCAGATACAACATGATTAGCAAATCAAGAAATGTAAGCTGAGTTAGGGACCAAAGGAACATTGTGCCAAGAGAAGCGTGTTTGGGCTTTCAAAACTAGGAGAAAGGGGTATGTACTGTTTACTATTCTTTACGGAAGATAAGGAGGATGAAGGCAAGACCACAGTTTGGAAACTGATACAAATTTGGGTAGTTGTAAATCTTCTAAGTCCATGAGAACTTCCAGGTCAGAAGGGAAACTGGCCGCCTTGTTCTCAAATCTTGCAAGGTATTGCTAGATTCTGGAGTAGTATCCCTTCTGATAACTCAGTTCCCGACATGATGTCAGTGTGGCAAGCCACCACCATCATCAAATCTGTAAGGCTCAGAAAAGGGTTTTTGCTCTTTTTGACCTCTCTATAGCAATTTTGACTTTCATTTTATCAGAAAGTGAAATTTTGCAAATATTCAAAGTCTTGCTGTGTCTCTCTCCACTCCACAAGTGTTCACTCAACAAATACAAATCAAATGCTTGGGATGTGCCAGCAATATTTACAGACACAAGGAATGGAGTGAACAAACAAAAAATTCCTTGCTATCATGGAATTCACAACTTACTTGGGGGCATACACACACACACACACACACACACACACACACACATATTTTCAGGGCAAATTAAGGAATGAAAGAAAAAGATGACTTACCAAAAGTATTCCAAATATTTGAAGATCTAGGACAAAAAATTAATTTTGGGGGTATGGGGATCAGAACAGTGGTTGTTTTGGGAAGAATGGAGTTGAGGATTTAAAAAAAGCATTAGAATATTTTCTAGGGATGTTAAGATTTTATGTCTTAACAGGAGTTTAGTTTTTATATTGTGTGCTATTGTTAAAACTCATTGAAAGATTAATTAAATTTTCTTTTGCTTTTTTTGTAGGTAAATTTTACATCAAAAGAAGAATTTTTTTAAATGCTAATGAAATCTTGACATCCAGTTAATGATATTCACGAGGAAGTGTTTAAGAGTGAAGTGTTGATGTATGAAACTTGCTTTGAAATACATACATAAAAAGATGCATAGAATATGTAATATATAGAAATGTTACTGCACCTCAGAGCATTAATTTCTAGGATACATAAAGAACTCAAAAATCTTAACACCAAAAAATTCAAAAAACCCAATCAATAAATTGGCAAAGGAACTAAACAGACACTTAGCAGAAGAAGAAGTATGAATGGTTAAAGAAAACATGAAAAAATGTCCAACATCTCTAGAAATTAGATAAATGCAAAATAAAACTACACTGAGATTTCATCTCAATCCATTCAGAATGGCAATTATCAGGGCTGGGGCTGTAGCTCAGTGGTAGAGTGCTTGCCTAGCATTTGTGAGGCACTGGGTTCAATTCTCAAAACCACATATAAATAAAAAAATAAAGGTCCATTGACAACAAAAACAACAAAAAAATAATGGCAATTATCAAAACTATAAGCAACAATAAATGTTGGTGAGGATGTGGGGAAAAGTACATTGCTTATAGGACTGCAAATTGGTGCAACCATTGTAGAATCTCTAGTATGGAGATTCCTCAGAAAACTTGGAATGGAACCACCATTTAACCCCCTTATTCCACTCCTGGGCATATATCCAAAGGATTTAAAATTGCAAACTGTAGTGACTCAGCCACATCAATGTTTATAGCAGCTCAATTCAGAATAGCTAAGCTATGGAACCAATCTAAGTGCCCTTTGACAATGAATGGATAAAGGAATATGTGGTATTTATACACAATGGAGTTCTTTTTTTCTTTTTTTTAATTTAATTTTGATTCATTGAGCACAAATGGAGTACAGCTATTGTTTCTCTGGTTGTACACAAAGTAGAGTCACACCATCTGTGCATTCATACATGTACACAGGGCAATGATGTCTGTCACACATTCTGTTATTATTACCCCCCAGCCTGACCCCACCCCTCCCTTCCCTCTATGCTATCTATCCTTCCTCCATTCTTGCCACCCTTCCACCCCGCATTATGCATCATCATTCACTTATCAGAGAGACCATTCATTCAGCCTTTGGATTTTGGGGATTGGCTAATCTCACTTAGCATAACAGTCTCCAACATCATCCATTTACCTGCAAATGCCATAATTTTATTCTTCTTTATGACTGAGTAATATTCCATTGTGTATATATACCACAGTTTCTTTATCCATTCATCTATTGAAGGAGTTTACTCAACCATAAAGAAGAATGAAATTATGGCATTTGCCCAGAAATGGATGGATCTGGAGAATATCATGCTAAGTGAAATAATCCAATCCCCCTAAAAGCAATGGCCAAATGTTCTCTATGATATGTGGATTCTAATTCACAATAAGCCTGGGGTGGGGGTAGAGGTAGAAGTTTACTGGATTAGACAAAGGGGAATGAAGAGAAGGAGGGGAGATGGGAATAGCAATGACAGAATGAATCTGACATAACTTTCCTCTGTTCTTACTTGAATACAAGACCAGTGTATCCCTACATAATGTACAACCACAAAAATGGGAAGTTATATTCCATATTTGTATGGTATGTCAAAATACATCCTTGTTATACAATATATACAATACAATATATTGTCAAATATAACTAAAAAGAACAAATAAAATTTTTTTAAAAAGAAATGTTAATAGACAAATCTAACTAGTGGATGTATGGGTTTTCACTGGTTTAAAATTTTCTGTAAATTTTTACAATAATATACTGGAGAAATAAAAGAGTAAGGAGGCCAGAGTGATAGAAATGAAATCAAGGAAAGAAGTCAGAAAAAATAGATTGGTTAAATAAGGGTGAGCCAGGTTTTGTTGGTCCCACTGAACTTTTATCATTTTAACTCTGAGAGTAAGGAGAAATCAATGAATGCCACCTTTTTTCATTTTTATTAGTGCATTATGGTCATATTCAATATTGGGGATCATTCTAACATAATTATGAAAGGATGGAAATATAATTCATCCCAATTCAGTCCTCTTTTCCTCTATTCCTCCCTCCCCCTCTTCCCTTTCCTCTACTGGTCTCTTTTATTTAGAGTTTTTTTTTTAAATTAGTGCACTATAGATATATATAAGAGTGAAATTTACTGTGGTACATTCAGATGTGTACATAGGATAGTTTGGTCTGGTTCATTCCACCATCCCTCCCTTTTCTCATTTCTCCTCCACTCTACTGATTTCTCTTCCATTTTCATGGGATCCTCCCCTCTTTTTCCCCCCCTTATTTTTGTCTAGCTCCCACATATGAAAGAGAACCTTTGACCCTGAATATTCTGGGTCTGACTTATTTTACTTAGCATGATAGTCTCCAGTTCAACCCATTTATCAGCAAATGCCATAATTTTATTCTTTATGGCTGAGTAAAATTCCACTGTGCATGCAAACTACATTTTTTTTTTTTTTTTGCTCAATCATCTCTTTACAGGTATCATGACTGATTCCATAATCTGGCTATTGTGAATTGTGCTGCTATAAACATTGAAGTGACTATATCACTATAGTACCCTGATTATGGTTCTTTTGGGAAAATTCCAAGGAGTGGGATAGATAGACCATGGTGGCTCCATTGGCTTTTGAGGAATCTACATCAAAGTTATTGTATCAATTTGTAGTCCCACCCACAATGTATGAGGGTGCCTTCTTCCCCTTCTCACTAATATTTATTATTGTGTTCTTGGTAACTGCCATTCTGATTTGAGGGAGATAAAAATCTGTAATTTTGATTTGGATCATCCTAATTGCTAGAGATGTTGAACATTTTTTTCATATATATGTTGGCCATTTGTGTCATCTTTTGAAAAGTTTCTGTTTAGTTCTTTTTTAATTTTTGGTGTTAAGTTTTTTGAAGTCTTTATGTATTATGGATATTGATACCTTGTCTGAGGAGCAAGTGGCAAAGATTTTCTCCCATTTCTCTGTAGGCTCTCTCTTCACAGCCTTGTTTCCTTTGCTGTGCAGAAGTTTTTTCACTGGATGCTGTTCCATTGCTCTTCTTGCTCAGGATTGCTTTGACTAGTCTGTGTCTCTTATTATTGTATATTTCTGAGCAAAACAATAGGATGATCTGATTTATGTGTTACAAGATCCTTTCAAGATGTTTTCTGAAGAGACTGAGAAGTAAGGTAAGGGGAACATCTGAAACAGAAAAAGCATCGAAGGCTATTATGATGATACAAATAAAAGCAATGATAATTTAGGCCAGGGTAGTAGTGGGCAAAGAGAAATGGTAGAATTTTATATTTACTCAGAAAATTGAACCAACAAGGTTTGCTGGTGCACTTATTTTAGAATTTTTTGTTGTAATCAAAATAAAATGACAGGTTGCAGTTATTCAATCATGGCTGGAAAAAGAACTTTGTGTTTCCCTTTTTATTCATTTCAAAATTTTTCTAATTTCTATTTGATTTCTTCTTATTCAGAAATATATTGCTTAATTTTGATATAGATATTTTTCAGATATTTACATAATATTAAATTTACTGTTGTGATCTGAGATCATATCCTGAATGATTTTAATCCCTTGGAATTTATCCAGACTTACATTGTGTCCCAGTATATAATCTATCTTCGTAAATGACATATGGTGTGTACAAAGAAATTATATTCTTATCTTTTTGGATAAATTATCATATGATATAAATTAGATAGATATCTTTGAAATTCTTCTTTAACTCTTTTATACCCTCACAATTTGCTTATTTATTCTGTCAGTTAATAAGAAAGAATTGTTGAAATGCTCAACTATATTTTTAATCAGTACACTTATTTTATTTTTGTTGGGTTTTGCCTCTACCTTTCCCTGAAGCGCACCTTGTATGACCTTCTGAAGGAATTCACCTATTCATATATTGCTTTTTGTACCTTGTATGATGACTTTTTCTGCTATGCTTGACCTGTTCCAATCTGTTCCAGGATCTACCATCTTGAAATTCATACACTCCCTTCATTTACATTCTCCTCAAAAGACTTCTGTATTTTCTATTCACCTTTGAGAATCAAATGTCTCTTCAAACAGTTATCTATACACAATGGCTCCTCCTATTCACAGTATGATATTTTCTAATATAATTTTTCAGAACCCTGAATAGAATTCACTTTTATCAATTTTGACAAGTACTTGAAAATTGCCAAATCCAGTCAGCACTTCTCTGTCTTCATCTCAACCTCTCAGCTGCACTTGGCAAAATCAGGACTCTTTCTCTTTTGTTCATTTGAGGTGTAATTTACATAGACTCAAATACACATATCTTTAGAATATAGTTCAATGAATATCAACAAATTTAGTTGCCCATATAATTCAAAAAACAAGACAAAACTATTTCTATATCTCTCACATAGTTACCCAGAATTCCTTTCTGGTTAGTTCCCCCACCCCTGCCCCATCTCCAAAAGTAACCACGGTACTGATTTCTATCATTCAAATATGCTTTGCCTGTCCTTTAAATTTATATAGATGAAGTTAAATTAAATCACATAACAAGCCATTGTGCCTGGCTTCTTTCACTCAATGTTTTTGAGATCTATCTACATCTTCTGTCAGTCATTCTTCTAAATTGCTGAGTATATTCGTTTTCCATTGCCACATAATAAATGACCACAAACTTAGTGGCATTAAACAGTATATGTTTAATTTTCTCAATTACCTTGGTTCATGGCTTTGAGCACAGGTTAACTGGGTCTTCTGCACTGAGTTTCCCAAGGCTTTAATTTTCTTCTTAGATGGGAGGTATTGCTTTCCAAAGCTGGGGTCCTTCTCTAAGCTCCCTTGATGATCATCTGAATTTAGTTCCTTGTGTTTATAGGGACCGAGGTTGCAAACTTTTTTTTTTTTTTTTTTTAATTTCCTGCTCTTCAAGGGCTGCTATCAGCTCCTGGAGGACTTCACAAGTTCCTTGCCATATGACCTTCTCACAAGCCCTTCACAAAAAACAACCTTCCAAAATGGAATTCTCTCTCTTCAGAAAAATTGGACCCTCATCTGTAAGAACTCTCACATAATTAACAGTGTATTCTAGGGTCATCTCATCTAATTAACTCAAAGTCAACTGATTTGGAATCTTATTTACAACTGCAAGTGTATCAAATAACTCTTCCTAATCACAAGAGTGATGGCCCATTATATTCACAGGCAAAATCCACACTCAAGGATAGGGGATTTTACAAGGACATGTATAACAGTGGGTGGGGTATTCCATTTGTGTACAATGAATCAAAATAAAAAAATTAAAAAAAAACAGTGGGTGGGAATCTTGAAAGTCATCTTTGAATTCTGCCTATCTCATTAAATATTCCACTGTGTATCACAATTTATTTATACCTTTTCCTGTTGATGGATATTCTAGTTTCTCTTTTTTGGATAAGTTGAATAAACCTGCTATAAACATCTGAGTATAATTTTTATGTGAATATATAATTTGTGTGTGTGTTATATACTTATGGGAAATATGTATCTATGTATATATATTCTGCAACTTCTATGTCAAATGTAAGAATTATGAAGGTTTTCTCTCAGTCTATAATTTGTCTATTCAGTACCTTAATGTTGTCTTTTGAACAATTGATCCTTTTCATTTCCAATAACTCAATTTATTGGTTTCTTTTCCTTTTAAGTGTAGTGATTTTTCTGTTCTTGTTAGAAAATGTTTGACTAACCCAAAATTATAAAACTACACTTGTATGTTCTTCTATATTATTTAGAATTTTAGGGTTTCTTTTTGTCCATTATTAAGTTTGAATAAAGTTTTTGCATGGTAAGGCAGGGATCAAGATTCATTTTATCTATTTTCCCCCCAAACAGCTAACCAGATGTTTCAGAATCATTTGTTGAAAATACTTCCTACTTTCTTTAAATTCATATTTCTAAAGATAGATATTCTGCATGAATAAGCCTTCAGCTGTCTCTTACTATACTTTTTTTTTACATCATTTTGCTTATTCCTTTGACTTTCAATGAAATGCATACCCTGATGACACCTAAATTTATATAGGTACTTGAGACCTCTCTTCTGGGTATCCAGATAAAATCAATTATGCTATCTATTTGACAGCATAAAGATATCTTAAATTTAACATGGTCACAGACAAAATCTTAACTTCTCCAGCTACAAAACTTCTCTCTCCGTGAGATTTTTCTTTATCTCAATAAATATATTTATCACCACGTTCCCAGAAATCTAGCGGATATTTTTAATTGCTTTCTTTCCTTTACTCTCTTCTGACAATGTCAGTACACCTTGAAAAGTCTTTCTTTAAAATCATCCCAAATTCAACCACTTCTTAGGCTCTGCTATGCTACACTTCATTGTCACTGGATAATTGAGGGTACTGCCACAGCAGCCAGTTAGTGATGCTCCCTCTTCCACTATTGCCCCCTTCCCACTCATTCCTGTTAAAGCAGAACATGTGACTATTGTAAAATGTACTTTGGCTTATGCAACTCTCTTGCCTAAAATTCTTAAAGAAATTTCACTCAATTGCATTAAATAAATATGCACGGAGCATATATTGTATGTCCGACCTTATTCAAAGCACCTGGGATGTCATGGTAATTACAAAAAGGCATTGTTCCTCAGTTCATCAAATATACACTCATTCAAATCCTGAATGGAAGTGAACATACTTGTGCTAAGTGAAATAAACTAGGCACAAATGACAAACCTGCATGCTTGCACTCATATACAGAATCTAAGAAGGTTGATCTCACAATAGTTGAGAGTAGAATGGTGGTTACCAGAGGCTGCGACAAGTGGGTGGGGAGGGAAATATTGATCAATTATTGATCAATGGGAACTATAGTCAGATGGGAGAAATAAGTTCTGGCATTACATCACATAATAGGGTGATGATAGAGAAGAATTATGTACTGCATATTTCTAAAAAATTAGAAGAAAGGAATTTTAGGGTTTTCACCACAAAAGAAGGACAAATGTTCAAGGAGATAGATATGACTGAACATTACATAACAGACACAAATATAGAAACATCACATGGTACCCCAGAAACATGTATAATTTTTATAGATTATACGTGTGGATTAAAAAAAGAAAGAAAAAAGTACCACCGTTCCATATTCAGACACACACATACATGCCCAGACACTCAGTTGTAAAATGTTAATCAGAAGTGTGACAAAGATAAGGAAATGGAAATTCAGATGGCTGGGACAGCAGAAGAGAAACAGATGAGCTTGGTAAAAAGGCATGAGTCAGTCTTTCTGGCCTCATTAAGTATCACTCTTCTTTTCTCTAAAATAGACAGATTTGACACAAGTCACTGTGATGGCAGAGCAGACTGTACTTTAGGAAGTGAACAGAGACAATTCAGGCAGCGCACTGGAAGGTTTCCGGTATGATCCAGAGCTGGGCTGGGAGCTCTTCTCCTGCCTTGAACCTGTATGTTCCTCCTCAGTCATCTCCTCCATTGCTCCTATGGATCTGTTCCATCTCAGATTAAATATTTCCTTTTAAATTGAGGCATTCCTTGACTCCTGAGAAAATAAATCATTTCTCACTCATATGCATTGTTTTCTGTCATGGAGTTGTTTCGTTTTTAACCCTTCCCCATTCTGTAGTTAGCACTTCCTGTTTATTTGATTAGTTGTATCCCTGTCAGTAAAATGTATATAGCAAAAGAGAGGGACCACATCTGTCTTTTTTACCAGAACATAATTCATCAGTACATGCCACAATGGTCACTTCTTGAGTATATTTTTTTAAAAATCAAATAAAGTAATTGTCTTTAATGAGATAATTGCTTCTCTTCTTTCATAGCCTATGTGGCACTTGCTTCAAACATGTTCAATAAAACCCGTCAAGAACTATTCAGTATGTACATGGTAGGTGCTGGACACGGATGTCTAAGATCATGCTACTATGTGTCAAAATGGTTGGGAGCAAGGACTGGACTAGGGTGCTTGGATCTGAACTTCAGTTATGCTACTTCTAGCTGTCAATATTGAAGAAATTACTTAGTATCTCTGAACCTGTTTCTTCAATTTGTTAAACAGTGATGAGAGTTCTTTACAGTTTAATGATGAAGGGAAATAGTACTTTTTGTAGCTACTATTCATCCCACTGGGAAAAGCAGAAATTTAAATGAAATTAATAGTATATTACAAATGTGATATGTCTCAGGAAAGATAGTTACTATATATTTGGGTGTGCAACAGAATTATGTTTATTATTATGTAACAAGAACCCCTGATATTTAGAGGAAAGGGAGAACTTGATTTCATTTCAGATTCAGATTCATCCTGGCAATGCATGTTAAGTGAGTGAATTGGAGAGAGTCCTGAGATCTGAAGAAAATCCCCTTCTGTCGTGAAAACATAGCAGTTGCTTAGAGTGTATGTGTGTGTTATCATAAGAATTCACATATATTTTGTATATGATTTATCACATATAAATCATAAAATATAATTATCACATTTAAAATGTGTTTTGCTGTACAACAAACTACCCCAAATCTGAGTGGATTAAACTAGCACTTATTTATTCTCACTAAACTTTGATCAATTGGGGATTGGCTCATCTTGACTGGCCTTAGCCAAGGCAGGTCTATACCACGTCTCTCTCCCCCAGAACCAACAGGCTAGTGTAAATGTTTTTCTCAAGCAAAGGCAGAAGTGAAAGTGCACAAACAAAAGCCACATGAACTCTTGAGGACCAAAAGTTCTGAAGTGGTGCAGAGTCAATTCCCTATTTTTATATTGACATAGGAGATTTGTGGAGCTGAACTGAAAGTCAAGGTTGGGCAAATAAATATTATCCGTATCGTGGAAAGAGATCCAAAGTATATGGCAAGAGACTTGGACAGAAGAAAGGATGAAGAATAATGTAATTTACCAAATCTACTGTATGTTCTTTGCTATTTTTGAATAGGGAGAGGAACGTTGAATGAGATTGGACAAAGAAATATAGGACAATATACACCACTCTATCATGTCAGTGTTTGCAGGCAATTAAAAGTGGACTTTAAACTAAATGGGACAAGTTGAAAAAATGTAAAAGAATAATAAAGCAATATTTTTCTTTGAAAGTTTAAATAAATTCTACTATTTATAGCAACTGTTTGAATACATACAACAGAATAATGAAACACATTAAGATTAGAGCTGTTATTCCTTTTTCAAAATGTTCTCTTATTTCACAGGGTATTTTTAGTAAGATAATGGCATTTTTCCTTTTCTTTTTCTCTTATTCCAATTCAAACTCTATATCTTTTGAGATTTGGGGGCAGCCAAGTAATTTATAGTTTGATGGAGCCTTCCAAGGACCTTTCCTAACATAAAAGACTCTTTAACAAATACTTTTATTCTGTATTCTGTAATTGCCTCAAATTCAGGCTCTTTCTTCTCTAGATGTGTAAGAAAATCCAATCAACTTTAAGAGCTGAATTGTGTGCTATGTCTTCAATCTTAAAAATAGCCGATTTTCTGTTCTTTTCATTAGAAAAGTATGATGTTTTATTAATTTTCCCAATTTCTACTTTTCTTTTAAACTTTGGAAGACCACTGTATACAGAAGTGCATATGTGAATTTTAGTGTAAAAATTTGCACCCCTAGGGATATTCAAATGTGCTCATTCACTTAAAAGCAATTATCTTATGCGACACATTAAAAGAAAAAGTTCTAAATGATATTTTAATTCTTTGCAAGTACTCAATTAGCCAGGATTAAAAGCAAAATATTCACCCCAAATAACATTTCATTTTTAAAATATGTATGTCATATTTGTGGGACAAGATGTGATGTTACCTTGATTTAAGCACACCATCACTTAACACTTACCTCTTTCATGGTGAGAACATTTAAAGCCTACTGTCTTCGCAGTCTTTATATGGGACAGTGTTATCAACTATGATATGCTCTCCAATAGATCTGCAGAAGAAATTACTCCCAACTCAAATTTGGTACCCATTCTCCAACATCTCCCCATCTCCCCCCTCACACCCCTCACACTCACTGTCTCTGTTAACCACCATTTCATGCTCTACTTGTATGTGTTGGTTTTTGTTTTAGATTCCATACATAAGTGAGATCATGTGATGCTTGTCTTTCTATGGCTGACTGATTTCACTTAGTTAGATGCCCTGCAGGTTTATCCAGGTTTTCACAAATTACAGTAATTTATCCTTTTTTATGCCTGAGTAGTATCCCATGGTGTATGTGTACCACAGTTTCTCTACCGTTCATCAGCTGATGCACATAGGTTGTTTTCATTTCTTGGCTATTGTGGGTAATGGTGCAATAAATGTGGAAGTACAGACATTTTGTCAAAATAATAATTTCATTTTCTTTGGATATATACACACTAGTAAGACTGCTGAATCATGTGTCAGTTCTATTTTTTATTTCTGAAGAGCCTCCAAATGTTTTCCATAATGGTTGTGTTAATTTGCACTCCCACCAGCAGTGTGCAAAAAAATTGCTTTTCTCCACACTTGCATCTTTCCTTGTTTTGACAACAGTCATTATAGCATAAGTGAGGTGTTTTCCCACTGTGGTTTTAATTTGCATTTCTCTGATGAAGAGTGATGTCGAGCTTTTTTTTTTTTTTCTCATCTTATATACCTTTTGTCTTCACATATTTTTTTTTTTTTGAGACATATCTATTCAGGTTCTAGGTCCATTTTTAATTAAGTTATTTGGTTTCCTTGCTTTTGATTTCCTTGAGTTCCTTATATATTTTGGATATGAACTTCTTATCAGATGTAGGGTTTGCTAATATTGTCCCCAATTCCTTAGCTTGTTTCTTCACTGTTGATTGTTTCCTTTGCTCTGTAGAAGCTTTTATATTGGGTGCAATTCCATTTGTCTAGTCTTGCTTTTGCCTGTGGTTCTGGAATCTTTCCAAAAACTCTTGGCCAAGACAAGGTCATGTTAGATACTAAAAGTTCTGGATTCTTCCATTGTTTTACAAAATCCTTTATTCTAGGGCACTCAGATTACAAAATAACCAAATTCTATGGAAAATTTTCATAGAATTATAGTCAAAAAGGGACTTCAGAGTTAATATTTAACATACTACTTTTGGTTTAATTTAAGAGGAAATTGAGAGGAGAGGGGAAACAATTTGACAAGGGAAGACATAGGACTGTGGCCATAGATAGTCATAGAAACAAATGTCGTTTCTGTACATGAAGACTATATGGATTGGAACAAATCACTTTGCTTATCTGAATCTCAGGTTTCTTACTTGTTAAACGAGAGTTCTAGTATCCCTCATGAAATGTAGTTGTGAAAATTAAATAAGTAAACACATATCCAAAGAACCCTGAATATAATAGATATTCCTCAAGGTCATATAACTAGATATTTTTCGATTTGAGAAAACAGAAATCCCTGACTTCCAACCTAGTTACCATATTTTCTATGTTCATGCTTGCTTCAAGTAATGTAAAATTTATTGGTAATATAGACGTCTCATATACAGCTCATAAGCAGCATACATACGGACTGAACAGAAAAAAATCCATGGATCAAAGAGTGGACAGAGTCTGTAAAATCAAGCTGGGTTACCAGTGCCAAAAATACAGACATCATCCCCAGTGTTTGAAGAAGAATGAGTAGCCACATTTAGATATGCTCTCGCACATGCCCTGTGTCTGTCTGTCTGTCTCTCTCTCTCTCTCTCTCTCAACCTAAGATATATTAATCACCATGTGTCATTTCAACATATTGGGATTTGATGAAAAGGAACTGAAGTTAGAACAAAAATTTTTAAGGCTTATTTTCCTCTCACTCATTCATACACCTAGTGTTTTCCCAATTCAAAGTGTTCTAACATCTTAGTGATGACTCTGATATCATGTTGGAGTAAATACCTCTGACTTGATTCAGTTACAGATCTAAAATAAGAAGTTCCTTAGAGATAACTGAACTTTAACTGAGGGCCATTTGAAAGAATTGTTCACAGCTTACTTCTACTATTTTCTATGCAACAAAGTCATACTCAAAACCTCATTCATGTATAGCACCAGTTGATTTTCTTTGGCTTGATGTAATCTGATACTGAAAAGTGCTCTCACTGTGTTATAACATTGTACCACTACTCAATACTGTGAAGCTCTATTTATAAGAATTGGTATTAATAAGCTCTTACTCTGTACCAAGCTCTCTGCCAGGGACTGTATATATGCTATCTAATTTAATCCTTACAAAAGAACTCTAACATCTTACTCTGGTGACTGGAGGTTGTAAGAAGAAAAACTAGGATGTGAACTGACCTCCATCAGATGCCAAGGTCTGTGCTTGGAGAATAATGTGATAATTTACTATATGCCTGTAAACTGTTGGGTATTGGAGAAGCAAAATTTTATAAAACTTTGTGAACTGGAATATTTCTAATGTTTACAGGAATCACAGTCCCCATTGCTTATTTGCACATTAAAAAAAAATTGCTCCTAGAGAGAAGTTAATTGCAAAATAATACAACTTAGTTGTTTTGAAATATGTAATCATTTAAAAATATTTTTAAAATATTTTAAATATGTATATATACATACGAATATACACTTATTTTTTTTATAAATGCACAAATTAACAACACATATCTTGAATATCTTATCCTTTTTTCATTTTCTTGTTTCTCAAATTTTGCCCCATTTTTCTATTATATTATTGGTTCCTTTCTTTGTGATTTATAAATGCTTTTAGAATCATATGCAATTTAATGATTTTAGAATTATTCACTAAATACTTTACTTCTTCCCAGAAGTGTACCTTTATGTTAACACTTTTTCTTACACAAATCATACATTTCTCCTGGAAGAGAAAAAAAAAATTCAAGATTCTTCTGTATTAAATTCTCACATACATACTGGGATCTACTTTTGAACACATCTGAATTCCACTTATCAATTTATCTATTGCTAATTGACATCAATACTGCATTAATTTTATTAATATACCTTCATATTATATTCTAAAATCTAGTAGTCTTTTTTATACATTGTCAGGTTTTTCCTTCTCTTATGTTTTTCATCAAGTAGTAGGTATTTGCTCCCTTAAAATTTCCAGTTTCAAAATTATTCTATTTTTGTATCTATTGCAATCTTGTTCTAGTTTCTGACTTGATCGGAAGTTACTTAGAGTTATGGGTTAGATAATACTCACTGCTATTGTTGTTAAATAACCTTACTTACAATTAAGTTGGTCTCTAGTTTTCTGTTAGACTTTTTAAAATTATAAATGTATTTCTGAATTTTACCAATTCCCTTTCAACATGTGCATATTTAATCCTGTGCTTTTTCTTTGTGTTGCAGGGTTATCTCAGGACACCTTATTTTCTTAACGAGTTACCTAAGGAGTGGATCCAATAAATTTCTTTTTTAGGTGGAGAAACAAATATGAAGAATAACCCTACCTTCTTTTGCAATAGAGACAGATAGTAACTAAGAAAATCTGTAACATGACACTTACAGTTTGGGTCAATGATACCGACATGTTAATAATCAGCCAGGCTTTTTGCTTTTGAGCTTCATCTCTAACTGTCCCAAGGGGAATTAGTCACTCTTTTGCAGTCCCTCTTTGCATTTATATTTATTGTAACTTTAGTATGTAGTTATATATTATAGTATATGGTACTATATTGTATCCTTAGGGTCAAAGTTCCTTCATCCCACTCTCTCTCTATATATATATGCATACAGACACACAAGCAATCATATACATATATGTAATATACATTTCAACATACATCCATGTAGATATACTATCAATGTTTACATGTGTATATGTAATGCTTTTTACCTTAGCAAAGTGCCAATTATATAAAGATGTTCAGTAAATAGTTGCTAAATATTATTTATTTTCCTTTTGTATTCCTGGATACTAGGATGGCAGAATACAAAGGAACTGCTGAATAAACTGAGGTGCATATTTTGATGGCTATCTCCCTAAAAGTTTTTTCTAAGACAATTTAAAAGTTAATTCACTCTCTAAGGAATTAAGACTGTTGTCCTGCTGACAAGGAAAAATTTGCAGTGTTTCTGGCTGAGCTATAATGAATTCTGTGCCATCTGTTAAGGATTAAAAAGAAATAGAAAAGTAAAGGGTGGTAAGTGTACTTAGATAATAAATCTAATCAATAAGCATCTTCAATCTATTTTAAATGCCTATAAATATGAATATTTGGCTGATACTTCATATTTAGTATTATAGAAAATGAACCAAAAGCTCAGCAACCTTTCCTAGTAAGTAGTGCTCAATATCTCCTCACTGGAGACATTGGGATTTTGGACAAATATTCTTGCAGGAAATTAAAATTATGTGAGTCAGATAACAAAAGAGCCAGTCCATTTACTGGGTCTAAACAGTTAGTCTGGTTGCTTCGTGTCAACTGCTGGAATCTTTTCATTGATTGGCAGGTTATATTTTATGTATAAATGGAATCAGCACCTGCACAATTTAGATGTTTTCTAGAATTCTATCCCAATCCATTACAGGCATTTTTTTTAACTGAAATCTGTAAGTTCAGCCACTATAAACTTAAAATAAATTGTTTAGAATGAACTTCCCAAGTCACCTGTGGAACTCACAAATTTAAATATTAATAAAATCACAGTTGTTTTTCTAACACTGTAGATCGAATTCTTAACCTACTTTGCAAAATGCATCTACAGAAATACATTCCAATGACCGTGTCTTTCCCAAAATTGTTGAGAAACACACATACACACATACATACACACACACACACACACACAATCATGTACTCAAAAGAAAAAAAGTTTTTCTCTCTTGTTCTTAATATACATCTGAGACAAGGAAAAGACCATAAGAATTTCTAGCTTTTCCGAAGATCACTCAAAGCAAAATATTTAGAAATAGACAATTGTATTCCTAAGCTATATCATTTCTAAGAACACCCACAACATCACAACACTCTTCCCTCCAAATTAACAAAAATCACTCAGTCATTGAATTATTCAGTAATTCTTTTTGAGTATCTGTTACATGCCATGAATGGTTTGAAAAGGTAGGAATGCAGTAAGGAATGAAACAGGCTCCAAACCTGGCAGTGTTTACAAAGGTTATTTCGATATTTAAGAGAGGGAAGAGAGAAAGAGGGGGGGGGGATGAAAGGAGAGAGCAAGATGCTCATACCCAAGATAACAGTTTGTGTGCACAAGAGAAGTGACCCATCATCGTGGGCCAGGACAAAGTGTGGACATCCATAATGCTGCATCACTGGAAGCAAGAGGTAGACAAGGAACCAAACCATTTTACAAGAGACACTGAAGAACAAAGGGAACATTTCTTTCAAGCACTTGAATTCATATTTAGCTTTCATTGACATTGCTCTTTAGAATGCTGAATTCTTCCTGTGCATGAGGCAATTGAGGGAGTAGGGATCTTTTCAGCAAAATAAATGGTATAAAGAGTGAATTAAAAGATTGATGATGATCCATTTCAAATTGAGGAAAGAAAAAGAGAAATCAAATACAAACATTTGCCCATCTAAACTTTCCTACACTTCTGATCTTGTGTTCAAGTCAGCAAGTCTGCTTTTTAGAAAGTCTTATACCTGTTCTATTATTTTTCCATGAACAGGAGAGTTGGTTGAACATGTTGGATATAATTTTTTCCACTACAGGTAAATAGTTCCTGTGTAAATGTCTCCATCACATATTAAAGCTAACCAACATGGTTTATTTTCTGATAGAGAAAAGATCATCTGTTAATGGTAACTCTCTAAGAAAATAAGTTGTATGGTGACAGACCTGTTCCAGCTGATTAGTTTTCTACATAGAAATCTATTAAAGGCCTATTTAGCAGTGTTGGAGGGAATCTTTGAGATTTGTTTCTACCATCTGACTTTTAATGACTTTGTATTTTATCTTAAAAACTCACCTGCTTATGTAGGAAATGGAAAATGAAATACATTACAGATTTGGCATAATTAAATCACTTTATCATTTATATAACTATTCTTAGTCTGCTGGACTGGCACCATAGCAATTATTTAATATGGCCCCTAAAATGAGTCTCCTGATTTTAGATATTATCTTAAATCACAAGCTTAACAAATCATGTGGTTTTCTTTTTTTTCAAATACACTATTGCATTACCAGCACTGGAGGAGATCAGTTTCACATAAGACATGGTATCATATATACTAAGAATAAGATTATATTCCTGAAGTAAAATTGAGTGCAATAAACACATAAAATATCATCAATATTACACTCTACTTTTAATAAAAACCTAATGAACATATAACTATTGAATATCCTCTATTTGAAAGGCCAGAAATTACATGTAACACATATGTGAATCAGATACATTCCAACTTCAAAGTGGCTGATTATATAATTTTGGAAATTGGAAAAAAAATGATTTGAAACTTAAGCAGAAACAAAATTTCTGAGCAACACTCAATTTATTGTTGGATAAGCCAAATTATTAATTCCTTTGGGGGGCTCTATAGCATTACAATTGTTCTATTAAACTTTCTCAATATAGTTCTTATAGGTACATGCTGAAAAAGTTTCCAAAGGAAAGCAATGCTAATTCTATGAAACAGCCTAAGAGAATGTCATTTGTGTGACTCTCTCAAAGCACTAAGCACAGATAGAAGATGACTGATTTCCATTACCAACAGCTGCTGAAGCTCTTGCTAAAGTCCCTGGTTGGCCATTTCCTCCCAAGAGCAATTATATCATGTCTTCTTTTACTGTAGCAGGTGCCACAGCATGTTGGGCAATTTGGTATTGTTGACAGATCTGATCCCATTTGCTGGCAAGGTAAGTTTATTTTTCCCATTCTTAGAGTCAGCTAACTCATTAGGGGCATGCAATGAGCAGCTAAGGATGCAATGATCCTCTTGAGCTTGCCTATGATGATGAGCACTCATTGGGGAACTGGGATTACCTTTACTATCTGCAAATGGCCTTCCATATGGAGAAAAGGGAAGAGAAGAATAGCTCCATTAATACTATCTGCAGAAACTCTGTAGACAGGAGGCATGGGGCTCTCTGTTCTTGTTCCTAACTAAATACATTCCCGTTGGGTTCAAGAGGTTATAATACAAATCCTAACATAAAATAGTCACAGGCTTACTAGTAGAATGTATTTTGTGAATTTCTTTGTATAATTTGACTTTGTACACATTAGTAATATCACAGGCGTCAAAATATAATTATTCTTAGCTTTATCCATGAACCAATGCTGCTTTCAGTAATTACTGAATTACTGAATTTCTGCATTTGGACAGTATGTCTTCAGTTAACTATTTCTTTAAACAATTTTTTGGGGGTGGTACTAGGAATTGAACACAAGCATGCTCTACCAGCATATATATGAGACAAAGGATGTAGTATATATAAAAATATATGTATATATATATGTATATATATATATATTTTTTTTTTTGAGGCAGGGTCTTGCTAAGTTGCTGAGGAACTCACTGAGTTGCTGAGTCTGGCCTCCAACTTGTGATCTTCCTGCCCCAGTCATCCCAGAGTCACTGGGATCATAGGCATGCACCATTGCACCTGACTATTTAAACTCCTAAATATCTTATTAGGAGAATATCTCTGAGATCCTGGCTAAATGCACAGAACCCTAAATATAAAAAGAACAAAAGTTTTCCTATCTACTCATTCCTTTTTTGTTCAATCATTTAATAAACACTTAGTGTGTTATTTACTATATTCCACTGTACTCCAGAGACTGGGTTAGGTGCTGAAGATAGTAAATGCAAGTAGCCTTTATACCCGCCTTCATAGAACTTAAGTGTTTGAAGGAGAGATTTAAACAGTGATATTAAGTAATTACAGTAAAGGTACCATTTTACAACAGTGAGGAGGTAGCAAAGTACACAGAGGACTAGATACAGACCATGGAGATTTTTTATAGATTGGTAACTAGATAGCAGTGTATTTTTAGAGTTACTGAGTTTAAGTCACAATTGCCAATTTTGAATTCAGGTTGACTACCTGGAAAAGCATCCATGTCATTTGGACTCTTTGGGGCCTTGACAAAGAACACATGGTTTCCCAGAATAGGATTTATGAATTATGAAGAGCACAGCCATAGCACTTACTGAATAAGCAACTGAATTGTCAAAGTTATCACAACAAAGTGCTCCCCAATTCAAACACATTTCAAAGAATGAGAATTAAAAATTTCTGACAAGCAATGCAAATCTGTCACAGTGGATTATATATTACCATGGATAGCTTGTTTACCTGGTTCCCAATTTCAATTAGACTTTACAATCATGTGAGCAAGCAAATAAGGTTATATAGAATTTATCTGAGTACTCTTTTTGAAAGGAAAAATAGTCATCTAAGAAAGAAATTTCTGAAAGTAAGAAACAATGACTTTAACCCAGGAGAATAATGAAAAGATGTCCTGAGTTAACATCTGTGCAGCAATCTAGAAAGCAATATATCCAAATTATGTCAGTGTTCTGTGGGAAAAGAATCCTGAAGAAAAACCTTGTGCACAATAAACCTCATTTTTAATATACTGGAATATCTTAGTGTCATGAAGAAAGCAAATGCTTCTTCTATAAGGAACAACAAAAAAGGGAGTATAATTAGAAATGCTGAAGAAAAACAAAGCTATAAAAACAATTCAAGGTCTAAGAATAAGCAAACTCATTTATGATAAGCTTTTCATTTAAGAAAATTTCATCAAACTGATTATGTAGTTGTAATTTCAGTTAGGTGAATATACTGAAGAAGACAGATAAGATTCCTACTGTGTTGTAGTTTATATTGTTGAAGAAAAAAATAGATGTAAAATACATAAAAAGTAAATGCATTAAAGTCAAACAGTCATAAATGCTGTGAAGACACTCAGAGTAACAGAGTGGAGAGTTTCTGGAGGTAGGGCGAGTGGGTCCCTAGAAGGGATTCCAAGAAGACTTCTCTGGGGAGACTGACTTATGAGAAGCCAGTCACGCCAGGCTCTAGAGGGAGTAATACAGGAGGATGGTAAAGCTGAAACAAAGACTGCACAGTGCTGATGTGGCTGGCATGTGTTAGGGAACAGAAAGAGCAATCGCTGAGGATGGAAGACAGGGAAGAAAGGAGAAGTGTTGGAAGTGAGGTCACAAAGCAGAATTCATATGGGATCAGGGAGCACAGGTCAGGCAAGGCAAGAAGTCTGAATGTTATTCCAACATAAATGCCAAGCAATCGAAGGATAATATGTCTGGGAGTAAAATAACATGATAAATAAATTTAATAAAATAAGTAAATTTAAAAGGATTAAATCATAAATAAATTCATATATATGAAAGTGAGATCCTAAATTTATTAAAATATATATACACATACATATACAAATTTATTAAAATATATATACACATACATATATGTGTGTATACATACATAAATGTATACCTATACACATACGTGTATATATATAAATATAAAGTAGAGCCAGGTGTGGTGGCACACACTTGTAATCCAAATGGCTCCGGAGGCTGAGGCAGGAGAATCACAAGTTCAAAGCCAGCCTCAACAACTTATGAGGCCCTAAAGCAACATAGAGAGAACCTCTCTTTAAATAAAATATGAAAAAGGGGTGAGGATGTGACTCAGTGATTAAGCACCCCTAGGTCTAATCTTTGGTACTAGGGGGAAAAAAATAAAAAAATAAAAAATAAATAAAATAGATTCTGAGTACAAGACCAGTTTGAAATATCTTATGATATATAATACAATTTGTATTAAGATGGAAAAATGTACATGAGAAGTCATGGTCATATTAAAGATATATATTTGAGGTAGAACTGTAGGAATCACTGCTAAATTAAATGTGAGTAATAAGGGAAAGAAGAAGAAGAAGGAGGGAAGGGTGAGAGGAGGGAGAGGGGGAAATGGTCAAGTTTTAAAATGAAAAAAATAACAGAAGCCATTTGATCAGGACATTGGAACTGTCTTCTCTGAGTACAAACCATGTTTCTTCACCTCTTTGGATCCAGGCATACAGTAGATAATCATAGAGTAGAATGTACATTCTTAGCATTGACAGTACATGACAGAAGAAGTAAGGCTGACAAAATGTAAAGGGTGGAGCAGGGTGGAGAGGGTAGGAGCATGTTAGGGAGACAATGTGCTCATCTCACATATTTACTCTTAGAAAGAACAGAGTTCATAAGTTGCAAACCCAGAATAATCATATTTTCTTTCCTAATTCCCTTGTTTGATCAGTGACACGCGTTTTTTCCTTGCCCTGCTCTGTCAGAAGTGCTACGACTTTTCTAATCAACTAAACTAGAGTGCCTGGAACATCTATTTACCCAGAAAAGCTCTGGTTTGTGCTTTACTTCCTGACAATAATCATCAATAGAGCCCCCTTCACTCTCAAAAGTGCACTTCTTTGCACCAAGAATTAAACGGTCAGCCATTCTTATGTCCCACACGAAATATTTTTAAGTCACAGGATAGATCCTTGCTTCAGAATCTAGTTTGTCCAGATCCACATAAAATAATGAAACTTGAGTCGTTATTCTTAAGGAGTTCTCCTCTTCCCCCAGATAAGCTCTGCTGGGGAGAAGAAGGCCATAGTAATGGAACAGGAGGCAAGATGTAAGTTCTTTGCCTCTATTACTGACCTTCGCATAGCAGTAGTTGACTTAATGGGTCCCACCTAACTTTTAAATGAAAGTTTGCATCTGCATAGTTTTTGTAGCCTGATTTATTCCTGTAGAAGTTTCAGGATCCAAAGATTGCTCTTTCTCATTTTGTATTGACTCTTAATTTCAGTACAATCTATCTATGTTTTGGTCAATATAATGTTTCTTCCAATTTTGTGGGTCTCCTGAGAATGTTATAGGGATACACTCTATTAGACAAAAGCCATACCCACAAATCACTCTGTGATAAGCCCTTACTTAAATTTGGATTCTGCTGGGAGTGCTGAGGAACAGCCCTTAAGCTTATTATAATCGCTACTGTTTGACAGAATTCCCTGAAGCACTACATTTGATCTATTTGAGTTCTTATAAAGGGTTTTATAGCCACATCTTCAGCTTCATATTTAGATCACATTTTCCGGGAAGTGCCCTAGATTTGATATTTGCCTGAAATCCATTTCTTAATTTTAGGATTGTTTGCAAACAGGAGAGGTTGGAACTTTCTGAAACTAGTAATTCCCGGCTCCTTTCAGTTCAGCAGCTCTGCCTTTAGCTTATTTCTCGTACATCCTAGTTTAAGTAGCAGGAAAGTAGAAGAAAACATCTTCAAAACATTGCCTGGAAATGCACTTAGCCAGATTATCCTGTCTGCTCAGGTACATTTTCCATTTTCCACATTACCTCAGATGACAGTGTTATTAGACTTTCTGCCGCTGTCTAACAAAGACTCCCTCATACCAGGTTCTGAAAGAATTTTCCTGACTCATCAAGATCCAACATACTTCTATTGAGAACTTATCCAAGGTACTTTTAAGTTTTCACCAACACTGTCTTAATAGTCCTTCCCACTTGTGCCTACCCATATGGTACAGAAATTCTGGCACAGTGTTAGATCTTTATTTGGCAGTTATCCTAATTCAAGTTACCAGGATTTTATTATTTATCTATGGTTTTACTACAGATTATCTGAAAATTTAACAGGTTAAAACAACAACCATTTTCTCAACCATTTCACTATGTCAGGAATTCAGGAGCAGTTTAGCTAGGTCTCTGACTTGCATGTCTCTCTGAGGTTGCAGTTGGTATCAGCCAGGTCTTCTTCAGTCACCTGAAGCACTGATCAGGCCTAGGCCCACTGCCACAGCAGCTCAACTGATGCAAGTTGTTGCTGGCTGATGACAAGAGTTCTCAGCTTCTCACCACAGGGCCCTTTCCACAGGCTGTTGAAGCCTTCTTGTGACATGGACATTGACTTTCCTCAGAACGAATGTTCAAGAGAGGAAAGCAGAGCAACATTGTCTTTTACAGTCTAACATCAGAATCCATACCTTGTCACTTCTATGATGTCCCATGGTAAAACCAGAGAGGACTACCTAATGTGATGGAGCTTATGCAAGGGGGTGAATACCAGAATGCAAGAATTTGGGGGTCCATCGTGGAGAGAGCCTGCCACAAACATGTAAGAGAAACAGGTACATTATTAATTAACTCAGTTATAAGTTGTCTTCACTCTCTGAATCTGACAAATAGTTGGGACTAAATGTCAGGAGTTATTTTGGTGAGTTTGTAGAGAGCCAATTCTCATCTACTTTCTATTCATAAAGGATTTTTAGCTCTCTTTTCTTACTCTGAAAGATCCCTGCTTTTGTAGTCCCAAGCATGCTGGCCATTTCTTCAGCACTTGTCTGTTGAAGATCTTTCTACTTACCATGTAGCATTTTTGAAAAAGAAAAAAAAATAGTCCCCTAAGCTCTTTGGCATAGCTCACCAATACTTTGGCCCAGATAAATTCTGCAAGTGGCAGGTCAATACCAACACAACTTTCTCTTCTTAGGATGTCTTTCAATATCTAATGCATCCAAACCTTTCCCATTAGCTTTCTCAGGACTGCGATGCCAATTTACAATTCTTTCCTAAACTCAGAAAAGAAATGTTAAACATTTTGGCAGTCCTGATGAAGTATATCTTTTGCAATTTGATGAAAATGAAAAAGCTTCATCTCTCTCCCTTTCCTTTCCCATCTCTCCTCACTTTCCTTGGGATAAATGATTCTATTATTGGAAAATCTGGAGATCCTGGAGAATCAGGATCAGGATGCATGCTCACAAATAATATTTTATTTTAAGATCTATTTTCCATTTCTATTTTTCAAACATTTACATTATTCCTATTAAAATTAAGACCCAGTCTTTTATTATAAAACAATATAAAATATAAAATCCTTCTATTCTAAACAAAGACAGATTCTCTTTAAAATGTAAAATATCTCATTTAAATACTGCTTCCTTTTGGTATTTTTCACATCTGTTGCCTCTTACTCTTCTCACGCAACACTCTTTCCTTTTAATTTTAAAGATGCTTCATTCATAACTCTGCTAATTAATGTCATTTGAGTAGCAAGAAATAGAGAAATATCCAGATAACTTAGAGACACACAAAATAATAGATATAAAAAACACATATAGCAGTCAAGTTGCTGTACACAGACAAGACAAAGGCCTAGAATGATTACTGCTTCTTTTGTGATACAAAAGCAACTTTCTTGATCCCAGAGCAGATCTGGACATCTGGCTATCACATCGTACAATGAGATATTGGTATTTGATGGCTGTATATTATGCCTGAAATTCTTTTGTCTCCTCTCTCTCTTTCTCACAACCTCTAGGTGTGTGCATCCTTTTGTTTTTTTCATTATAGTTTGTTCTTCTATTCATTGTTCTAGAATCTTCTTTCTATGTGTATTTGTGTGTGTTCTTGTAAATTTATCTTCCAATTTCCCAAAGAGAGAATACACTTATTGGGAGTCCTCAAATCAGGCTACTGCTCTTGAATCCCTGGTTTTAGTAGCGTAGATGTCTGGCGATTCCCTGTGGCCAATGGAACATTCCTGCATTCAGAGAAGTGGGCATGTCTGATTCAAACAGGGATTCCCTTGTGTGGCCACTTTCTTCAGTAGAGTAGAACCTATTACACTCATGCAAGAGAGGCAGCCATCTCTGATTTCACATAGGGCAAAATTGCAATGTTCTAATCATTAAATATACCTCAGTAACAGAGCCAAGAGTGTCTGATGTTTTAGGCCTGTAATAGGGTCAAATATATTTACACCATTGTAATCAGAATCCACAGGGGATTCGTTCCAGGATCTGTTGCAGATACCAAAATTTTCATATGTTCAGGTCCCTTACATACAATGGCTATTTGCATATAATCTACATACATCTTCCTGGACTCTGGAAACCATGTCTAGATTACCTATAATAACTAGTAAAATGTAAAAGCTATGCAAATAGTCATCATTAAGGGAATAATGACAAGAAAAAATCTGCAAATGTTCAGTTCAGAAGCAATTCCTAAAAAAATAGTTTTGATCCATGGTTGGTGGAATCTGGGGTGTGAAATAGCACATAGGAAGGGACAGCTATCCATTTATCTGTCTGCAGAGAGTTGAACAGATTTCTGATGCAAAGCCAGAA
Organism: Glaucomys volans; assembly: GCA_020662805.1. Taxonomy (NCBI): domain Eukaryota; kingdom Metazoa; phylum Chordata; class Mammalia; order Rodentia; family Sciuridae; genus Glaucomys; species Glaucomys volans. Next base: position 91,573 of record JAJEJO010000815.1, read on the forward strand.
GCTGCCTTGGAAGCTGACTGGCTTTTTTCCCCAAGTGCATTAAAATATTTGAACTGAACCATTTTACCCTGCAAGAAATATTAACCACTTGACCCATTTGGTGTTATCAAGTATTTTATGGTCTTTGGAAATCGCTTTATTTACACAGCATGTTGTAGAATTGATCTTTATAGGGTTTTAAAAAATGGCTGAATTTTACTATAATATAGTCATGTGCTCCCTAACACATGTTCTGGTCAGCAGTCCACATATATGATGATGGCCTCATAAGGTTATATGTAACTTCCTGACATCACAGATACCTTAGCTTATGTAAACAAACACATGCTGTGATGTTTGAACAATGACAATCGCCTAAGGACACATCTCTCAGAATGCATCCCCATCAAGTGACATGTGACTATACTGCACAATGAATCTTTCACCCCAAAATAAAAGTTAATTCAGTAAAATCACATTACAACATAATGTACTTGTGAGACTTTCCCCCAACTCCTTGGTTAAACAAAATACCAACTGAAAATGCCACTTACTTATTATTATTATCTGTAACTACATACTATAATTTATATTTAGTTTAAAAGATCTATGAAAACTTCACATTTATCATTTTCTCAATGACTGAGTATAGGTCTCAAAATGGAAAGATGAATGGAACAACATCATTTGATAAACAAGAAAAGTGATAGAGTACTATTCATAAATTAAAGATACTTATTTCAAAATGTATTTCTTCTTTAACTCATAATCAAATATCTCCTTCTAATTTCTGACAGGACAAAGATATTAGGTAACATATATTTAGCTATTTATTTCTTCATAAGATGCCCGTAAATTGTGTTATCCAGACTGGGACACCTACTAGAGTAAAAGAGGTCAGAATTAACAATCCTGCTGTTGGGATTATAGATATCAGTATTCCTAAATGTAAGATGTCATTAGGAAAGATGGAAATTGTTTACAGCTTTACAAGAGTCTAGGACTTCAGAAATTCTGTGTATTCTGGAGATGTGTGTGTGTGTGTGTGTGTGTGTGTGTGTGTGGCCAGCTGAGGGATCTTTCTTCTGCTTTGTCCAACACTTCCAAAATGAAATACTCTGCTTCAGACAATGGAAAACTGGCTTCTTATCTCCTGTAAAGAAGTTTCAAACTCTTACAGAGAAAAACTAGAAAAGATAAATAACAATAAAATAAAGTATTAATTTGAAGATATCAGACATAATTTGTAAGGACATGAACCTGGAAAAGCAAAACCACAAAAACTAGGTACTGCATTTCTTTTTCTTTCTTTCTTTTTTTTAAACAAGTTATCAAAAAGGCTGTTGATAGGATGATAAGCACCTTTGGGACTCTTGGGGTAGAGAGACAAAAATTGGAGTTCAGGGACTGCTCAAAACAAAATAGAAACTAGAAAGTAATCTGGACTTTTAGTGGGAACCTAACAGCCTTCTCCCTATGAGTGAGGTTGAATCAGAAATAGATTAGACCTCCTAAGAACTTAAGCTCCAATTTGAATTATGTTGATCCCTGATTGGATTTGTCCCTGTTTAGCAATCATTATAAGTGAAGTAAATCCTCAATGGATAAAGTTAGCAACGCCCCACAACTCAAATTACACTGGCGAAGTTTGGTATACAGTCTAGAATTCTACTTTAAAAGCAACAGACTTTAGGGAGGCAAGACTTCTTGGGAACCAAGGTGGAGGGTGGGGAGTGGCAATAAAGAGGAAAGGAGCTATAGCAAATTATTAGATCCAGACCTTTAAATGATTATGGTAAATATATACAAGGAATTTAAAATATTAGGGGTTAAGAGTTAGAGATTCGAAAACCATTAAAAAGGAACATAGAGTTGGCTCTGTAGGACAACAAAATAATGAACTAGGACCTCCAAGAATTTGTTCCATGGCAGAAATATTAAAAAAAAAAAATTAATCAGAAACTGGGAAACTGGCTGAATTAATTTCATGAAACTAACCTTACAGAAGTTCTAAAAGGCAATTGGGATTTACAGCAAACAAGTGAATGTTTCATCAAGAAAGAGCCACCAGTTTCCTTTCATCCTAGTGGATGAAGTAAAGAGCAACAGGACCTGGAGAGGAATGGACCTTTCCTATTAACTCAGCTGCTGAAGAAGTGCCTTCTGGTCCCCAGCCTTGGGAGAGCTATAGGAACATGCTGACTTGTCTCATCAAAAAGAGAAAGGAAAAAGAAAAGAAAAAAGGAAAAAAAAAAAAACCTTGAAAAAAGTAGGAACTTTGTGTAGTAGTTTTTGGAGGAGATGTATTAGTCAGGGTTCTGTAGAGGAACAAAATCAACAGGAAGTATGATTATAAAAGGGGATTTATTAGATTGGCTTACACAACCAAAGCTGGATAGTCCACAATGGCTGTCTACAGGCTGGAGAGCTGGAAGAACCAGCAACTGCACAGTCCAAAAGGCAGAAGCCCCAGAACAAGGATCAACAGTGCTACCTTAGTCTGAGACCAAGGCTTCTGGAAACTACCTGGAGAATCATTGGCAGAGTACACTTTCGGAGAGTGAAGAAGCAAGAGTTCCATCGAAGCAGCAATCAAGGACCTATTCAAGGAGAGTTAGTTGAGCTTGCATCTGCATCTGCTTCCTTGTTCTTCCAACTTTATTCCATCCAAGCCTTCATCCTATTGGGTGGTGCTGCCCACGCTTAGGGAGGGTATCCAGTTCACTATCCCACATTCCAAGCATTCCTAGACACAAACACACTCACTGACACACCCAGAAGTCTCTTAATCATTAGCATCTCTTAATCCAATCAAGCTGACAATTCAAATTAACCATTACAGGGATCAACAGTTAAATACCCAGTTCTCTTCTTCAACAAAGCAGATCTTACTTGGAATATTTTAACCTGTCTGTGCTGCTAAAGGACAGGAAGAAAGAAGAGGAGGAGGAAGAGTAAAAGAAGAAAGAGGAGGAGAATTGAGAAGAGGAAGAGGAAGACAAGGAGGAAGAAAAAGAAGAAAAAAAGGAGAAGCTAAAATAATGATTATTTATTAAAGGTCCATTTAATAAAATAGCCCCTGACTCTACCTAGCTGCTCCACAAATATTATAAGAATGAAGATTTGGAACTGGGGAATAATTAAACAAGTTGGCAGGGTAGGGGGAGCATACTGAAAAGAAGGGCACGAGGTGACTTGTGTATAGTGGATGTGAAAGTACTCTGCCTCACTCTTCCGTTTTAATGCAAGAATATTGGCAAATAGTTCTAATGAAGAGTGTCTTATTTAGAAAAGATGATGACTCAGGTAGAAAGGATTCAAAATAAAGATATATAAAGATACATAAGATATAAGATTCCCAACTGAATGGGAAAGCAGTGTTATTATGAGTAACTATCATGCATTTGCATTTAGCTTCACAAACCTAAAATAATAAGAGTCAGTTAAGGATTAGCAGACTTCTAAGGAAACATAAAGGACAAAAAATAAAACAGAGAAAAAGAAAAAGAAAACCAAAGTGTCAAACAGAATCTATTCTAAAAGAAGAATACTTGGAAAAAATCAATTGGTTTTAAAAATTAAAAACTGAATCCTGTCATTAATATCAGGGAAAGAAGAAATTTAATTATAACCACAAACTTAGAATGGCATGACACAAAAAAATGCACTGTAAAAAATAATTTTAAATAGAATGACGTAATAAAATAAAAGCAGGATTGGTGTTTAAACACTGAGAAGTCTCACAGGGTCAAAATAAAATAGAATAGATAAGCTATTCAGAGTGACAACCACAAGGTCTAAAATTTAAAACCAAAAGCTCAAGAGAGAACAGGAAAATATGGAAGAAAAAAATCATCTAGGAAAAAAATTCCAGCAAATTTCCAGAATTTAAGGCCCCCAAAATAAAATTCTAAAGTATCATCATAGCCTAATTGTTATAAGACTCATGCAAAACACAGCATCAGAATATTTTAGAGGTCCCTAATTTAAAATAAACAAAGAAAAAGGAGAACACAAAGATAATCAAGAACTGTCAGGGGTGTGTACCTGGACTGGGGAAAAACCATGAGCATCACCTACCCAAGGTGGGAAGAAATTCTTTTCACAAATACTACTTTATATTACCTTTCAATAATGATAATCTTTGAAAAGGCTGACTTGTGGTTGGCTATATTATTGTTTTTAAGTATACTGTATAAACAATCTACACCTTATCATTTGCATCAGGGATAGACTACTCTCTCTTTGTTTGTCATTGAGAATTAGATTGTCTTCTGACTTAACAGCAACACAGGGAAATGGGAAGAAATAGAGCAATATATCATTTAAAAAACAAAAATAAGCCTTGGTCTCCAAATCTGTCCTAGGTACTTTGAACACACTTGTGACAAGCATGAAGAATCTTCTGCACATGCAGTTTATATTTTTCCACTTATATATTTGGACTTGGATTTTTGGTAATCATTTTGAGTAAAAATAGATGACTTGACTTAAGTTATTATGATTCACTCAAGACTGTGTTGAAAATAAAAAACAACCTAAAGGACAGCAAGAGTAGAATGAGGAAGACCAGTTAGAAGACTGTTACAGCAATCCAGGCAAGAGGGGATTGACTTTTAGAATAGACAATAAGAATGCAAATGAGAAGTGTGCACATTCTGTATTTTTAAGTTAGCATTGGTGAGATTTCTGGTTACATCGGAACATTTCTGGTTACATGCAATGTATAAGAAGTAGAAGAGCCAAGACAAAGTTTTAGCTCAATCCAATGAAAAAGTGAAGATATCCTTAACTGAGTTGGAAAGGGTATTTAAAAGAAAAAAAATGCACTTCCACATTAGGAAATTGAATTCACGTGTAGGATTCAGCAAAGGGAACAGACAAGACCATTCAGTTTCATTGTGTGAAGAAAACCAGGAGGAACTTGTATCCTGAGGCCAAGTGAAGGAATACTATCCTATTGAGCAGGGAGTGATAAATAAAGGAGGCCTGAGAATGGATGAGTGGATCTAGCAACATGGAGGTCATCGTTTATATTACAAAGAGAATCTTCAGCTTATGGGGCCGGGCATGAGTACGATGGGAATAGCTATCACAGAAGGAGAGGAGTGCGAGATGGTAGAACTAGAGATTCTTTCCTAAGAGTTTTTTCTACAAAGAGAAGCAAAGGAGTGGGAACTAAAGCCAGTAACATGGTAAGATGAGGTTTTTTTCTTCTTCTAAAATGAGAGAAATAACTTGTTTCTGTGCTAATGGAATTAATTCATTTGAGAGGAAAAATTTGGTCACATGGAAGCGGGAAACAAATTTAAAAGATGTTCATGATTACAATAAATAGGCTACGCAAATAAATATTGCTCTGCTAAAAAAATCTTTAACATAGACAGCTTTGCTATATACCGTAGTACATTTCAGCTAACTTTTTGGCAAATCTTAAAAAAAAAATTTTTCCCACCACCTGAAGAGAAGCTGGCCCACTCACTACAGCAGGCTGAAATTTTAAAGATGCATATTTGAAGCATTTTGAAGAAATCCTGTCTTGGACCACTGCAGTGGACTGGTCTTCCAAACTGTGATGTTCTTGCACAGGTTCTGAGAAGTTTGGATTGCCTGTACCATTCTGGAGCAGGCCGTTCTGGATCTGCAGTGTGTGTATTGGCTCTAGCAAAACCTCAGTGCTGGGATCCGGCCTGTAGCAAAGGGCCAGTTCCAGGGATGAGATGTCATCACCAGCATCCTCTTTTCCATGCACCTGTGTCTTTCCTACTCCAGAAGCAAGAAACCTTGCCTTTTAATGTACCAGTGACATTGTCAGCCTGCATAACAATTAGAAGATAGAAAACCCGCAATCAAGGTGTCTACCTCACTTCTCAGGAACTATACTTGGTCGTTTTCCACCATGAGAAGAGCTGGTAAATATGAAGCATTTGTTGAGTTGCCAGAATTGCCATTAACAGTGTTTTCTTTCTCCTATTTCATGCTTTCTGCCTCTGTATATGTAACTGTGTTGTGTATTTGTTGAAGCCAGTAAGTACTAATTTATACATAAAAATGGCCCAGCAATATAAGGTCAAAATTTATATAAGTAACATTACCTTATCTTGTATTTGCAAATGTCTTTTCCAAATAGAAGACTATGCTAAAGATACTAAAAAAAAAAAAAAAAAAAAAACCAGAAAAAAAGATGTTCATGATTTTGTTGCCTGAGCTTATGAGTGAAATGCAAAAAATATCAAGGCCCAGATCAATGTCTTTAGAGTCTTAGAGTCATTTAAGTCTTAGAGTCATTTTCAGTTGAATTTTTTGATAAGGTGTGAGATAAGGGTCAGATTTCATCCTCCTACTTGTGGATAGACAGTTTTCCAAACACACTTTATTGATAAGACTATCATTTTCCCATTGTATATTCTTGGCACATTGGTCAAAAATCAGTTGATCATAAATGCATGGGAAGGTTTTGTGCCTCTGTTCTGTTCCAGTGGTGAGAGGTGTCTATCTTGATGTCAGTAACATGCTATTTTAATTACTATAGCTTTGTTGCATAGTTTGGAGTCAAGTAGATGTTGTCCCCAGCTTTGTTCTACTTTCACTACTCAGGGATTTTACATTTCTGTATGAAATTTAGAATTCTTTTTCTTTTTCTGTGAAGAATGGCATTGTAGTTTTGATAGAGATGGCACTGAAACTGTAGACTGCTTTGCGTAGTAAGGACATTATGACAATACTAATTCTTCCAGTCCATGAATGTGACATATCTTCTCAATTATTTGTCTTTAATTTCTTTTGTCAAAATGTTATAATTTTCATTGTGCAAATCTTTCACTTTCACTTATTTCTAAGCATTATAAATTTTTGGAAGGTATTGTCAATTGAATTGTTTACTTGATTTATTTTTTAGATAGTTTGTTGCTAGTATGTAGGAACACTACTAGTTATCACGTTAATTTTTTATCCTGAAACTTTATTGTATTTTTTAACTTATTCTAGCAGTTTTAGTAAAGTTTGTAGAATTTTCTATGTATAAAAGGATGTTTCTAGCAGGCAGCAACAATGTCACCTCTTCCTTTCTTATGTGGGTGCCTTTTGTTTTCTTATTTTGCCTAATTGCTCTGACAAAGACTTTCAGAAATGAGTAATATTGAATAGCAATGATGAGAGTAGGTAGTGTCCAGGCATAAAAAACAAAAGTAGACAAATGGGATTACATCAAACTCCAAAGCTTCTGCACATCAAAAGAAACAATCAATGAAGTAAAAAGACAACCTACAGAATCAGAATAGTTGCAAATCATACATCTGGTAAGTGGTTAATGTAAAAAGTGTATAAGGAACTCAACTCAATAGCAAGAAAGCAACTCATTTAAAAAATGAGCAAAGAGCCGAGTAGAGTGGCACATGCCTGTAATCTCAGCAACTTGGGAGTCTGAGGCAGGAGGCTTGCAAGTTCAAGGCCAGCCTCAGCAACTTAGTGAGACCTTGTTTGAAGTAAAAAAGTGAAAAGAGCTGGGGATGTGACTCAGTGGTAAAGTGTCTCAGGGTTCAATCCCCAGTTATAAACAGCAACAACAAAAAGCAAAGAACTTGAACACACATTGCTCAAAAAAAAGGTACACAAATAGCAAACAGATACATGAAAAATACCCCAAATATCACTAAACCTTATGGAATATAAATTAAACCTACAATGATATGTCACTTAATACATATCAGAATGACTATTAATAGAAATATTGGCAATGCTGTGGAAAGAAGGGTAACCCTAATACACTTTTCATGAGAATGTAAATTAGTATAGCTACTATGGAAAATTGTATGAAGGTTCCTTAAAAAGCTAAAAACAGAGGCACTATGCAGTCCAGTAACCTCATCTCTGGGTACAGATTCAAAGAATTTGAAATCAGTATGTCAAAGAAATTCTCAAGCATTACCTTCTTTGCATGTATTCAGAGGAAGTTACTGAAGTATGTGCTCCACTAAGGTAAAGATATGAACTGAGAAAGAGGAAGACATGAAATGACATGAAGCAGGAAATCAAACATAGGAGAGCAGTGAAGGGAATTTTTGACTCTATATGAAGGAAGCTGTGCACGCAACCAAGCCAGATTAGAAAAGGCACCTCCGCAAGAAGTGGAATGAGACAGACGTCATTACCCTATGAACATGATGATTACATGAATGGTGTGTATCTACATCATGCACAATCATAGAAACGAAAAGTTGTACCCCATTTGTGTACAAGGAATCAAAATGCAGTCTGTAAAAATTAAATAAGTAAGTAAATAAACAAATAAAAAGAAATGGAAATGGATACAAAATGTGAAATAAGCAAATTTCCTCAGAGGAGAATCTGGAAATTGTCCAAGAGCTAGTTACTGATGGTGACATTAAAAACATGAAAATTATTAGCTCCCAGGAAAATAAAAACTTGGTCCAGAAGGAAAAAGCAATTAGAGTTTATTAACTATTTTTTGTCAAAAGTATTTCCATTATCATAATAATACAAATACTAAACAGTGATAAAAATTTTTATATAACAATATTGGGAGGATTGGGATAGGAATAGAAAAACAAGATCTGAATTCTTACATAAAGGAGGAGGTTAACTAATGATTAAGGCTGAAAAATCAAGATGCTACAATGTAAGCATTTTATCTACAAATTAATATCAGTGCTAATGGGACTAATAAATAGTTGTCAAAGTGGTTATCTCTGAAGGAGAGGCATAGAAGTTTCCTTTCCGCCAGTAAGTGATGTATAACAATCTTACCGATCATGTTCATGCATAGCTGTGGAAAAAATAAAAACGAAGAATAGGAGATGGAGGTAAAGCATGCATGAAAGAAATGGCAAGTAGTTCACTGTAGCTAGAAGTTCTGAATGTATGTAAGTATGATTAAAGCAAAAATGAAGGGGGAGAGAGACAAAATAGGTTTAGGAATGTCAAGTGTAGGAATTTTTACCTTATTCAAGAGAATCAAAGGAGACATAGAAAGTTATATGATCAGATTTGTTCAAAGATGATTCTAAGAACTGTGTTGATGGTAGTTTGAATATTACAAAACTGAGCCAGAATATTGAGATATTTCAGGTCAAAGACAATAGGGCCAAAGGTTATGTCTGATTTTATGCTACATGTATCTGCTACTCTCATTTCTATCTTCTAATTTCCATCACTTTCCCCCAATTTCTTTTCATCTCTTCTTAAAATACATTTTGTTTTCTAAAGTCAACAGAAGCAAAGTGTGTGTGTGTGTGTGTGTGTGTGTGTTACTCTAAGAACTTGCAGTACATGTGGGGGTGTCTTTCTAAAAATGCTTACATAACTGTGGTCCCCACTGAATTTGAAAATTATATGTATAAAAATTCTTAGAAGTTATAAACATATAAATTGCATTTTACACTGCAAATATTTACGTTTCTCTATAAATCAGTGGTCTTTAATATAAAAATATTGTCTAAAAGATTCTCTACCTGAACTAGGGTTTTAGGAAGAAAACAGAAAGGCTAACATTGTTTTAAAGACATCTATCCCTGAGGCTGTGAGCCAACCTTAACATCTTTTAGAGGGACCCAAAATGAGGCCCCATATCTATCCTCTGCTAAGTCACCAGTATAAAATCCAGATGGAGGAATCCACCCACCTGAGTGTGATCAACCATGGGCACAGCCAACCACTTATGCTATTTATCTTCCCTTGTGTGATGTCTCAAGTCTTTCCCTTAGAAATTCCTTCATTAACTCTTCATTTTGGCTCTCTTTGCTTCTGACATGATCATTTTTCTTCCCTATGCTATTGCTATTCCTTTTACTAGTGTCTTTCTCTCTCCCTCTCTCTCCCTTCTTATTCTCTGTCTTTCTCCATTCTTCTCTTTTCTAGAAAGCATCTGAGTTTCATATTCTACAGCTAATTCATTTTTCTGTTGTTAATCAGATCTTCTGCCCTCTGCAGATATGGATCTCTGCAGCCAATAACATTACCTCCATTTATCTTGTTTTTGTTTTACTACATTTCTTTCCTAAAAAAAAAGAAAAGAAAAGAAAAAAAGAAACTTCTCAACTTTTCAGTCCTCTTCCTGTTTTTAGTAAACAAAGCAGACCCGTGAACTAAACAATGATGATAGGCTAAAAATAATTTGATTCTGTTTTCAGAAGCTATTTGAATTCTGAATTAAGTTGAAGTATCTTTCATCCAACAAATATTTTAGAAGCAGCTATTATATGAAAAACTGGGGTCTCTTATGATACAATGTCTTCAAGTAGTCATAAAAACAAATCATAACTAAACCACTATGACTGTCAGACCTCATTTGATATATGGATAGGCTGTCCACTGAATGTAAAGGCAACCACAAAGATGGCATGTGGAGAGTCAAGATATGTAGTATTCAAAGCATAGATTCCCTTCATAAGACCAAGTATTCCCCTCAAGGAAGTTATAATGAACTGTCTAAGGCTGAAAATAACCAATAAAAGATGCATTAAAGAGCAAGAGCTCAAGCATTTACTCACCTGGGGTTCTACCACTTCATACTTGTGTGAGGGGCATTAGGTTACACCGATAACCTCTGTAAGGGGAGTTAAGTTACTGAGATAGCCCCATAAAACTTTCACTTCCTACCATGGCACAGAGTGGGTGCTCAATCAGTGTGAGCTACTACTATCAAATTAAGAAATAATATACCTATGAAAATCTCCAAGGAAGCATATGAAGATGTATTTTAAGTGCCTGTTAGCCATAATAATAAGTCAACACAATCTCACAACCAGTCAGTTAAAAGTTATCTACTAAGAATTAGGTGACTATTTTTTAAAATTGTCCACAAACAATAGAAAATGGAATGCAGGAATTGTTCAGACTCCCCTAGGTATTATCTCTTTTCTCTTTCTCTAGATGTGGACACACTGTTGATTTCGTGTAAGAAAAGGGAGAGACCAGTATTTGTAAACATGTCTTTAACAAAATATCATAGAATACTTGTGGGCTTGGGGTTTCTGGGGTTTTGTTTTTGTCGTTGTTGGAATGCCTATGGAAGCCCAAGTATAACAGGACAAGGGAGAAATGCCTTACAAATCTAGGGGGATTCTTGGGTCAATGTTGCCAGATGCTTTGAATCTTTTGTGGAATTAAGGGTTAAGCAAAAACCCTTCTGAGATACTCCAGACCCATGCCTGCTCTTAAACAAACCACTGAAGAGTCCTCAGTGTGCATCGCATGTGAGACTAAAGCAAAGATCACTGAAGCAATAAAAATTGGGGTTGGCAGAACATTGAGAAATTGAACGAGGAAACCATAAGATAAAGACATTCAAGAGAAAACTCTGTAGCTCAGATCAAGAAATTTTGGGGGAGTTATTCCTAAGAAGAAAACCATACTGCATTTGTTTGAAATGCATACCCCCCAAATTTCAGATGTTGCCAGTGTGATAATATTAAGAAGTGAACCCTTTAAGAGGCAATTGGGTCATGAGGGCCTCTCCACTTGTGAATTAGATGAAAAGCTCTTATGAAAGAGGCTAATTTCATCACATAATTGTCACCACCACATTACCATATGTTCACAAGCATTTGAGTTGTCTAATCTTGCACAAAAAAGACTAATAAATGATTTTTAAATAAATATTGGAAGAATTTAAATAAAAAAGCATTCCTTTTTTTGCAAAAGAAGGAAATGGCATAAAATTCATAATAATTATGCAGTAGACTATAGTATATGTAGCTCTACGCTTGCTTGCCCTCCCAAGATCCACCAAATGAGGAAACAATGTTCTCCTTTGCTTTTCAGGATATATCTCTCAATAATTAGGTTTTACAGAACCTTGGTCATGGACTTTCTAACCTCCAGACAATAAATTACTCAGTCTCAAGTATTCTGCTATAGCAAGATAGCTGATAGACCAAGACACATCTCAAAGAGCTTCATCTCTGTTCTTCAACTCTAAAAGTTGAGCCCAGTGGACTGTTGAAAGCAGGTCAATCCAAATGCCTGTCCACTAGCTTTTCCCACCCTACTTAGTTAAAGCAAAGGATAACCTGAGTATCTTGAAAAGTGGTTGAAAATGCAAGAAAAATGGAGAATCCCCTCAAGGTTCCTTTAGCTTATCAGAAGGGAACTTTTCAAACAAAATTTAGATGTATATAGAAATTGGGAGCAGAGCACTGATAGGTTGCTAGAGGTAGAGGCCAAAGTGATAAAGGTGGGACTGGGAATTATAAAACAAGGAAATTCAAATATATACTATGGTTTCCATTGTCACATGGGTGGTTATCATTTAAGGAAAAGACTGTTCTTCCTTATCTTTCCTTTAAGAGTGACCCAGAAAAAATTTTCCAATAGAAAATGTCTAACCTTTGGTTGCACTCTACAAAAAATGAAGACCTCAACTTTCTCCTGGAAAAAAGTTCCCTTCTTGATACATCATGCTTTGCATAAGAGTACTGAAAACCAAAATGAGTGTTCAGAACTTTCAGAGTTTGCTTCCATATTTTTATTGATGTAAATGTATACACACCTTTTTGAAACTTCTGTTTGAATCAAATATGTGAACAGGAATCTGGCCAAGAGTATTTGGCTGAGTCTGTGAATATTCAAAACTACAGACTTCATAATTTCAAAAATGATCCCCAAGTATTAAAAAATGACAGTGCTTTGAACTTGGTTTTATTTATGGAAGAGAATTCACTTTACTGAATTGAAGTCAAGTGAAACAGAGGGGATGACTGAAGATGTGCCTGATTTTTCCAAGGCTGCATGCTTCTTAAGAAATACTCTCTCCTCTCACCTTTGGTTCATGTTAGAGGTTTTCCCAAGGAAAATATGATAAACTAGTAAGAGTGAATAAAATCAGTAAATTTAATATAACACTGATATTAGTGGGTGGGAGGGGAGATGAGAAGGAAAACATGAAGCCCTGGCCCCTGAATGACTCTGCATTTTTTTTTAAAGAACTGTTCAGGATATATATAGTAGGGCTTGCATTTGGGAGAAGAGTGTGAAAAAAGCTTCATACTCAGTCGGAGATGTGGGGGCATAGGGTGAGGCGTGTCCCCACACCTGCTCTGGAAGTGGTCACAGTATGGCAAATAAGTGTTTCTAATCTGAAAAAGATAAAAATGTATGAGCAGATGGAGGTCATAAGACCCTGCTAATCAGAAGGTTCCCCGTCCTTGTTGGAAGTAAAAGAAGGCCCAGACATGGAGGAAAGAGATTTTAGAGTTGATTTGGAATGACTGAGAATGCTGAATCCCTGATGGAGGACACCTGCTGACTTCTCCAGACTGATGGAGAGAAGAGCTTGGGTCTTCCTACTTCTTCACTAAGGAGACCCGAGGCCTCTTGAGGAAAGTCAGTGGCAGAACCTAGTGGTGGGAAGGCACTGAGTACATTTGAAGCAGCTTAGGTCTTTCAGATAGGACTGGCAGGTTCTTCTAGAGACATCCCACAGGCAGTTAAGGATGAATTACTATCAGTGAGAAAAAGACAACCCATTAGAAAAACTGGCAAAAGATGCCAAGAGGCAGTTTTACAAAGTATAAAACACCAATGACCAAAAATTAATTTGAAAAGCTACTCAAGCTCACTGGTAATCAGGAAATGAAAATTAAAACCAACGTGAGATCATGTTTAACTTCTACCAAATTAGCAAAAATTAAAGTTCAATGCCTAATATTGTCAAAGGCATGAAGTAATATGTACTCTTCCCCATTGCTGATAGGGGTGCAAACTAGTACAACCACTTTAGAAAGCAATTGGAGACTTTTCTAGTAAATTTGAAAATAAATATGATACTCAGGAAGATAAACAAGGACACTTTTTTACTTCCTGCATCCAGAGTCTAATATTAGAATGTTCTTTGCAATAATATCTATAATAACAAAATGGGAATGGCCTAAGTGTTCATTAATCAAACATAAAAATTTTCAGTGTATTCAAATAATAGAATAACATACTACAGTAGAGTTACTGAATATAGGCACAAACATCAAGATAATCATTATCATCACAATTCAAAAAATCAAGACAAGTACACTATGACACCAATTGTCAAAATGTTAAAATGTACAAAATAAGACAATATATTTTTAGGGAAAGCACATTTTAATATATTCTTATACAATGAAGGAAAAGTAATAATAACAGGTATGTCAGAACAGAACACTGGTGGAAGGAGGTGGATGCACTTGGAATAGCGCGAGGAAGCATCAAAGTCGCAATAGTGCGAGGAACAATCAGTGGTGTTTGCAGAGTTGTTTGTTATACTAATAATATGTGTATTCTTAAACATATTTCCATATTCATGAAGTGTTTTTTCTCCTTTAATTGTTTTATTTACTTTTTAAATTTTATTTCTTTTTATTTTTACAGATTGTGTGATTCATTATACACAAATGGGGTACAACTTTTCATTTCTATGGTTGTACATAATTCACACCATTCATGTAATCATACAAATACATAGGGTAATGATGTCTGTCTCATTCCACTATCTTTCCTTCTCATGAAGTGTTTTAATAAAATATGTCTTTAAAAGTGTATTCTCTCCAGTGTCATTACACAGACTCAAGCAGGAAATTGTCAACCTGATTGAACCACTTATATCATTAATATTTTGGTGGAATCACAGTATATGTTAGTGACATTATTAGGAGGTCATTTTAGATATACATGTTTGATTTGATAATACATAATAGTTACGTCAAAGTTGGTGTAAACCAAATGAATGGAAATTTTAGTGAGAAAGCTCTGATACTAGAGAAAGGTAGAAATAAATTCAGTAAGGGGGGAAACTGAAACTTTTTGCAGGACAGAGTATTCTTCTTATTCCTTCCAAGATTTAAATTGCCCTCTTTCTGTTGTCACCCTGATCCGCTCCCAATTTCCCCTTGAAGCACTATAGTTTGCAATAATACTACACAGATTTTGGTCCACTAAAGAGAACCAGCACAATGATTCTTATGACATTACTTCAGTCCATATTTAGTGCAGGAGAACTCAATATTGTCCTGGAATAGTCTACTGGAAAGCACACATGGTTTATACAGATATGTGAAAAAGATTACCAGAATAAGCTTGGGGAAGTTCCTATGGGTCAAATTATGAAACAGTGAATCAGTAAAAGATCTTAATATCATTAAATGCTCCCCAATGCATAACAAATGCAAACGATATTATAAGCGAAAGAAAAAAAATACCAATGGGAGTCAAAGTATTAGTGTCTAAATACAGTCTATGTGATCCACAGTGAGCTGTAGATAAATGGATTTGAGGCAGGCATTCTTGGATGAAACTGAGAGTCAATTCCACCTGGATAAATGGGTCTGAAATCAGTGGGGATGTGCACTGCAGAGAAATGTCAGAACGCTGAATTATTATTCAGGTATGAGTTAGTATATTTTTTTGCTCTCAATAACGAGTCTTTGCTGACACTATATTTGGATCAAGAACATGAAAGTCTGATTTTTTAAAATCTTCTGTCAAATATAAGGTATACTGCTCCTGAATGATGTTGTAAAACTGCTCAATGACTGTGATATTGCAGGAATTGTGTTTTCTTCATTCCAAGAAAACTTTTCCTTATTGGGAATATCAATCATAGGTATGGGCCCCTGACAGGAACTTGACATCCATGATAACTCATGCCTCACCCTATTCTTCTATCCCTATGGTTATTTTGTTCATGGTAGGATAATGCATCCTTTGAAAATTGAATATGAACTTTACCTAACCTTCAGTATATATGTGTGTATAGATCAAGGTATATGTATGTGCATTCTTCCCAGTAGCCATTAACCTATCAAAAACTTTGCACAAAAGACCTTTAGTGGGCCAGGTGTAGTGGCACATGCCTATAATCCCCGTGACTGGGATTGCTGAATCAGGAGGATCAAAAGTTTAAAGCTAGCCTCAGCAATTTAGCAAGGCCCCGAGTAACCTACTAAGACACTCTATCTAAATAAAACAT
This sequence comes from Glaucomys volans, assembly GCA_020662805.1. Lineage (NCBI taxonomy): Eukaryota > Metazoa > Chordata > Mammalia > Rodentia > Sciuridae > Glaucomys > Glaucomys volans. Next base: position 107,510 of record JAJEJO010000815.1, read on the forward strand.
AAAAAAGGGCCGGGGATGTGGCTCAGTGGTTAAGTGCCCCTGGGTTCAGTTCCAAGTACCAAAAAAAACAAAAACAAAACTTTTGGTGGAGCACAAGTATACTTTGGCTAATTGGGCTACACTGTGGAACTCTGGTAATCTGAATCCCTCATCCATGCTTTCTATCCCTCTCTGCCTTTCTGCTGAAGACTCCATACCACTTCCCTTTTCTCCCTCAGCAGATAACTCAAGAGAGAACAATATCAGAAAACATAGCTTATTGAAGCAAAGTTCCAAAGCTTCTGTTATTGTTTGGATCTTCCACGTCCCCTGAAAAGCCCATGTATTAAGCAATGCAGGAATGTTCAGAGTGGAATGATTAGATTATATGAGTACTGGATTAATTTATTTGATGTATTAATAATTTGAATGGATGACTTGGTGGTAACTGTATGCAGGTTGAGTATGGCTAGAGGAATTAGGTCACTATGGGTGTGGACTTGGACTATACATTGTCCCTGGCTCCTCTCTGTCTCTCTTTCTTTCTGCTTCCTGGTTGTTAAGAGCTGAGTAGCTTTCCTCTGCCACACCCTTCCACCAAGATGTTATTCTTATCTCAGACCCAGAGCAATGGAGTTTTCCAACTATGGACTGAACCTCTGGAACTATGAGCCCCAAATAAACTTTTCCACCTTTAAATTGTTCTTCTAAGGTATTTTGGTCACTGTGACAAAAGGTTGACTAATACAACCTCTAAGCTCAGGATGTGGTCCTCTTGCCTTTGCCCCAACTTAGGAAACACAGAATTGGCTAACAGAGCTCTCTTGCCCAAAAAGATCTTTTTAGCCTGGCAAGTCCATATGAACCTATCTGGGTATCCTGAGCACTCCATAGCTTCAGTTTATTCATCTATAAAACCCAGTAATGGAAAATAGGCAAATACATACCTTGTTCACAAATTAGAATTCAGTATGGAAATAAAGTTAGGATAAACCTCATTGAGCAAAGGTATACACTCATGACTTTCACACTGTGAACTGTAATGATCTCCTTTTGTGAAACTTATTAAGATCCAAAATATAAAGTTTGTTTTTCATTTTAATATGTATATGTGTAATGACAAAATTACAGTTTTAATTGTCTTCAACAACAACAAAAACATATCCCAGAGTAGCATCCAGTAGAATTCAGTCTTCATCTTTAGCTAGAGAAATTGCATTTCTTAGGTCAGGCTCTGCATTTAGCAAATGGATTCAATGGACAGTCTTCTGTATGCTAAATTCTAAGCATAGACCGACAGGAGCACATTTTTTTCATGCCACTTTTTAAAATATTTCAAAAAAACTTTTTCAAAATACTCAGGAGTAAAAACAATGTGAGCAAAGGGATTTGAGCTAGGAGACATTCAAATATGTGAGTGTGTGATAGCCAGAACAATGCCCCTCTCCAAAGGAGCCCAAATCCTGATTGCCAGAATCCTTGTATATGTTACCTTACATGGCAAAGAAGATACTACCTATATGGGTTAAGATCTTAATATGGCAAGATTTTCCTGAATCATTTGGATGGGCACAACAATATCACAACAGTCCTCATAAAAGAGAGGCAGAGTCAGAGGTTGTGAAGATGGAAGTGGAGGAGGAAGAGAGGGAGAAAGGAGCCTTGAGAATGCTTAGGAGATGGAGGAATGACCTGAACCAAGGAATGCACACAGCTTTGAGAAGCTAGAAAATTAAAAGAAATGATTCTCTCCTAGAGCCCCCAGAAGGAAATGTCTCCCTGCTGACACCTGACTTCAGACTTATAGAACGGCTAGATAACAAGTTTGTGCTGCTTTAAGTCACAAAGTTCAGCTATTTTGTAACAGTAGCAATAGGAAATTAATCTAATGAGTTAAAGGGCAGGGTAAAAAAAACAACAAACCTTCTAATTGTGAACAATGAAAGGGCACTATTGTTCAGGTTTGAGACTCTAAGTGGAAACTTGGTGCATCAGAGTCCATTGGCCATCACTGTGCCCAACACAGAAAAGACACACAAAATGTACATACCACAGGGGTACTGTAAATAATAGAAAAACAAATCATTATAGCCATGCATGTAGAGTTTAAAAAACTATATGTAACCTCCTACTTTTCAAAACGTGTAGATTCGATGATGGACAACATGATTGATATCACAGAATCTACTGTCCTCTAGACCTGATGACCTTGTCTAGGGTCTTCTATGGGTAAGTACATGATTGTCTAAAGGCACAGAGAGAAGAAAGAGCATGATTTTAGATATCCATTCCATTTTCCTTTCCCTTCAGCTTTGCATAAACCAAACATATTCTACTTAGGAACTATACAAACAGTTGAAGGTGGCATGAAGGTTGTAGCAAGCATATTTTCCAGGAGAAGTATATTTTTTGCATTTGAAATTAGTCATAGCTTAGCAACGCCAGCTTCCAAAACATTTATACCAAGTGAAGTGCTGCATATGCTGTTGTGCTCGATGTACCGAAACAGCACCAAGCAGGGGCGCCCAACAGGGCGGGAAAAGGAGAATCTGCAAACACGGTTATTTTCTTGTTGTTGCTCCTATTTAAAATTATTGTTTTCAATTGAGAGCATCACACTTTCAATATCAGTGCAATATTGGGGAAAGCATATGTTCTTTATGTTTATGAGATGGTTTCTAGAATTATTGAGGTCATCGTTATTATTCTTTAAAATCAAAAAATAAGGAGCTCCAGTTTCATGTCATGACTTTACTGCAATTCATTCTCTGCAGTCATTAAGGGGACACATGCTGTCTCTATTTCCTTCTTGAATTCTCCAGAATGGTGGCACAGGACCTTGGTCTTTAAGCCAGTTTAGGGCAGGGGATAGCTTCTAAACAATCTTTTCTCCTCTGGCAATCTGAGAGGAGCAGTTAATCTATTTTCTCCTCCATAGGGTGCTCTTTAGTGCTGCCTTTCAGATATCTTCTTCTTCTCACTGGGGATGATTAGATTTATTAAAAATCATATGCAAAATAGCTGAGGAAATATATGGTTCAATTTCCAAACAGATTAAGATGAACAAGGGCAGTACCTAAACACCCAGGGCAGCACAAGTTCTTCCTATCAAAGGGTCAGGCAGTTTCTGATGTCTCCCTGCAGAGGGGTTTGCATTGCTTTGGGTCAAAATTAGAGGACATGAGCATGTCCCAAATGCTTTCTCTAATACATTTTCATACTTTCTTCCTGTCTTCTCTCTGCTATTCTTGGAAGGAGTCTTAACTGCATGACAGAAAACTTATGGAGAATAAAGAACAGGGATTTCAGAATAAAACTCATCTGCGTTCAGATCATTTCTGCTATTTTCCAGTTGTGACACCTTGGATTTAGTAGATATTCTCTCTGAGGTTCAGTTCACTCTTCTGTCAAATATAGTAACATGACAGAGCTTTTGGCATTGTTATAAGGGAACTGAGAGAAAACCTCTATTATCATCTTTCCCACTCCATAAAGAAGTGTTATTAAAATTCACAGTAATCTCTGTATTGTTGGACCCTGTATCACACTTAGGCTCCACCTTTTAGTATTTAATTTTTTCATAAACTCAGACTTTGGCTATGATTCAGTTCGCAGGAGCCTCCTAAACTACAAAGGATGGTGCTATCCAAATCTGATACATCCAGTGTACCCTGCTGTAGAAAGGAGACTTCTCTTATTATAGAAAGGAAATTAAAAAAGCAATTTTCTGTGTAGAGAAATTATGAACTGTTTAATTCTGAACGGCCATGTAAACAGACCTAATCACCTGTCTGCTTGGGCTCTGGAATTCTGACTTTCCCTCCTACTTCCTCCTGTGCTGTGACTACATGACACTTTTCCCTCGTCACCCAGGACTCCATTACAAAACCCTGATGTAACTGCTTTGTTTTGCCTGTTGGACATCTCAAGGTGAGGCTGCCCTCTGGTGGTGGCTGCCTTCCACACACCAAAATGTATTTTTTTTTTTCCTCCCATTTTTTACCTCTGCAGGAAGCCAACGAGGCTGACTAGTTAGTTCATTTTTTAATTTTGTTTGTTTGTTTCTAAGGCTGCAACTTCCTGTGCAGCCCTATAGTGAGCAGGAACCACACTGACATTGAACCGAATTTTTTCTTCTTAAATTTCCCTCTGCTGAAACCCTACCAACTTTAAGACATTTATCATTTCCTCTTTACAATCTTTTTTTCCAGATGAAGAATATCTCAGGTAAGGCAGACACCAGATTCATCATCACTTGGCTGCCTTCGAGGGGTTTTCCAGTGTCACTGATAAATAGAACTGAATATTCAATCCAGCTGCAATCTAGGTAGGGCAAAGCAGTGCAGGGATGCTACTCCCCAGGCATTTGGGCTTATGACTCAAACATAACCAAGACTCAGGAGCCCTCTTTTACTGTCCAAATTTGTCTGCTTTAGCGTCTCTCTTGCATTTCATTCCACTATCCAAAATTTTCTCACCCAGGAAGCTTCCATGCACCTAAAATTCCATAACATAAAATCAAACTAATTTCCTTCAAACCTGCTTTTCCTCCTCTGTTTACTGCTGTGGATGAAGACTCCACAATTTTCCCAGTTCCCAACTCATACAAATGATTTTCTCTGGTTCTAGCCATCATTATCTCTATTTTAAACTGTACTACTCTACTCTCTTAGCAGGTGTGTAGCCTCAACTCCACACTCTTCTCTTCTGATTCTATCACTACTGCCCTAATTATATATGATACACACATGACAAAACCATCCTCTGTTTAAAAGAATTTTTATTCTCTACTGAATTAAATTCAAACCCTGGCAAGTCATTCTGGGCCCTTCACAATCTGCAGGACCCAATCTGCCTTCCCAAGTTCATTGTCCACCTGGCCCCAATATTATATGAACCATTCCCAATTGGACCAGAGTTGTTTTTCTTTCCATATATTTGTCCTTCCGTCTGGTGCAATTTCATCAAAGGCTACCTCCACTCTGAAAACATGCCAAATTCTTTTCCAGTCAGCCTAACCAATGATTCTTATCTCTATATTCATCCTTTTGGTTGCTTTTTGCTTATAGGAAATAACATCCTGTATAAAAGGTTTTGAAAAACCCTCTCAACCCTGCAAGATTTAGTATTCTTTGATACTGGGACCTAATTGGGTAATCCATTCTAAATCCAGTACCTAGTATAATGCTGGACATTGTGTAGGTGCTTAAAAATGTACTGTGAAATAAATCTAAACATCAACCCAGTTTAAAATTGTGTAAACATTTTTAAATGTTGCAGGTATATTTATGGTCAATTAAAATTTTCAATTATGGTTTCACCTAAACCAATATAAAGTCAAATCTCCCTTTCCTGCACTTGTGATTTCTTAAGGAGGTTACCCAACAACTGCTAATAATTAACATTTGAGGTTGTCTAGGTTTTAGTATGAGCATACTGGTTAAAAAGGCATTCTCTGAATTCAAATGTCTACATTCTATCTTTTACTAGACTTCGGGCATGCTAATTTCACCTCTACAACTTTTTTTTTAGTCTTTGGAGTTGGAATAAATGAAGAAAGTACCTGTCAAGGTAGTTGCAAAGTATAATTGGGATAATCCATGAAAAACATTTAGCATAGTACCTAGCACATAGTAACTGTTCTACAAATGTTAGCCATCTTAACAGTTACACGCCCAGGTGTCCATGTACATTCATACACAAAATTCCAGAAGAAAAGCAATAAGAATCACAGTGTATTAACACCTCCACCTCGATGAGAAGTCAATTCCACAGGGAATTCTTGATTTCATGAGTGCTGCTAATTTGGTTTAATTTACCATAGATGCTAAATGTTGCTTACTTCACTGGGTAAACAAACTCTCACACAAAGCCCATGTTAATAAGTAAATATTAGAGAACAACAAACCACTGCTTTTTGGTACTAAAATCCAGGGAGTCACATTGCAGCTTGGTAAACAAATAATTTCCTCAGCTGGAATGCAGTGCTGAAGAAACTAGAAAACTAATATTCCCAGGGTGACTTTATGACACTTTGCTATTCACCTTGTATAGGTGGATACTGTAGTTTTTTAAATGAAGCAAGTTATCACCAGCATGTTTCTTAGTGACTCTCTGCCTAATTTTCCTGATGTATAAAATGGGGGGCATAATAACAGAAGCAACTATGGAGATATTTTGAGGATAAGATGAGTTTGATACATTTAACACATTTGGGGTGCTTAAAAATAAATGGCCTATTGGAACTTTATATAAGTGTTAGCTATGATTTTAATGATAAATGTGGAAAGCAATTTGCCTTAGGAAATCCAAAGTAGATGAATATGTAGATATGGAGAAAAATAAAAGCAATGGATAGAGATTTTTTTTAAAGGCATAGAGTCAAAGCCCATTCTACAAGACCCCATGAGATCTTTTGATACTGAAACTACCCTGCTGTTACAATGACGTTAGATATATAGCCTACAGGTTAAGATGTATGAGAAGAATCTGGATATTTTATAGTTTAAAATATGTGCAAAGAATATTCAAATGCTACTTTGAAACAATTTTTCTGTCTTCTCATTTTGAAAAACACAAACACTATCAGAAAAAAATGCATTTTTTTTCCTGATCACTCAAGAATTCAGTAAAGCCTACCAAGTACCCAGCACTGATTAATGTAATCAATTAAGAGGCAGAGACATTCAACTGCATGTTACCCTGGACAGTAGTTAATATTCATCCCTACCATCGAATCACCTGATAAGGAGAATCCTAAATACATTTTTCTTTGCATCCAGGAACTTACTTTAAATTGTCTGATCAGAAACTCCAAAGATGCTTCCTAAACACAGTTAGCTCTCACCCAGATGCACTATATCAGAAACCCTCAGTGTATCTGCTAGGAGTCAATATGTTCATCTAGCACCCAAGAAATTTCTGGTTATCATTGATTTGGGAGCAGTCACTTGTATGTTAGACAAAAACTTTTGCACATAATAGGTAGAAAGTAATTACACTAGGTAGAAAGTAATTTCAAGTTTGAAGTTGGAAACTCTTATATGAACTTATGGCTTTACTATTTGTCAGGAAGGTGATTTTGGACAAGTTGTATAAATCCTTAAAAGTATACGTGTCCTTGATTGTGAAATGCAGTTAATCACACACAGCATTAATTATATGAAGATGAAATAAAATCAAAGTTGAAGGGCAAAACACAGTGCCCAGATAGGTAGTATATGATTTTTAAATGGTATCCCTTTATGAGGGTGATTTTACTTTCAATAAATATAGCTGGAGTTGATAATATAATAACTTAATGTGCTTAAATAGTACCCAGTTCCCTTGTTCCCAGGAATTCTGTAAGGGACATAGAATGATTACATGACTTTTGCCCACCTCTATTAGCACTAACATTATTAGTAACATGCCAAAGAGTGCCTGTTGCCTGAGTGGTGTATCTGGAAGACATTTGTCTGTCCTTGAGCAGTCAATGGTACTAGGACATGGGTTTTCTGACAATAATAGGTTTTGGAGGTGGTGCTTTAAAATAAATTTCATATCAAAGCATTTTATATGGATGCTGACATACGTACTTGAAATCTTCTCTTGGATAGTATTCCTAGGAAAAGGGGAATAGAGAGTTTGATGCAAGTTTAAGTTTCTGTTCATTTTACTCATTTATTGACTGATCCTAAGGTATCTTGTGCTACCTCTTTAAAAATGTCCTTTGGAGAGCAGTGACAGGGGATAGGAAAGCAGTGACTGAGATCAAGGTCAGAGCTGATAGGACTCTCACACAGAGCCTCCTCAAGCAGGGCATTGCCACAGCAGCTAAGCATCCTGTGCTCTTACACAGGAACATTCCCCGGCACTAGGAATAGCACAGCTATGAGCTCATCAGAGGCCCACAATCTCAGTCACTGCTCTCCCATCCTCTGTCACCACTCTCCACAATGTCCCATGTGTAATTTTTTAACATACAGGAAAATTTAATAAAATGTGAGCTTCTTGATGACAAAAGTGCACCTCACTTCCCCTTGTTTAGTTCTCATTGAAATCTACAACCCCAGAGGATACTGATCCTGTCAAGTTATACAGAAGAGGATAGTTTAAATAATGAAGTTGGCTGCTTAATATTCACACTAGAAAAAAGCATCAGTTAAGGCATCGACTAAACTGTCCATATAGACTCCTTATCATGAAATATTAGCATTTTTAGGATCATTAAATTTCTGGGTTTTGCATTGTGTAGTGAAGCTAAAATAAAGAAGAGATGTAATCTCATCTTTCAATTTAGTACAGGAGAAAGCTATCTATAAGGTGCCTGTAACCTTCCAAAATGAGCAGAGTCAGAAATCTACATCAAACACAGAGAGGTTGGTCAGGAAGTTAGGAGGAAGCAGAAAGTATGGGCTTGGCCAATGCTGAATTCCAACCCAAACTGTGCCACTTGTTACCTATGTTGCTTTGGTAAAATCACTTAGCTTTTTATGTAAACATGATTTTTTTGTCAAATTTTAAAATATCTATGTCACAAGTTTTTTGAAAGATTAAATAATGTAAAATATGTAACGCTTTAGAAAAGTACATAGCGCATGATAAGTATGCAACACATGGTAGTTATCATTGGCCCAAACTAGATGCCAACATAGAGAATAACCCCCGTTAGTATGAATGGAGATTAAATCTACCTAAACAAATACCTAACACCATGTACTTTCAAGTATCAACAAGAAAAACTATTACTGTGCATTGACTTTATGTGGAAATAAACCACTCTTGTTCAATTGCACATGACAATTCAGGTGGATGGGCATATCTCTGCCTAAACAAGTCTTCAATGTCACACTATTAAGTTTCTATTCTATGTCACATACAGTTCTTGGCACTATACACAGTAATAGAACCATAGCCCAATCCTTGTGGAGTGTAAGTCCAGTGAGGAAGACAAACTGATAATTATTTTTGATAATAGATTTTTTAAAGAATTTTTGCATAGGTATTCATGAGAAATATTAGCTAGTTTGATTTTTTGTAATTATTGTGGTTGGATATCAGGGTAATACTAGCATCATATAATAAAATGGAAAGCGATAATCTATCTTATGGAAGAAAATGTGTCAAACTGCTATTGTTTCTTGAAATATTTTGTATTATTCTCCAGTGAAATCATCTGAGTCTGGAGATTTGGAGGGAGGAGTGTGAATCCTTAAGTTATCATTTAGATTCACTTAGTAGCTATAAAGTTATTAATATTACTTATTTCATATTTTATGAATGTAGTGTTTTGTTTTTCAAGGAATCAACCCATTTCATTTAAACCGTAAAATTCATGTGTACAAAGTTTATATGGTATCACCTTGTTACATTTTATAATGACTAAATGGCTGTTGCAATTTCTTCTGTTTTATTTTTGATATTAATAATTTGTGTACTTTCTTTTTTTCTGTCAGTCTTGCTAGGAATTCATTGACTATATTTTTTCTAACCCCATCTTTTTTTTTTTACTTTTAATTTTCTCTATTTTTTATCTTAATTTTATTGATTTATGGGTTTATCTTTAGTATCTCCTTCCTTCTTATTACTCTGGATTTATTTTGCTTTTTATAGGTTCTTGAGATAAGAGATTTGAACTTTGATTTGAGCATTTTTCTCTTTTCTGATGCATGCATTTAGGGGTATAATATCTGTCTCAGCACGGCTATTGCTGTGTTCAATAATTTATATGTTGTTTTTCATTTGAATTTGGTTCAACTTATTATTTGTGCTTTTTCTGCCCAATAGGCCTTCAGTGATTCTTAAAGACATTAATATTGCTCAAAGCCACATAGGTGGCAAGCAGCACAGATTAGATTGAAATCAGATAATTCAAAGTCTTGGCTCCTGAACTCGGCTCTTTCTGCTTCCTTAGAAACTTGTGTGCAGTTTCCATGTGTCTGATGTGGTAGGAGTGTCTTATCTTCTTGCTGGTGGCTGCTTCTCACATAGTTTCTACCATGGGGAGTTGAGGGGAGGTATTTCATTTAACTCTGCATTAATGAAAGCCCCAAATCCACACGAGATCTTCTCTGACACACCACAGCAGGGAAAACAGAGAGTGCCTTGATGCTGCTAGGTAGCAACGAAAGCCCAGCTGCCTACTTTCTACTTGACCTTCTCTGACATTATACTAGTGGAGAGCTGGGAGAGTGAAAGTCTAGGTCCTCCACATAGTATGGGTTGGGTGTAGTATTTACTGGAGTAGAAATCATTGTCTAAAAGGGTTCTGCCTTTTGCTACACTTCCTTTTCCCCCAGTACTTGACTAGAGACAGTAAACTTATTTATTGGGGGAGGTGGTGTTTTCATGTTGCTATGATCAAAATACCCAACAAAAGCAATTCAGAGAGGGAAACGTTTATTTTGGGCTCAGTTTTGGAGGTTCAGTCCATGGTCAGCTGACCCCACTGCTCTGGGCCCAGGGCATGGCAGAGGACAACTACTCAGCTCAATGTGGCTGAGAAATAGAGAGAGGGAAGGAGCAGCTTGGGAGACAAAACATAATCCCCAAAGGCACAGCCCCAGTGACCTACTTCCTCTAGTCATGTCCCTTCTGCCTACTGTTACCACCCAATACAGTAGTCCTTTCAAAGTACTAATTCATTAAATGAATTAATCTACTGATTAGGTTACAAATATCATAATCTAATAGTTTTACCTCTGAACATTCCTGTATTTTCTATAACCTGAGCTTATTATGGGACACCTCATATCTAAACCACAATAGGGGGGATTCCTCTGGCAGTGCCCATTGGTATTTCAAACTATCAGCATCTTCTGCTAAAAATCTGGGATATGTGAAACAAAAACCTAGAGAATTCAGTTTGTTCCTTAGATATTGAAGTCCTGAGAGTGTGCAGATCATCACCCTGCAAAGAATGTGCATGAGATCTGCTGACCATGGGTTACTGATGACACTGGTTCTGAAATCAGGATTGGGTCCTCATTCCTCCAGTACTGAGGACTGAACACCCAAGAAATGCAGAGGCAAGAGAAAAAGGTTTTATTTAAAGGATAGAACAAAGACAGAAAGACTCCTCTGGAGAGAAGGTGGTCCAGAGCTGATGCCTGAGGGAGTGGGGGTGCTTGCCCTTTTATAGATTTCAGGTTTCCTTTCTTCTCATACCCACTCTTCTCACCCTGCCTGTGTGGAGACCAAACAGGCAGGAAGAGAGCTGTCCAGAGGGTGATTGCTTGTGTTACAACATGTGATCCTTGCCCACCCCAGAGGTTGTTAGAAACTAAGTGATACAGAGTGCTATCTACCCATTTCCTTTTCTTTGATAATTAGCTACCTGTCCTTTGCCCTGGTCTCACTGACATCCACTATTTAAGTCACCTGATCTTTCTCTGTCTCCTTTCAATCTAAGTAAAGTATTGTTCCATCCAGTGTGCAGGAATCATGTCTTTCCTGGTGTCTTGCTCAGTTTGAGCTGCTGTAACAATATACCATAGAGTATATGGCTTAAACAACAAATATTTATTTCTTGTAGATATGGCCACTGGAAGCATGAGATTAGGGCCCCAGCATGGTTTGGTTCTTGGTGAGGGCCCTTTTCTTAGTCCACAAACAGTTCATAGCTTTCCCACTATCTCATTGCATGGTAGGGGAGGTGGAAGGGAGCTTTGATTCGCTCATCTCCTTTTAAGGGCACTATGACAGCATGGGGAATTCATCACTATAACCTCATCTAAAATAAATTGCTTTCTATAGGCCCTACCTCCAAACACATTACCTTGGGGACTAGGGTTTCAACATATGGATTTTGGGGTGACACAAACATTTAGTCATAGTACTAAATGACCATGACACTTGCAAATCATGCAGTGGATGGACACCTTGAGACTACTGCTCTGGGTGGAAGGCAACAGATATCATTTGTTCAGCACTTTACATATAATGTTCATTGTTTTTAGTTGTATCTCATAGGAGAATAGGGAAGATAAAAATCTCCATCTCCTTGGAAGTGGGAGTCCTCATTATATCAATTTAAAAAAAAATAATGAGCAGATTTTTTTGTTTTATTTGCTATTGTTTAGAATGAACATTTTTAAGAGTAGAACATGTTCACTTAAAGTAGAAACAATATTTTCCTCATTGCAGATTTGATCCCACATCACCTAAATAGGGATTTATGGTTCTTACCAAAGGCATTTCAGTGATAGCAAGCATTTTATGGCAAGTTTTTTCCCCTGGACTTCTAATCTTATTTCAAGATAGTAAAGAACAAAAAAGTTCACCTAAGAAAATGCTTGGTATGAAGAAAATTACAGGATACCTATTCAAACACTGACTCGAGACGGACAGTATTATGATATGCTGGCTGTAAAGCACCAGAACCACTTGGTCAAACCCACAGAGTAAAGTGCACACATAGCAACCAATGTTCTCATAATCAGTTGTGTTTGTGACATGGAGACTCGTTTAGTGACAAACATTCATTTGATAGCAGAATTGAAGCTGCCCTAATTTTAAAGCAGTTGATGGCTTCCACTGTTAAGTGCCATTATCACAAAACGATGCAACACTTATCCCAGCAGCTGCTGCCAGCATTCTCCCTCTCTCACATCCCATGCTATGTGAATTCCAGGTGATGAATATTAGATTGTCTGCAGTGAGTGGTGGGTGAAATATTATGACAGTACACATCCCCTTATTCCTCTACTGATGTAAAGGGTCTCCGAACTCAGTATGTGTGAAGGATAGATGGGGAATTTCAGTTACAATCCAAGGACTGTTTAATTCTTTGTGTATACAGACATTAGTCCCCACTCACGTTTCAATAGGGGCATGACTAATCAACCACTTCCCATTCCCTTTTAGGCTAAGTGCACCCATAAGTCAATGGCCAGCTTGCACATATAAAAGTGCAGGACAGCCAGTTACATTTAAATTTCAAGAGAACAACACATAGGTTTAGCATAAGCATATTTCAAATATTGCACAGGACAAACTTTAAAAAAAGAGAATACCTGTTGTTTCTCTGAAACTTAAGCATCTTGTATTTTATTTGGCAGTTCTGCATCAGAATCTATGCACTTAATGCTGCACTTCAGATCACTCCTGTGAATCTGTTGGAATTCTCTTATTACATAAATCGTATTGGGGATCATAGACGTAGAAAAAAGAGCACTAGGGGGAGCTTTAGAGCAGGGAATGATGTAAAGAAATGTATATTTTGAGAAATAAAGCGGTGGTGGTTTCTTTTTTGTGAAAGAAAAACAATCTCCATGTTTCCTTCAAGATACAGCAAAAGTATATTCCAGTCACATGCTAACCACTTAAGCACTATTACTAAAGACAAAACCCTTATATAAGATTAAGTATCGTTTGTGTAAAATGTGATTCTTCAAAGTGTAATCCCTGGACCAACAGCAGCATATCACCAGTGAGAGTGTTAGAAATGTACATTATCAGACTCCACGCCAGACCTCCTAGACAAGAACTTCCAAAGGTGAGCACCAGGAAATATGGGCTTCATAATCCTCTAGGAAATAGTGATGTACACTTAAGTTTGACAATTACTGTCATATCAGCATAGAAAGAAACAACAGTTGCCCTGCTGAAGAATTTCACAGTTTGAAGACTTCATTTTTCTGACTACTCAACATTCTCAGTTTATATTGAAAAAACTCAGTAAACCTAAAATTAGCTCCAGAATTCAGCCAGAAATCACTCATTACAAATCTAACCCCTTTCCATAGAGAAGTGCTTAATCCAGAGCAAACACCATGTCTTCCTTGTTATTAATCCCGGATGAGGAGGTTGGTGGTCAATGCTCTATTTAGTGCCTAATCATCTGTAAAGCCTGGTTATCATGATCTTCCCAAGTGTAAGCTGTAAGATTTAGTATGGAGACTTCCAGAATCACTATTTTATTGAACTAAATCAACAACAGTTTTAGGTATTCTTCTTATCTAAATCAATGCGCCTCCTCAGATAGACATAGTACCGCTATCTTAAATTGACCTTGGTAACACCCTATTGGTATACCTGATGAAAATAAGATCATCCAAGCCTATCACATAAAGCCAAAAGAAGCCTTTATTTTAGCTGGCCAGCGACTAACTCCCTTGCACCTAAAAGTGGTGTGCCGGAGAATCGTGCATTAGTTCTTTTGTTGCCAGCATTTATAGGGCGAGGGAAGGGATTAGGGTGTGGCTATAGGGAGGGGAAGGAATTGGGTTGGGCTATAGGGAGGGGATTTGGGATTGGGTTGGGCTATAGGGAGGGGCTTTGGGCTTGGGTTGGGTTCTAGGGAGGGGATTTGGGATTGGGGTGGGCTATAGGGAGAGGATTAGGGATTGGGGTGTATAACACTATTGGAAAGAAAAAAACAAAGAACAACAAAACGAAGATACAGTCCAAAGGAATTTCACCTTCATTAACTAATACCTATACAGCAGTCATTTTCTATGCGTATTGCCATTTAATTCATATGACCATCAGACGAACCAACCTTTCTTATTTCCACATAAATAAGAATGAAGATTCAGAGTGCTATGTAGTTTTCCTGAGGTCACATAGTTAGGAAATAGCACAGGGAAATTCAAAGTCATGTCTGTCAAGCTCCAAGTTCTGTTGCTCAATATAATATGACACTTTTATTCCTAATATAAGGTCTTCATGGATAGAACACTCACATGAACTGAACTAATTCAAGATTTGGTGACATGCATGAACTATTTTCCCCACATGATCTGATTAAATATTGACAAATGTTTTGGTGTATTCTCCAAATCCTCCTCCTTCAACTGAAATCCACTTAAATTTGCAGTGTGTGTGTGTGTGTGTGTGTGTGTGTGTGTGTGAAGTCTACATCAATATCATCACAATGGTAATTCACTCTTTTCAACATAGAAGCTACAGTTTATTTTCTTTCTTTTGCTAGTTAATTATATGCTAGTGCCAAATAGTTATTTAATCATTTTAGTTTTTGTTTTCTATAACAAAATGCTTGTAGTCAGAGTTATATTTTCCATTTCTCTGACAGCTCCTTTAGTGCCTGACACCATGTCATACAGAGAAATTAGTGCTTTAGGAATATCTATTGCATAGGTTTTAGCATCTGTTAGTTTTTCATCACCATTACCGAAATACCTAACAAGGACAATTTAGAGGAGAAAACATTTATTTGTGGATCACAGTTTCAGAGATTTAGTCCATGGTAGGTCAACTCTATTGCTCTGGACCCAAATTGATGCAGACCATTATGGCAGAAGGATATGGTGGAAGAGTGCTGCTCTATTCATGGCAGCCAGGAAGCAAGGGTGGGAAGGGCTGCAGGAAAGATGAACCCTTCCAGGGCATGCCCCTCCTCCAGCCATGCCCTATCTGCCTACACTTACCACCCAGTCAGCCAATTCAAACTGAGATGTACTGATCAGTTACAGCTCTCATAATTGAATCATTTTACCTCTGAATATTCCTGCATTAAAACACAGGAGGTTTTAGAGAACACTTCATATCTGAACCATAACAGTATCCCATGGTATAGTGTCTGATTATGCAGCCATTAAGAAGTTTATTGATCAATCAAGGGGATCCTAAACATGCAAATACAAAAATGCATGATCCCAGTGTCTCAAGAGCTATAGTTTATCATAGAACTTGGGAGAAAAAACACATGAGGAATAAAAATCTAGGCAGAATAAATCTCATCTATAACATGTGTGAAGAAAGAGGATAGCTTTGGGTCCACATGTAATCCAGTATTATCAAGACATAAGAAGGGAAGGTAGAATGGCTTGAATTGTGTCCCCCAAAAAGATATGCCCAAGTCCTAACTCACAGAACATATAAATGTAACTTTCTTTGAAAATAAGGTCTTTGGAAGTATTTCCTCGGAAATGTGATCTTTACAGATGCAATCAAGTTTCTAGAGATGACGTCATCCTGGATGTAGGATAGACCCTAAATCCAATGACTGTTATTCTTATAAGAGAAAGGAAAAGGGGATATGACATCCAGAGGCAGAAAGAAGAAGACCAAGTAAAGATAGGGATAGAGATTGGAATTATGCACTTTCAAGAGAAGAAATGCCAAGCATTTCTGGAAGCTATCCGAAGCCAAGAATGAGGCACATAACAGATTCTCCTTCAGAGTATGCAGAGAAAACCAACCTGGCAGACATCTTTTTTTGGGCTTCTGTCCTCCAGATGGGCGAGAAAAAACATTTCTGTCATGTTAAGCTGTAAAGTTTGTGGTAATTTGTTATGGAAATCCTATGAAACTATAAAACAGGAAATTTAGAAGCACAGCAATGGACCATAATCCTAGACATGTAGCTAGGTTTTAGGTCATAATGATTTTGGATGTGAGGTACATGCTCAGCAGTTTGGTCATTTTCTGACCTTTAATGACAAATAAAGATAGACTGATAAAATAAGCTGCCTTAGTAGTTCAATGAAGAAAAGCATGGGCAAGTTCACTGTCAGCAGGGATAGAAAGTGAGAAAGAACATGAGGAATAAATAACACAATGGCAGGATTTGGATTTGATTTTACATGAAATCTAAGAAGGCAGCAGAAATTTATATTTATATTATGTGACTTATTTTGTAATTATTAAAGGTATTTTTTAAGTGACTATAATTATTTTGCAATATAATTGTGGACAGAAATCAATGACCATATTTATACAAAATACCATTTAATAACTGAATTATATATTTTCACAGAGATGAACTGTGATTTGTATAACCAAACACTTATTTTGGTCAGTCTTTAAAAATTTCCAATTTATTAATAACATTGCAGTTAACATCCCAGAATAGGTATGTTTGCACACTTTTCTGATTATTTTGTTACAACTTTTGAATAAACTCATAGGTCAAGTAAAATATATATTAAGATTATAAGACTTTTTATTTATTATTATTATATATTGCCCCTTAGAATATTTCATTTCTTTTTATCAATTTAACCAGCTACCAACCATGCCAGAGAGAGACTGATGATTTATTCTCACCCAGAGTATTGACATTCTAAAATAAGGATTATATGCTTCTAATAGGCAAGAAATGACAACACTATTTTTTATTTACATTTCTGAAATTATCATTAGACTGAACATTTTTGTTTGATCTGTACCATGACCTCTGCACATCTTTCTTTCTTAAGTACTTGATTATGTCCTGGGCCCATTTTACTACTGGATCTTTTTTTTCCAGTGATTACTAAGAGATATATTACATATTAATTATTATGATTGTTTGCCAATAATACTTACAGATATTTGCCAAACTTTTTCATTTCTAAAATTTTAGGTTCCCTGTTAATTTAGAAAAGTATTTGCTTTTCTTATAATTTAATCTATTAAATTTTTCCTTATGGATGATGACTTTCATGTTATGTTTATAAAGGTCCTTGGTTCTAACATAATTGTATTTCTTTGTGACATTTTCTTCTAGTACTCTTATTTTTTAAATAAATAAATTTTTATATAGTTAATCCATCTCAAATTTATTTGGGAAAGACTGTGAAGTCAGGAGCCACATTCAATGTTTTTATTATATAAAAAATAAAACAGTATATTTTTAATTCACACTACAGTTGAAGCCACAACAGATTTGAATACTGCCTAAAATTACCATCTAGATGGTAAATGCCGTGCATCCTATGGAAATGATTCTCTTATCACTCAGTAGTGAGATGGATGGTTGTGGGTAAAAGCTGGATTCAAGTGGCAGGGAGGTATGTAGACAAGAAATGTGCACAGCTCTTTTGGAGAGTATTACTGTAAACTGCAGCAGAAAAATGTGGTAATAGTCGAAGGTATATGACAAGAATTTATGAAACCTCTGAAACAATTCTTCCTTCTTCCCTTTTCCTGTGAGTAGGATGAATGATTCAAAATGTGAGGTGTGAATACACATTTGAAGACAGTAACTCTTGCCTCCATGTATTCTTCCTCTCCAAGATCCCATGGTAAAAACTGTAAAAATATATGAAACAAGTAGATGTATACAGTTGTGGCAGAAAAATAGAACAACACCATTTTCAGGTCAGACGTTTTGATGAATTTCTGGAAGGCAGACTGCAGATGCCTTGATGCTAACCAAAGCACAGGAGATTACAATGCCCCGCATGAACACCAATCTTCACAGTGCAGCTATGAGCAAAGAGTGGCCAGGAGTGGCTCCAAGCAAGATATTCACAGACAACAAACCAAGGGTATAAGAGAATAAATGACTGATATCCTCAACCTGGTCACTAATCACTGTGGAAGATTTATCTAAGTCACTCTGTGAAATGATGAAATGGATGATTGGAATGAAGACTAGGAAGGCAGAAGCTGAGATACAGCTGATCTTCCACAAACACCTGGCAACAGGGTTTCCAGATATTATACAAACAGTGCAAGAAGCATAAACTTGAGACATACAAATGTGCTAGAATAAGTGTTTTTCAAATATTGTACAAAACATACTCAGACTAAATATTTTTCATCGTTCATCTGAATTCCATACTTAACTAGGCATCTTGTATTTTTCTTTGATAATTTCAACAACCCTACATAGTGAGCAAAGTCAATTTGTCAAATTTGGAAACCTTTCATTCTCACATCAGAGAAAAAACTATCTTGATGAGAAAAGTATGCATTTGCTTAGAAATTGTTTTACCCCTTATATTCAGAGGTGAGACGTTGTAGTCAAAAAATCTAAATAAATACAAGAAAATACACATCAGTTACCTGGTCAAGCAGTCCTTCCTTAATAAATATAAATGATGAAGCAAGAATCACCAACACTTGGGGAAAGACATAGAAAGGCCATGAAGAGAAACAGAACAAGAATTGGCTTTAATAATATGGGCAGGTGAAGAAAGGTAAGGAGTTCTAGCTATTATTCTCCTAGATGTTCTAAAGAAGAACCATAAACCAAAGAGGACACACATCATGTGCAACAGTAGCCACAAACAAAAAGGAGCATGTAGAAAGCAAAATCTTAATTCACAAAAGGTACAATAATGGTTTGTATAATAAATGGATATATCTGAATACAGAATTTAGGAATCTGGAAGTTCAAGTTGAGGAACTGTTTCAAATGTATACAAAACAAGAAAAGAAAAAAAAAGGAAAGAGAAGAAAAGGAGGGAAAGGAAGGAAAGAGGAAAGAGTTAAGACAGAAAATCAATCCAGAAAATTCAGTGTTCATCCAGTGAAAGGAATGAAGAGGCGATTAGAGGAACGGAGGAAAAACTTATCAGTCTAGAACCCCAACTGGCCAAAACTTCAGAAGAGAGATGGACACTATTTGGTAGAAGTGACTATGAACTTCACCTTCCTTCCAGAAAAGGTGATTGCTTATTAGAGGTGAGAAAAAGGAATACAGAAGAAAAGCCAAAATGATAGAAATTAATCAGTTTTTTTAATCTGCTCTAAAAATGTTAAATATTATTTACAAACAAGGCAGCAGCAAATGCCTAAGATGAAAAACAAATAAGTGAAAAAAATTGTCAATGGATAAAAATCCTCATTCTTTTTAACCTAGGAAAGGAGGATTTTCATTAAATTTAACTTTGTTAATTTCTTTCATGTCTGAGAATGTCTGAGAATGATTAGGATGATTGAATTTTGAAATTATTTTAGAAGCAGTCTCCTTATGGAGCTTTGTGTTAATTTCCATTTAAGACAGTGATTCGCTAAGTGTGGAATCTATGTATTTATTCTAAAATCTTCCTTGATGTGAATAATAGCATTGTTTCTATGGAATAATGCTATTTTTCATTCTGTTATTTATGACTTGATTTTGGTCAGATATACTTAAAGATATATAAAACCAAGAGAGATTATTCATCACTAAAACCATAGTAAAATCTCAAAGAAAATAAGGAAAGACCACTAAATTTGTTAATTAGAATAAATCTTCAATTCCAATAGAAAACCAGAAACTTTTTATGTATTAGCAGATTGATTACATCCTTCAAAAGAGACAAAAAAAGACCACTAACAATATGAAATCATCCTTAAGGATATCAAAAAAGTTTGATACTGAGTATGGTTTCCAGATAATTTGCCAGTGACCTGGTCACAATGAAATTAGTTCTGCTTCTCTTTCATGCCACACACACATACACACACACCCACCCTCTTTTGATGTCACCGTAAGTCTAAAAATAAAAATAGCTTAGAAATGCTAGTTTAGAGCACGAAGATTGTTGAAGAGTAGATATTTAAGTGTTATTGGCAGAATTGTTTAAATTCCATAACTTAATTTATGTTTAATTCAGAAATAAAGAACAAAGAAAATTAGAAATTTCCCTGTCATTTCCCCTACTGCAATAAACTCCAGGAGAGCACAAATTATTGCCTTTCTTTTTTCTCTGCTGCCAATCAAGTATATGGAATAGTACCAGGAATAGAAAGTCACTCAGTAATAATTTGTTGAATGACTGAGTGAATGAATAACCATTCAAAGAGGTTTGTTTGGTTAATGCACTTGAGATAATGATTACCCTTTTTTTTTTAATTTTTTTTAGTTGTCAATGGACCTTTATTTTATTTATTTGTGATGCTGAGGATCAAACCCAGGGCCTCACACATGCCAGGCAAGCACTCTACCACTAAGCCACAACCCCAACCCCCTCTTTTCTTCAATAAGACAAAACCACACTTGATAAGCTACAAGTGGCCCTGTTTGGTGACTCTGCTAATGTCCCTAGCTGGTATCTCTGAATTCCCTATTACTTCTGTTTACACCACTTCCTGTCTTTTTACTAAAAGGTAGAGTCTTAGATCAATCATTTAGGTTCGTTGACAGTTGACTTTTCTGAAAGGATAATAGAATAGTTTCCTACTGCCTCCTGGGCATGAGTGGAATCAGGCAAAATCTAGAGAAAAGTGAGGTGAGTAAAATTATAAATAGTTCATTCTTCTAACAGGTTAATGGTTGCTAAGCTCCAGAGTTCAGTGCTGCAGTACTTGGTGTACTGGGTTGTGGATATTCCACAGAGAGGAAAGAGAGGGGTATGCGATATTAATTTTTAAAAATAGCATATTGCGTTTTATGTCTTTTTTTCAAAAAAGAAAGTAAAACTAATACTTGTTCTTTGCAAAATCCAGAGAATCAGAAATAAAAATACAAAAATATCATGAAGCATACCTTCCATTATGTGTTAACCATCTTAAATGAATGCCTTTTAAGCTTTCTTTCTATGAAAAATATTATTTAAAAATGTATTTTTTTCTAGCCAATGAGCTACTGCAGTTTTTCTCCTTCCTCAAGGTAGGGTTTTATGAGTTCTGGTACATTGTACTTTGGTTCTATTTACTGGGACTCTCACAGAGGGGAATCATGTCTGTGAATTGTGTTATTTATACAAACACAGAAATGTATTTCCTTAAATTGTCTCACCAGAAAAAAGTGACATGAAAACTTTTTCTTTCATGATAACTCGGTTTCATTTGCCCCCAAATTTTCTTTGCATGGGTATTTGGTGGATAACAAAGACCCCTTGACAAAAACCATTTTATTCACCCTAATTCTCTATTTTATTATTTTTGTCTTCTGTACAGAAAATTTTAGGTCGATAATCATCGGTATTGAAAGATGAAGTATGATCTTGGGCATATCAACCTTCTTCACTTTCAAAATGATTTCCAGAAACCTAATTTTATTTTTTAACAAAAATCCACATGCTTAAAGATGAAAAGAACCAGAGAGAAGCAAACTGAAAATGTTACAGCCTTTCGATTACATCATAGCAAAATTACATTTTATTGCTTTGAAAATAGTGACATCTAGTGGTTATAAGGTATTAGTATCATGAATATCCAGATGTCAGAATTCACTGGAACTCCAGAAAGAAAAAATAAAAACGCAGAAAATGGAGGGGATTTGATAATAATTGAAATTCACTAGGCCATTTTCAGACATCTATTCATCTGCAAATAAAATTCCAGACAGAAAGTGACTTTTCAAATTTGAAAGCTTCATATGTTGCAAAATACAGGAGAATGTCAATTTACCCTTGAGGGAGGCAGCAAGGGTACAGATTCTGCTCCTGGTTAAAAAAAAAAAAAAAAAAATGCATCCTTTATGTATTATAGGATCAGGTCACTTTGCAACATCTTCTTCCCATGTCCATGTTGAGGTTTTCGCAAAACACAAATTGTCTGTTCTTTGCTTTTCTAATTTCTAATGTGTTTGTCTAAAACATGTATTTTGATCATGAATCAAAGTATGAGACTTTCATCAGTGGTTATTTAGTTCATACCTCAGTTCCTCATTAAACCTACTATTTAGATGAATTATGTGTTTGACAGGACCATTTACAAAACAGTTTTACACACATTATTATTGAATTCTCTTCTTTATATATTAATAAAATTTCCATTTTATAGCTAGATAATATAACATTTTATAGCTAGATAATATAACATATTTAAGCAAGGTAGTAAGCCAACAAAAACATCCTCAATAAGAGAACCAATGAAACCAGGTAGACAGACTGACTCCTATGCCCCCACCCCTATTTCCATTCCAGGGCAAAGTAACAAAGGGCACAGTGTTGGCTCCCTGCCTAAGAGACAACCCAGATTTAAGGAATGATAGTAAAGAAAATTGTTAATGATAATAGCTGCCATCACTTCCGTTTATGACAGGCCTGCTCTTTGGTAAACTCTAAGGAATTATCCTTATGACTGAAGCAGAGAAGGATCTGATGTAAAGAGGTTAAATGACCCAGCTCAGGCTATAAGACCTGCTTCCCCAGGACAGCACAGGGTAGTAAATATACTTTTCCCTCCTTGGATCAGCACATGTAACAAACAGGTATAACACAAACCCAGACTTTTTCAATAGAAGTTGCTTGAAAGTATATTTGTTTAGTTTTAATTAGGCAAGTTTAGATTTCAGAAAGTATTTTCTTTTGATTGATTTGATGTTGCTGCTATTTAAAAAAAAAAATCAGATCTACTGAAAATAACACTAGAATTGTAATCAGAAGACTGAGTTTGTCTGACTTCAGTCTCTCCCTAGGAATCGTTTGTTCTTAGAAAATTTTATTTTTGAGATTTTTGCTTCCTTAATTGTAAACCAGAAAACAAAATCATTTCAATCTATCTAAAAGCCATTGTAAGAAAACAGAAAATCAAGTGTGTGAAAGCATTTTGAAAATGGCAAACATGGTACTCAGTTAAAATATTATAATAATGATACATGCATAAGATTAATGAGGCTACTTCTTTTTTGTCTAGAAAGGTCAAAAGATGAGTAAAATAAGACTTGTTGTGTCTTTCAAATTGCTGTTATAGGATCCTAGAGAAAAGTGCAAATTTTGTTATGAAATTAAGGAAAAGGAAATTCCTAAAATTCAAAAAGCTTGGGATAGGTAGACAGATACTTACTTTTATCCTTGCTGTGGGCCAACACATACAGTGTCATATGATCTGACTGGTAATTACCGCTTTAGAGAAGCACCTTTGTTTACAAAGAAGAATTAAATTATACAAATGCTTTAGAGGCAAAATTGTATAGAAAATATCACTGGTAATGACTAACTCATTAAAAACATTACTATTTCTATTAAGCTGGATTTCTTACTCTTTTTCTGACCAGCTCCTTATAATACACATTCATCACACAGGCATAATGTTTCATGTACTAATTTCATCCTATGAATAAAAATCTGCTGTTTTTTTTAAACTGCATTAACTTCTTTGGGTTAAAGAAGGGACATAACTTTATTTGCATTTATTGGGCAGTACAATATTTATAGCACTATATGAATATATTATAAAAGAGCATATGTATTGCACAAGTCACCAAGTATCAATAAATTAACAATATTATTAGAGGCAAGATGCTTATATACATATATTTTGATGACTATTTTAAAATTAATTAATATTCATTTTAAGACTTATCCTGATCATTTCTTTTATTACTTCCATATCATTTGATATGTTAGTAGGAAAATCATAATACAATAAAACTCAGAAAACTGAACATTATTTTAAAAGAGACAATTTGCAAAGGTTTGACAGAGCATGAGAAATACAGTGCAGTTAGGAAGGGCAGAGAACCTTTTAGCTCTTTAGCTAGGATAGGGAGAGGGAGAAGGAACTAGAACCTGGAAAGAGAGACACAAGACAAAGAGGGGCAGGGTGACTTACTTACCTGGTAGGATATAGTCAAGGGACCCAGTCAGAGGTGACCCAGAAGGAAGAACCCTGGCATGTGGGTTCAATCTCAGTCTCCGACTTCCTCTGATCCCCAGACACTGGGCACCACTACCTAGACACAGCCATGGGCCAGGGAGCCATGATTGGGCAAGGGAGTCTGATGCTTAACTTGATGTGCTAACCTGAGTTAAGTGATACTTGAATAGCTGGCAAAATTTTCTGGGTGGGTTTGTGAAGATGATCCTAACAGAGATTAGCATTTGGATCAATAGTCTAAGTGAAAAAAAAAACAATAATAATTCACCAATGTGGGTGGCATCATCTAATCCACTGAGGGCCCAGTTAGAACAAAAAGCCAAAGAAGGGCAAATTCTCTTTCCTTAAGCAGGGACATCTGCCTTGCCCTGACCCCAGACCTAGGAGTGCCTACTTCTGAGGCTTAGCCCTCACAGTTCTCAGGCCTTAGGATTTGGACCAAATCACACCACAAGCTCTTCTAACTCACCAACTTGCAGACACCAGATCAACCTTGGTAATTATGAGCCAGTTCCCATGATAAATTTCTTCTTAACCTATTTGTTTTCTTTTTCTGGAGAACCTTAATATAAAATCTGTTGATGTGACACATGCAAGTCCACCTTCAGGGTAGTGTGAGGAAGGACAGAGAATAGGCCCTAGAATGACAAAGGAAAGAAATCTATCTCACCTCAACAGCAGCTGTGTCTTGTTCAGTGACTTCTGGCCCCAGATCTTGCCAGTTTGGGACTGTGCACATCTCCTCCCAACTCCACTTTCAGGAACTTCGCATTGCTAGCTTGGAATCAGCCATTTCATGATACTAACAACATGGAAATCAGCAAGATGTGACAAATCTAGCACTTTCGATTATTTTCCCCTAAAATACTATCTGTTCAAACTTTACAAGCACACCTTGAGAACCTTACTGTAGCGTTTGTCTATTTGTTTGAATGTTGCTTTGAAACACACAACACTAGCAAAATTTTTTTTAAAAAACATGTTCTTAACCAAAAAGCTGAACCTGGAACTAATCAAGACTTCTGGGACCATCTTCTCTTTTAGGAAATTACAGGGAACAAAAGAATATATTTAAATGGTGTGGTCTTGTCCTGAGTTCAATTATCAGTGCCACAGGGACAAAAAGAAAAGATAGACTATTTAGACTATTTTGTATAATAAGCTAATGGCATTTAAAAAATGTCAGAAAAAAATGGAAAAAGAATTTCAAAAGGCACATCATCAAAGTAGATATATAAATGGCAAAGAAACACTTGAAGAAATGCTTGACACCATTCATTATTATAGAAATACAAATTAAAACCACAATGAGCTACTGTTCAAGAATGGCTGAAACAAAAACAAAAAAAAAATGAAGTATATAGACATGGTGGAGTATTACTTAGCCATTAAGAAAAATGACTTTATGACATTTGTCAGTAAATGAATGGTCTAGAGACTATCATGCTAAGTGAAATAAGCCAGTCCCAATAAGCCAAAAGTCAAATGTTTTCACTGATATGTGGAAGCCAACCCACAATAAGATGTGGGAAGGGAAGAATAGAAATTCAGTAGATTAGACAAAGGGAATGAAGGGAAGGGAGAGGGGACAGGAAAAGTAAAGACAGTGGAGTGAAGCTGAAATAATTTTCCTACATACATGAGTGAATACACCATAATGAATCCCACCCTCATGTACATCCACACAACTGGGACCCTAATTAGAATAAGATGTATCCCATGCTTGTTTGGTTATATCCAAATGGATTCTTCTGTCATATATGACTAAAAAGAGACAATACAAATTTTTAAAAAATATGTATTAAACTATTTTCCCCCTAGCAAAGAAAAAGAAAAAAAAAACAGTGATGGCTTAGTGCTTTGATTTGAAATTTCATCTTTCCTAATACTCCCTTTTATTCATTCTCCAACATTTCATAATTTGGATTCTTTTTTACATTCTCAACTTTTAGTTGCTGTTTTCAAAGTCTCTTGTAGTTCTTTTGTTTTGGGGACAGTCCATTGTACTCATGCAATGTATTCATACTCCAGTTCTGCTCTGGTGACCTATGACTCCCTCCATCTGGAAGAGATATTGGAATAATTTGTTTTGTTATTGAACCTTTTCATTATTTTAGTAGTGCCCTTAGTAGGCCAGGAATTTTTAAGCTTAGTGAGGCCCAATTTATCATCTCTTTCTTTCTTGGATTGTGTTTTCCATGTTGTATCTAACGAGTCGTGGTCAAAGTCAGGGTCACCTAGATTTTCACTGAAGTTTTCTTCTAAGGGTTTTATAGTTTTTATTTTCACACTGAGGCCCATGATCCATTTAAGTTAATTTTTGTCAAAGGTGCAGGTCTGTGTCTGTTTATTTTCTTTCAGGTAGACATCTAATTGTCCTAATACCATTCTTGGAAAGATTGGTGTTTCTTCATTTAATTACTTTGGCTCCTTTGTCAAAAGTAAGTTAGCTCTATTAGTGCAGGTCTGTTTCTGAGCTCTGTATTCTGTTTTGTTGGTCTGATTGTTTATCCTTTTACTAATACGATAATTTCTTGATCGCTGTGGTCTAATAATAAGTGTGCAAGTTGAATACAGTTTTCCCACTTCTTTTCTTCTTCTGTATTGTGTTGGTTTTCTAGGTTTTTCACTTTCCAAACAAACTTTAGAGTAAGTTTGCCTATGTCTTTCAAATAGTTGGGTAGAATTTTGATTGATGTTTTAAAGTCAAATCTACATATAAATCAAGTTGGGAAAAGTTACATATTAAATTCCTGAGTTTTCTTATCTACGAACCAGGGATATCTCCCCATATATTTAGTTTTTTTATTTCTATCATCAGAGTTTTGGGGCTATTCTCAAATAGAATTTATACATATTTTGCTAGATTTATGCCTAAGTATTTCACTTGTTGATGCTTTTTATATGGTATGCTATCAGTTTAGGATTTGGTAGGTGTTCTTTCTTAAGGTGAGGAAGTTCCTGCCTCTTCCTAGTTGGTTGAGAGGTTTTATCATGAATGAATGTCATATTTTGACAAACACTTTTTCTGCATCACATCTATTGAAATGATTGCATTTTTTATTTTTTAGCTTGCTAATATGATAAATTATATCAATTGATTATTGAATGTTAACCCAGACTTGCATTCCTTGAATAAGTCCCACTTGGTCCTGGCATATAATTCTTTTCTTATGTTGTGAAATTAAATTTGTTAATATTTTGTTAAAGAATTTTGCATTTATGTTTAGAAGAGATACTGTTCTATGATTTTTTGTAATATTTTTGTCTAATTTTCATACTTGCATAAGGCTGGCCTCACAGAATGAGTAAGCAAGTGTTTCTGTGCTTAAATTTTCTGGAAGAGATCAAAAAGAATTGGTAACATTTCTTTTCTAAAACTCTGGTAGGATTCACTATTGAAACCATCTGCATTTGGTGATTTCTGGTTTTGAAGACTGTTAATCTTTGATTCAATTTATTTAAAAGGCCTGTACTATAGTTTTCCTAGTAAAAGTTTTAGTGAATTTTATCTTTCAAGGAATAGTTCTGTTTCATCTAAGTTATCAACTTTGTGGGAATTAGAGTTCTTCAGACTATTAACCTTTTCTGATATAATTTATTATTTTCCCTTTTTTCTTTAGTCTATGGAGAATGTCAACAACTTTATTCATCTCTTCAAAGGACATGCTTTTGGTTACCTTGACTTTCTTTGTTAATTTATTGCTTTCAATATTATTGATTTCTGCTCTAAATTTTTAAATTTCTTTTCTTTTTGCTTACCTTGGAAATAATTGACCCTTTTTTTCTAGTTTCCAAAGGATGAAGTTCAGAAGGATTTTAGATATGTCTAATTCTCTAACATATGCATAAAATGCTATAATTACCATTTGTGCTTCATTTCACAAATTTGATAACTTGTATTTTGATTTAATTCAAAATATTTTAAATTTCTCTTGAGATGTTTTCTTTAAAACATGTTACTTAGGAATGTGTTGCTTAATCTCCAACTGTGATAAGACTTTCTAGCTATCTTTTTATCTTACTGTGGCATCTTGCTTAATTCCATTGTGAACTAAGAATTTACTTTGTATTTCTATCCTGTTCTTTCAAATTTATTTAGATGCATCCTATGCCTTTTCATACTCCTCTGAACTTCTGTGTATTTCCTTTTCTTTTTTTTGGTAGAGTCTTAAATCTGTTCCACAAAATTATGTTCCTAGATATTTTGAAATTGCATAAGATTTTGCCTAAATAGGAAGACTAGTGAGGTGGGATCTCCAGTGTTCTTAACTCAGCTTCCTTGATCCATATTTAATCAGGGAAGTGATCAACAAAGGTGAACATGTGCTTCTTCAGGTTATTCATGACTGTGGGAATATGAGGCTATTCTGAATAAATAAAAATATAAGCATGGAATAAAATCTGGAGGCCTTTTATGGTTCAATGAAAGAGTATGTCGAACATTATGTGTGAGTTTAGGAGAATAGGCTATTTATAATAATGGAGTAGCATTACTTTAAAAGATTTGAAATTATCTGAGAAATTGCTAGAGAAGATCATCTTCCTTCTCCCATTTTCATACTTCATCTCTTCTATGCAGATTAGCCTTGAATGCCTTACATTTGCATCATGACATTACTACCATTTTAAACTATTTTCTTAAAGCCTTTCTTTAGAATAGTCCACTGACAGGTTAGAAAAATTAAGTTGGGACCAGTGGACAGGGATGCAAACAGAAGAATTTATTGAGAAAAGATAGGGTTCCATCTGGTATGTACAGCATATACTTTAGAACTTGGAAAATATAGCATAGGACACACTGACTTTTCTGGTTAGTGCTGATAAAAGGCAAGAGGAAACCTGTACAAGAGAGCATAAAGAATTTCCCCTACTGCCCCTTTCTGTTATAGGTGTCATTATCTGTATGAGAGGTGGACTAAGCTTGGGAGGAAATCTATGTTGTTATATTAGAGCTTTTAAATCTCAGTGAGAGCTCTTACCTCGGCAGCAGAAGGGCTGTGACCTGCTGACATCTAATGGCGGCGAAAGGGCTGCCATTCAATCTCCAG
This sequence comes from Glaucomys volans, assembly GCA_020662805.1. NCBI lineage: Eukaryota > Metazoa > Chordata > Mammalia > Rodentia > Sciuridae > Glaucomys > Glaucomys volans. The sequence continues at coordinate 136,726 of JAJEJO010000815.1, forward strand.
AAATGGCTTCTGGCCAGGATTCGCTAGGCTGCAACTCAAGCTGTTTGGTTTTCTTTGCTTGATTTTAACTTATCCAGATCCCCCAAACTCTGATAGTGGTAATAATATAGACACTATCACTTTTACTGGAAATAGTCTAGTGATTAACTTAAGATAAATTTAAGGGCTAGAATTTTTTTTTTTAATTTACATATGAACTATTTCTAGAAAAAGTTGTAAATTAAATTATAATGAATTCTTATAAGTCATTGTGATGACAGTGTCACCTGCTCTGAATCTGATGATCAGCTTTTTAGTCTATTTCAGGAAACAGGAGGAACTGACTTTCCCATGCTGGCTTATTAAGGACCTTTACTTCTTCCTGCTTCCCACATTTTGGACACTTCACTGCTCATTAGATTCTTCACCAAGGATAATGAAATGGATAGAAATAAGAAGAATTTGACTGGTGAAAAAGATTGTCACAATGATTGATACAGTGCTTAACAAAAGCTTGCCGAGTATATAGAAATGTTCTTATTATAATGTCTCCTGGTGGCTCATTTTGCATTTCAGAGATCTTCATTATGATTCATAAGTGGCTTTCTTTGTGTAAGATGTCTTCTATTATTTACTTTATTGCATGAATCTTTATTTCATAGTACAATAATTTTAGTTTCTGTGAGACTTTACTATCCAGTGACGCTTGTCATTAGCGCTGATGTTCTTCCATACTAAAATTAAGTTTGGTAGGCTTGAACAAAGAGCCACTGTATTAAAAAACTGTGGGTTTTCCCATTTAGGTAATCATTACAAATAAAAAACAATCCATAATAATGTGCTTTTAAATGAAAAATCTATTTGAAGATTTCTTCTAAAAAACATCATAACAAATTCCTAATTTATATCTGGCAACACAAGCCAGAAAAAGATTGTCAAAGCAGCAGATAATCAATCATTAAGTAGCTTGTATTTTTCTTACTTAAGAAACCACAAGGAAGAACAGATGAAGCACCCTAAAGGAAGAAAATTCAGGAACATGAGGAGAAGTAGACAAAAAAATTAGGTAAAGGAGATTCAAACTGACAAATCATCAGATGAGTCTATTGAAATCTAAAGGATATGTCTCTCATGATGACCATACTTTTTAAATCAGTAAAAGCACACAATCATTTACAAATGAGGAAAGACCTCGTTTTATTGGTCCAACTAAGAACAAAGAGACAAAGATTGAAGAAAGTGCATATTTACATGGCTTCAGTTTCTGCAAAGGGTCCTAAAATTCTTCCCTTTGCAAAACCAGGAGAGCAACCTCACCTGTCAGTTAGCCAGTGATGTGAGGCCTCCCTACACAATAAATAGCTTCATCATCTCTTTAGTCAAATAGGACAAGTTTTGTTGAACAGAGCAAAAACTGAAATAAGGAAGATGGTGTACTGTTACCTATTTGGTGAAGGACATGACAGCAGTCTGGCTAAAATGACAGGATCCTATTGCGTGCTGAAGGACTACTATGAACAGGCAAAGATGGCAGGGACCAGCCTCTACTCTGACAGAAGGCATTGGGTGCAAGAGGATCTTCAGTCCCACATGACCTCTCACTTTTTCCTCATGTCTTTCCTTTTGCCTACAGCTTTTTCTAACCTCATTTCCAGCCTTCTCATTTGGAAACTTTCTGATGTCTGCACAAAGAAGAGAAATGGTCAATAGATGTGTTACTCTGGTTGGAGTGACCAGGAATCTCTCACCTGAGATCCAGCTCTGTGGACTCACCCACTAGTACTGCAAAACATTTCGTATGCATCTACTTTGACTATAGGAATAATCCTTGAATCTGCCATTTTAAGCATGTGCATAAAATTTATGATGAATTCTCAGTAATGGAACATGGTGAATATTTCTTAAAACTTCATGAATTCTTTCATTCCATGTCACCACAGTGGTCCAGGTCACTATTATATTTCACCTGGATTTTAGCATATCTTGCTATCTACCTTGTCTTTCTTTTCTATGTTAACAGTATTTTGTTGATACAGAATTCACCTGTAGTGAACTACAGAGTGAGTCTATATCTTCATGCATTTTGGCAAATGTAAAGATATTTGTAACCCCTAGGTGGAGACACAGAACAGTGTGTCAAATAGAAACATAAGCCCCATATGTAACTTAAAATGTTCTAGCAGTCACATTAAAAAGTCAAAAAGGAAACAGGTAAAATTAATTTTCATAACATTTTGCTTAACCCAATAAATTATATTTAACACCATATCTAAAATGTTGTCATTTCAACATGTGATCAATTAATAAATATTAACAATTTAAAAAAATTTACACTATTTGAAGTCAAAAAATGTTTTTCACTTATAAATGCATCTCAATTCAGATTAGCCACATCTCAAGTACTCAAAAATCACATGCATCTAGTTGTCACCATGTAGGTCAATGTAGAAAGTTCCTTATTCTTTATTCTAGCCATTCCATTGCCCTATAAGCTGGACAAACATGATTCTTATATCTATTATCTTTGAATAGTTAGTTTGACTCTTAATGTTTGTTATGTTGATGTTTGACTATTTGTGTACAACTGTTTAGGTGTGAGATTGATATAAATGCAATTGTAGAGTTACATGATCTTTTTGTTTGGTTGCTTTTGCTCAAAGTCTGTGAAATTCATCCATTTTATTGCATATGGTGGTAGATTGTTCTTGAGATTGTACTCCCTTGTATAAATGTATCATACTTAGTCTTTTCTCCTATTGATAAACATTTAGGTTAGTTCCAATGTCCTTGTGTGTATTGGTAGGATATTTAATTTTAAAGAAAATCATAGTTCCCCTAGTGGTTATGTTATTTTATATTGCCACCAACAATACATGACGGTCTAGCTATTTCGTAGTCTATCCAATACTTGGTATTTTAGTATTTTCCATGCAGCCTTTCTAGTGAGGGTACAGGCACATCACATTGTGGTTTCAATCTGCACTTTCCCAATGATCAGTGTCACCAGGGACCTTTCCATACATTCTGTGAGGTTTCTTACTTAAGTCTAGCAAAGTATCTGTTCAAATCTTTGCTTTAATTGTATTGTTTTTGTTGGCATCAGGTCATTTTGCTGCTGCCATTATTCTTCCTCCCCCTCACCATTTTACAACCTAGGTTGTTAGCCTGTGAACTTCCTAGCCAGTCATTGGTCCAGATTATTAGCCTGCAAAATTCCACTACTTCAGAATAGCTCCCCTACCATTTCACTCTCTCTTACTCTCTCTCTCTCTCTCTCTCTCTCTCTCTCTCACTCTGGAGGCAGACACTCAGCCTGTCTGCTTAATAAAATCTCTTGTGTGAGTTCCCATGTCCAGAGTGGTTTTTCTGGATGCTTTAAGTTTTTTCTTTCACTCTTAAGTCATATGAGTCCTCACATATATGTTTTAAGAATACTTTTTCTCACTCTGTGGCTTGATTTTTATTTTCATAATACTTTTTTTAGATAAGCAAATTTACAACACTCTAATGAAGTCCAATTTATCTCTTGTTTAATTATTATTGATGTCTTTTGAAACTAAGCAATCTTTCCCTGCCCCTAAATTTGTGAGTTGCCTTTTTTTGGGTGGGGGGTACTGTGGATTGAACCCAGGGGCACTTAACACTGAGCCACATTCCTATCCGTTTTTTACACAGGGTCTTGTTAAGTTGCTGAGGCTGGCTCTGAACTTGCAAGCCGCTTGCCTCAGCCTTCCAAGTCACCACTGGGATTACAAGTGTACACCACTGCACCAGGCAAAATTTGCGAAATTTTAAAAAACATTTTAGAAGATTTACATATTACATATTATCTAAAAGATTTATATATTTAACTTTCACGTTTAAGTCTGTGGACCTCTTCAAATTACTTTCATATGTGGTGGGAAGATGTAGTTCAATGTTTTTTTTTCATATAAGCTTCGAGTTGTTCCAATACTATTTACTAAAAAGAATCCCATTTCTTAGATTCAATTTGATTACTTTGAGAAAATTCAAAAGACTTCATATGTGCATATCTAGAGTTAGCATATCTATTTTTTTGCCATTTAGTGATTTTTCATCTTAACTCCCATATGTCTTACATATTCTAATATGTATTGAAATTTGGGAGTAAAATCCTCCAATCTTGTGCTTCTTCTTCAAGCTTATTTTACCTAGTCAAGACCCATTTACTGATGATTTCATTTCCACATGGTTCGTCAAAAAAATAAACAAGATTAATGAACTCTTAGCCAAGCTAACCAAAACGAATTATTAAAAATTTTGAGGAAAAACCTCAAATTATTAAAATTTATCATGAAAATGGAAATATCACCACAGACACTACTGAAATACATATGATAATCAGAAACTATTTTGAAAATTTACTCATATAAATTAGAAAATCTTGAAGATATCAACAAATTTCTAGAGACATATGACCTATCCAAATTGAACCAGGAGTTTTAATAAACAGAAAATTTAAATAGACCAATTTCAAGTAATGAAATTGAAGATGCCATCAAAAGCCTACCAACAAAGAAAAGCCCAAGAATGGATGGATTCTCAGCCAAGTTTTACCAGACCTTTAAAGAAAAAATAACACCAATCCCCCCCCAAAGTATTCCAAGAACTATAAAAGAAAGGAATCCTTCTAAACTCATTTTATGATGCTGAAATGAGCCTGATATCAAAACCAGACAAAAACTCTTTAAGGAAAGAAAACTTCAAACCAATATCTCTGATAAACATAGATGCAAAAATTTCAATAAAACACTGACAAAGCACATATAAATACACATTAAAAAGATAGTGCACCATGATCAAGTGGGTTTCATCTGACTGATGCAAGCTTGGTTTAACATACGGAAATCAATAACTGTAATTCATCACATAAGTAGACTTAAAGACAAGAATCACATAATTATTTCAATAGATGTAGAAAAGCCTTTGACAAAATACAACATCTATTCATGTTTAAAACACGAAAAACTATGGGTTGTGGGAACGTACCTCAACATTGTAAAAGCTACATATGCTAAACAAAAGGCCAACATCACCCTAAATGGAGGAAAATTGAAAGCATTTCCTCTAAAATCTGGAACAAGACAGGAATGCCCTTTTGAGTCAACACAATCCTTGAAACTCTTGCCAAGGTAATTAGTTAGGCAAAAGAAAGAAATTAAAGGTAAATGAATAGGAAAAGAAGAGCTCAAACTATCCTGTTTGCTGAAAACATGATACTATATTTATAAGACTCAAAATACCTCCACCAGAAAACTTCTAGAACTCATTTATGAATTCAACAAAATATCAGGATATAAAATTAATATTCTTAAATCAAAGCATTCCTATACAACAATGATGAATCAGCTGAAAAGGAAATTAGGAAAGCTATCCCATTCACAGTAGCATCAAACTAAAAATATTTGGGAATGAATCTAACAAAAGAGGTGGAAGTCCTCTACAATGAAAACTAGAGAACACTAAAGAAAGAAATTGAAGAACTTAGAAGATGAAAGATCTTCCATTCTCTTTTGATAGGAAGAATTAATATTGTCAAAATGGCCATACTACCAAAAGCACTATACATATTTAATGCAATTCATATTACAATTCCAATGATGTTTCCCATAAAATAGAATATTCATTTGGGGGAAAAAAAAGAGACCCATAATAGCCAAAGTAAGCCTTAGCAAGAAAAGTAAAGCAGGAGTCATTACAATACCAGACCTTCTATTACACTACAGAGCTATAGTAACAAAAACAGCATGGTATTGGCACTAAACAGACATGAAGAACAATGGACTAGAATAGAAGACACAGAGACAAGTCCACATATGTACAGTTATCTCATACTAGACAAAGGGGCCATAAACATACTTTCGACAAAAGATAGCCTCTTCATAAAAGATGCTGGGAAAACCGGAAATCCGTATGTAGCAGAATGAAATTTAAGCCCTATCTCTCACCCTGCACAAAACTCAACTCAAAGTGAATTAAAGACATAGATATTATACCAGAAAACCTGCTCCTACTAGAAAAGACTCAACTCTCCATTATGCTGGCTTATGAACTGAATTCCTCAATAATGTTCCTAAAGTATAAGAAATAAAATCAAGAATCAATAAATGAGATGGTATCAAACTTAAAATCTTCTTTGCAGCATAGGAAACAATCAAGAATGTGAAGAGAGAGCCTAAGAATGGGAGAAAATCTTTGCCACCTACACCTCAGATAGAGCATTAATCACCAGATTCCACATCAAGAATACAAGTAACAATAAATGTTGGCAAAGACATGGGTAAAAAGGTACACTCATACATTGCTGGTGGGATTGAAAATTGGTGCAACCATTCCAGAAAGCAGTGTGGAGATTTCTCAGAAGATTTGGAATGGAACCACCTTTCACCCAGTTATCCCACTCCTCAGCATATACCCAAAGAACTTAAAATCAGCACACTATAGTGATGCAGCCACATTAATGTTTACAGCAGCTCAATTCACAATATCTAAGCTGTGGAACCAACCTAGGTGATCATCAACCAATGAATGGATAAAAAACCTGTGGTTTATATACACAATGGAATATTACTCAGCCATAAAGAAGAATGAAATTATGGAATTTGCCAGTAAATGGATAGGTCTGGAGACTATCATGCTAAGTGAAATAAGCCAGTTCCAAAAAATTTAAGTTTGAATGTTCTCTCTGATATGTGGTGGCTAACACACAAGAAGTTGGAGGTGTTGGGAATAGAAGTCCAGTAGATTAGATAAAGGGGAATGAAGGGAAGGGAGATGGGATAGGAATGGGAAAGAGAATGGAATAAATCAAACATAACTTTCTCATGTATATATACAAATACACCACAGTGAATATCAACATCATGTACATCCATAAGACTGGGATCCTAATTAGAATAAGATATACTCCGTGTTTATATAAATGTGTAAAATAGACTCTATTGTCATATATAGCTAAAAAGAACAACAACAACAAAAAGAATACAGGTTGATAAAATGACCTCAAGACTCTATTGAACAACAAGCTCCATTAAAATGATACATACTGTATTTAATGGGAGAGATGAAGTTACTCAATGAACAGACCAAATAGAAAATAAAAACAGAATATGCCAAGAAGCAAACAAAAAGCAAGCCAATTCACACTACAAAACACCAGCGTTTAAAATTTGGAGGACCCGGTGAGTTCTGGAAGTGAGGACTGTCTGGAAATCAAAGACCCACAAGGGCAGGAAATTTTGTTTCACAGGGAGATGCCTTCATAGTACCTAAAACAGCATTTGGATACAGCAAGGTACTTATAAAGTTTCTTGGAGGAAGCAACTAATGAATTCAAGTCTGCCTAAGAAGCAACTTAACCTCCACAATCTGATAGGATTGTGGATTTAATAGCCAAGGCAGTAGACCAGAGGGCCCTAGCTGAAGGGATCTCAGATACAGCTGAGGTGAGGGCAGAGACCAGATGCAGCTCAACACATGGAATTTGGGTGTTCAACCCCTTCCCTTTTGCTCTCCAAAATATTACAGGATTCTCTGAAAAACCATCAGCAATCCTAATAGGAGAGACATGTAGATACTGACAGTTACTCAATAACCTTCTGAGTTATTGTTACTCAATAACCTTCTACAGTGAATCCCACCTATCTTCCCTCCTCCCTTTCTCTTTTTTTCCACATGCACTCACACAATTTCAAATCACGTTTGGAGGCTCGCTCTTAAATAGTGCCATGGATCACCAGACCATTGAGGAAACTCTTAAGACGACAAAAATCAAAAGAAGTCATGAAACTGTAGGACACAGAATCCAGGGGTTCAGTTAGGTACTTAGAAACCTAAGCAAAGTTTAAAGGGAGATGTTATTAACTCCAGGAAGAGCAATATTTGTATGAGAAGTGTTTTTAAAAATGTCTCCCATTGACAAATATCTACATAATCATTAGGGAGGGGTTCACAAAATCAGGACTGATCAAACCAAATATGATAAAACTCTATTGATTGCTGGGGGAAGGGATCCTGTGCCTGTGTTTGAGAGAGGGCTTAAGAAGTTAAGTCATTATCTTGCCAAGTAATATGAAATGATTATTGTAAAAAATTGACTAGATATGAAATTTTTCATAAGCAGGCTAGGTAGACATAAGGAAGGCAATACAGGAACATTGAAAAATGTTAAAAGTGGTCCAAAGATTGAAAATCTATGTGGATGGAAGGTACAGCTCAACTGAAGTACTGCTCAGCTTGGCCAAGAGCCTTGCAGAAATATTTGATCCATTACACTCCCTGCAAGTATTCCTTTGATAAAAATTTAATCACATTTAAGAAATCCACCAATCCTTTAATCACAAATCCTAGAAAACTACAAAGATTTATAAAGTATAACTCTGTTGCCTAAAATCAAATTATTTTATGATCTTCAAGTTTCGAGCTAACACTGCAATGCTTCAATGGCACAAGAAGTTCCCCAGAGCTTCCCAACCAAGACATGGCTGTAAGGTACTATTTTTTGACACATAATTTTCAGTAAAGATAACAAATACACAACAATCTATATATGTTCCCATCTGTGTGAGAAAAAAAATAACACATTGTGTACACACAAACACACACACACACACACATTCTTGTAGATAAACCGGTGTTTATATACACAGAAAAATTTTTAAAAAGTTAAGCAAGAACTCATAAATTGGATTAATGTCTATGAGAAAGACTGAAATCCTGGGACTCAAGGAGACATCTATTAAATTCCTTTTAGCACAGTTTGAATTTTTTTGGTGTGCATATGTCAAAATTTTTTTTAAAGTTCCTATCTTTAAAAATTAAGATTACAGAAAACTTAAGGGGAAAAAATAAAGCACTCCAAATGCATTACCATTTCTCTTTCTGTTTCCCTTCTATGATTAGAAGGGAACATTGAAAAACATTTAAAAGTGGTCTTTGGACCACTTTTAAAATATGAATGCATATTTTAGAATGTTTGTCACATATAGATTACTTTTGAATCTATATGTGACAAACATTTTGAATCTATATGTGACAAACATATTGAAGGATCTGTTCGTGCCTAAGGCACAAAATAATAGTTTTGGAAAGAAAATTCAGTTCATCATCCTGGATGCATTTGTTCTTTCTCCCATAAAGACTTGTTTGTGATTTGTTCATAATGTTGTAATTTTCACTCACTATTTCAAAATCCTCATTTCTGTGTACTCCCCCTATCCCATAGGGTATATGCGAAGTGCTATTGTGTTCAGGTACTTGTCTCCATTAACTATTTCCTGCTACAAGCTGACTTTTTAAAATTAATTGTTTCGGTGTTTAGGCTGGCAGTTTGAATTTTGTTTTTTAATCAGTTTACCAGCAGGTGGTGCTGGATAGTAGCTGTAAACAATAAAGTTTTGAATACAGACTCCAGGTAACATGCTCTCTCTAGAGGAATGGCCCTGAGCAGAAACAGAGGTGGCTACCATTTTCCCAGTAGTGGAGATGGGTTTCCACTACCCTATTCAAAATCTTTTGTAGTCTCCCTCCTGTGAGGAATTTCAAATATATTTTTAAGATGATTTGCTGGAATTATGGTTATTTTCTCTGGTTCTGACAGAAAGAAGATAGGAAACCCCCAGAGTTCCCACCTGTTGATAAAGCACCAGCCAAGTGTTCCACTACAGTCCTCCTCTGTGATCTGTCACTCCAAACTCTCAACCATCATGCGCTAAGTCCTGTTTGTGACAAATCCTCTCCTGAGTACTTCCTGTGGATCATCCCAAATATTCCTTTCAACCGTATCAGATCTGCATAATTATTCAGCTGCATAGATGAGGGAACCAAGATCTGGGGCAGTTAAGTGACCCTTTTGACTTTCTGTAACTAAATGCTATAACATAGAGTTAGGACTTAGAGCCAAAGAGACCAAGGTTTGGATTTTGTCTCTTTCATTGACTAATTATTCAACTCCTGCAAGGGATTCAATGATACCAAATATTTGTTTACTGATCTATAAAAAGGGAATAATTATATGTGATTACCAAACTTATCTTAAAATTAAATGAAAAAAACAAATGCATGGTCCCTAACAAAGTTGCAAGCTGACTATCAAAACATTGCAAATACAAAGCAAAGCAGCAATAAAAAGTATTTTCTTCTTTCTCTCTCCCTAACTCAAAAGTCTTCCCAACTCTCAGGGTTTACCCTTTCCATCTAATTTAATACCAGAGTTCTGTTTGCCATTCCACCCTCAAATTGTCTGTTTCTTTCATTTTCAGAACAGGATAACACTTCTTACTGTGGATTAATTGCCATTTTCCAGGAGAACACAGATGAGTCATTTAAGTCACACGTTGCTAATGCTACACAGGTGTTCCAGATTCTTCTAGGACAGGCACTTACAGGCAAGCACTCTGTCCTATGTATCATCGAACCTTTAAATCCAGGCTAGTGTTCTGTTAGAAATTTCAAGGTAAAGAATCACTTTTTCCTTCAGCTTTTTTTTTTTTTTTTTGGTGGGGAAGGGGTAATGTTCATAGCTGTTTCTTTTCAAAGGGGTTGCTCTTACATACAAATAGATTTATTTTTTTCCTGAATGAATACTTCTCTGGTAGAACCAACTTCTCTTTCAGGTGGTAGTAGAAGGCTCACTGCCATCTTTAGTCATGTCTGTTTCCTCAGCATTGGAGAATCTGCTGCAGGACAGGTTAATCCTTTCAAAATATGTAATCAGGAGAGGTCGCCGTGTGCTCTCTCGACTTGTTTGCTTTCTGGCGTGCGCTTTTGAAAAATCTGTTTAGAATGACCTATGTACAGCTTGCGGTTGGCCAATTTACTGTCAAATAAACAACAAATGGTAAGGTGCGTTACACCTGCATTATGGAGTACAAGGTAGGTAATCTTTTATTTCTTGCTCTCTTCTCTAAGTTCCTGTGGACTGTGGCCTGCCTATTGCCTTGTACACTACCTTAATGTGCTTTGAAAACAACTGAGTGCTTTAGGAAAAAAAAATTTGTAGATTGAATCCGGACAATTTGGGCTAGGCATTGGTACTTAAGCTTCTTCAACTGTGAATTCTGGCAGCTAAAATATGAATGACGTGCCACCAAGATACTCAACAGTTGGAAATGATAGACATTAGCCCTCCAAAAAAATGATCAATACTTCGACAAAATAACTAATCTTTCCTTCATACCTTGTGCAGTCTGGCCTACATTTCCAGTGGTTAGGCATGGGTAGACAACAGTGTTAGAGATAAACAGTATTTCCTGACTTCCTAGTATATTTGTCAGTTTCAACAACTAACATACTGCAAAGCCCCTAAATTCTGCATTTCCAGAATGATGACTAATGATCCAGCAAGGAACAAAGTAGCTCTGATTGATTCAGCAGCAAAGATTTAACTCAGAGATGCAATCGCAGGTGTAGGTGATAGTTAAAGGAATCCTCCTCTAAGAAAAGGCTGGTTTATGTGTGTGTTTGGAGACATCTGCTGGTGGCTCCTGGAATCTGCAGTGCACTGATCTGGTCAACCTCTTGGCAAATGCTTTCTCCAAGACAAGATATGGTAGGAAGTTCACGAAGTTCACTCTCCAAACCTGCTCAGTGCTGATTTCTGCTCTTGATTATGCTCTTAGGTTTGACCTCAATTTGACAAGTCAAGTTGTGTGTACAGTTTTGGCTCAAACACTTCAACAACCAAAGTACCAGTAAGTAGCCTGCCAACAGAAGGACAAGCATTAGTTTGACTTACCCACTGTACCTTGGCCTTAGATGTTAAATGGTGCTTTGAATCTTATCTGATCATTCATAGGACATACCACACAGACACACAGATAGACTAAGGGATATGTAATGGCTTTGCAAGTATGCTGTGCCCAAGAAAGTCAATGTGAAATAGTGTAGCAAAGATAAGAGCTCAGGTTTTAGAGATGAAATGTCTCCCTTTGTATGATAATTCCCATTCTTGTTGTGTAATCCTATGAAAGGATTATTTAACCTCTTGTTGCCTGTGTTTTCTCATCTCTAAAATGGAACTAATAATCATTTATACTTCACTGGGTCATTTTGCAAATGATGAGTTAAAATTTAACACAAAATATGTTTCAAAAATAATAGATCTTTAGAAATTTCAGTTATTCTAACATGGCTGAATCAAATTTGTTCCTATAAGGTAGGGGCCACGACATCTATGAAACTATCTCATCACAGTGACATTTCTGAGAGAGAGGTGTTATTTCTCACACAGCACTTACAATTCCCCATGGTGTTTATTGAGTATCTAGAAACACACAATAAGAGTTCTGCTTGTCACCAGGCCTATTCCAGGACCCTTGGGTTCCATGTTTTTTTGTTTTGGGATTCCAACATAAATCATTTAATAAGCAAGTCAATAAGCAAAATGTTTTTCCACAGTAAGTACAAGCTTTAGAAAAAAACTAAAATGATTTTAAAAATATTACAAGTATGTATGAAATTAGAAAAACCACAGAAAAATTATTAGAATTAATAGATGAGATCTTGCTCCCTCCCCCTCTGTCTACAGACACTGTGACCTCCCCCACCCCTTGTGGACTCGGCTGCCCTCTCTGCAGCTCCGCAGCTTATTTGGAGGCTGGTGCAAACATTCTGAACTACCTCTGAGGGCATGGTCATCATCACCACGAAGGGCAGCCTGCTTTTTGAGAGACTACAGGAAACTGGAAGCCCATTGACAGGTACCACGCTCAAATGGAGATACTGAAGACTGTGAGGCTGTATAGTGAATGACTGTGACTCTTTGAATTTTTTTTAATTTTTAACATTTTATTTATTTATTTTTCTTCTCTCTTTTCTCACTCTATTTTCCTTCTCTTTTCTTTTCTCTTTTTACCCTATTTTCCTTCTGTCTATGTGTTTCCTTGGACTCTCTTTCTCTCTTCTCTCATGCTAACGATGAGCTCATTGTTAACTAATGGCTATATAGTAGAAAATAACTGATTTTGTCCAATTTGTTTACTGCAAATTGTTAATGCCTTTTTAGGGAGTTTTTGATATAGGAATGCATATTGTTTGTATTGAGTGCTGCTATCGACCTTCCCCTTAAAGGAAAGGTTTTGGAGTCCTGCTGGGTCATAGTAAACCTACAGAGAGGAAGCTGCAGAACCTCAGTTCTTCACTGGGAGAGGGGAATATACAGAACTAAGATGAAAAAACAGGGGAAGAAAATGTCCCTAGCAAACCAAGATGCTGTTTTAACAGAGTCCAATGACAGCATGGCAGTGGAAATGTCAGAAAGGGAGTTTAGAATGTACATGATTAAAATGATCCATGAAGCAACAAATAAGATAAGAGAGCAAATGCAGGCAATGCGTGATCACTCCAATAAACAATTAAAAAAGCAAATGCAGGAAGCAAAAGAGAACTTCAATAAAGAGGTAAAGATTTTGAAAAAAAAATAGAAATAGCTGACTTGAAAGAAACAATAAACCAAATTAAAAACTCAATAGAAAGTATCACCAACAGAATGGATTTTTCAGAAGACAGAATCTCAGACAATGAAGACAAAATATTTCATCTTGAAAATAAAGTTCACCAAACTGAGAAGATGGTAAGAGATCATGAATGGAACCTCCAAGAATTATGGAACAATATAAAAAGACCAAATTTAAGAATTACTGGGATTGAGGAAGGCACAGAGATACAGACCAAAGGAATGAACAACCTGTTTAATGGAATAATAGCAGAAAATTTCCCAAACCTGAAGAATGAAATGGAAAATCAAAAACAAGTTGTTTACAGGACACCAAAGTTCACAAAATTACAACAGATCCACACCAAGGCACATTATAATAAAAATGTCTCACATACAAAATAAAGATAGGATTTTAAAGGCTGCAAGAGAAAAGTGCCAGATGATATATAAGGGGAAACAAATAAGGATATCAGCAGACTTCTCAGTCCAGAACCTAAAAGCAAGAAGGACCTGTAACAATATATTTCAAGCCCTCAAAGAACATGGATGCCAACCAAGAATCATATACCCAGCAAAACTAACCTTCAGATTTGATGGTGAAATAAAATCCTTCCATGACAAACAAAAGCAGAAAGAATTCACAAATAGAAAGCCTGCACTACAGACCATTCTCAACAAAGTATTTCATGAGGAAGAAGTAAGAAACAACAATACAAGTCAAAGGAGGAACTACCCTAAAGGAAAGCCAGTCAAAGGAAAAACTACGTCAAGGTAAAAAAACAAAAATAACCAAAATTACCAGGAATACAAATCATATCACAATAATAACCCTGAATGTTAATGGCCTAAACTCATTAATCAAAAGACATAGACTGGCATATTGGATTAAAAAGAAAGACTGAACAATATGCTATCTTCAAGAGACTCATCTCATAAAAAAAGACATTCGCAGACTAAAAGTGAAAGGAACATACCATGCACGTGGACTCTGTAAAAAGCAGGGGTCTCCATCCTCATATCAGATAAAGTGGACTTCAAATCTAAGTTAGTTAGAAGGGATAAGGAAGGACATTTCATACTGATTCAGGGAACCATAAACCAGCAAGTCATAGTGATTTTAAATAGTTATACCCCAAACAATGCAGTATCTACCTACATCAAACAAACTTTTCTCAGTTTTAAGAATCAAATAGACCAAAATACAATAATAGTGGGTGACTTTAACACACCACTGTCACCACTGTGACATAGATCCTGTGAATAGATCCTTGAAACAAAAACTGAACAAAGAAACTATAGAACTAAATAATACTATCAATTATATGAACTTAACAGACATGTATAGAGTATTTCATCCATCATCAAGTGAATACACTTTCTTTTCATCAGCTCATGGATTATTCCCCAAAATAAACCACATACCATGCCACAAAGAAACCCTTAATAAATACAAAAATATTAGAGATACTACCTTGTATTCTATCAGACTATAATGGAATGCAATTAGAAATCAATGATAAAATAAAAAACAAAATCTACTCCTACACCTGGAGACTAAATAATATGCTATCGAATGATGCAACAATAACAGAAGACATCAAGGAGGAAATAAAAAAATTCTTAGAGGTAAATGAGAACAAAACACAACATATCAAAATCTCTGGGACACTCTGAAAGCAGTACTAAGAGGAAAGTTCATTGCATTGAGCTCATACATTAAAAAAATAAAAAGTCAAGAACTAAATGACCTAACATTATATCTCAAAGCCCTAGAAAAAGAAGAACAGATCAACACCAAAAGTAGTAGAGGACAGGAAATAATTAAAATCAGTGCAGAAATCAATGAAATTGAAATGAGAAACAATTCAAAAAATTGACAAAACAAAAAGTTGGTTCTTTGAAAAAGTAAACCAAATCGATAAACCCTTAGCCACACTAATGAAGAGGAGAGAAAAAAAACTCAATTTACTAAAATTCGTGATGAAAATGGAAAAATCATGACAGACACCACTGAAATACATAACATAATTAGAAGCTACTTTGAAAATCTATACTCTAACAAAATAGAAAACATCAAAGATATTGACAAATTCTTAGAGACATATGATCCTCCCAAACTGAATCAGGAAGACATACACAACTTAAACAGATCGATTTCAAGCACCAAATTGAAGCCATCAAAAGCCTACCAACCAAGAAACTAGGACTGGATGTATTCTCAGCTGAATACTACAAGACCTTTAAAGAAGAACTAATACCAATACTCCTCAAAGTATTCACTGAAATAGAAAAGGAGGGAACCCTTCCAAACTCATTCTATGAGGCTAGTATCACTTTGATAGGAAAACCAGACAAGGACGCATCAAAGAAAGAAAACTTTAGACCAATATCACTGATAAACATAGATGCAAAACTCCTTAACAAAACTCTGGCAAATAGCATACAAAAACATATTAAAAAGATAGCGCACTATGATCAAGTTGGGTTTATCCCAGGGAAGCAAGGTTGGTTCAACATCCAGAAATCAACAAACGTAATTCATCACATCAATAGACTCAAATTTAAGAATCACATGATTATTTCAACAGATGCTGAGAAAGTGTTTGATAAAATACAGCACCTCCTCATGCTTAAAACACTCGAAAAAATAGGGATAGTTGGAACATACCTCAACATTGTAAAGGCTATCTATGCTAAGCCCACAGCCAACAACATTCTAAATGGAGAAAAACTGAAAGCATTCCCTCTAAAAACTGGAACCAGACAGGGATGTCCTCTTTCACCACTTCTATTCAACATTGTGCTTGAAACACTAGCCAGAGCAATTAGACAGTCCAAAGAAATTAAAGGAATACAAATAGGAAAAGAAGAACTCAAGTGGTCACTATCTGCCAATGCCAGGATTCTATATTTAGAGGAACCAAAAAACTCCACTAGAAAACCTTTAGAACTAATAAATGAATTCAGCAAAGGCTGGATATAAGTCAATATGCATAAATCTAATGCATTTCTATTCATAAGTGATGAATCCTCTGAAAGAGAAGTTAGGACAACTACCCCATTCACAATAACCTCAAAAATATAAAATTCTTGGGAATCAATCTAACAAAAGAGGGGGAAGACCTCTATAATGAAAACTACAGAACACTAAGAAAGAAATTGAAGAAAACCTTCAGAGATGGAAAGATCTCCCATGTTCTTGGATAGGCAGAATTAATATTGTCAAAATGGCCATTCTACCAAAGTCTCTATACAGATTTAATGCAATTACAATTAAAATTCCAATGATATTCCTCATAGAAATAAAGAAGGCAATCATGAAATTCATCTGGAAGAATAAGAGACCTCGAATAGCCAAAACAATCCTGAGCAGAAAGAGTGAAGCAGGAGGTATCACACTACAAGTCCTTAAAGTGTACTACAGAGAAATAGTAACAAAAATGGCATGGTATTGGCACCAAAATAGACAGGCAGACCAATGGTACAGAATAGAAGACACAGAGACAAACCCACAAAAATACAGTTACCTCATACTAGACAAAGAAGCCAAAAACATACAATGGAAAAAACCTATTCAACAAATAGTGCTGGAAAAACTGGAAATCCATATGTAGTAAAATGAAATTAAATCTCTATCTCTCACCCTGCACAAAACTTAACTCAAAATGGATCAAGGACTTAGGAATTAGACCAGAGATCCTGCACCAAATAGAAGACAAAGTAGGCCCAAATCTTTATCATGTTGGCTTAGGATCAGACTTCCTTAACAAGACTCCCAAAGCACAAGAAATCAAAGCAAGAATCAATAAGTGGGACGGACTCAAACTAAAAAGTTTTTTCTCAGCAAAGGATACAATCAATAATGTAAAGAGAGAGAGCCTACGGAGTGGGAAAAAATCTTTACCACTCACACTTCAGATAGAGCACTAATCTCCAAAATTTGTGAAGAACTTACAAAACTTCACACCAAAAATACAAAGAACCCAATCAATAAATAGGCCAAGGATCTGGACAGACACTTTACAGAAGGGGATGAACAGGCGATCAATAAATACATGAAAAAGTGTTCAACATCTCTAGTAATTAGAGAAATGCAAATTAAAACAACTCTAAGATTTCATCTTACTTCAATTAGAATGGCTATTATCAAGAACAGAAGCAATAATAGATATTGGATGGCTGTGGGGAAAAAGGCACACTTGTACATTGCTGGTGGAGTTGCAAATTGGTTCAGCCACTCTCCACTCTGTGGAGATTCCTCAGAAAACTTGGAATGGACCTACTTTTTGACCCAGTTATCCCACTCCTTGGTTTTAAGTCCCAAAGGACTTAAAATTAGCATACTACAGTAACAGAGTCACATCAATGTTTACAGCAGCTCAATTCACAATAGCTAGACTGTGGAACCAACCTAGATGCCCTTCAACAGATGAATGGATAAAGAAGATGTGCTATATATATACACAATGGAATACTACTCAGCCATAAAGAATAATAATATGGCATTTGCAGATAAATGGATGGAATTGGAGATTATCATGCTAAGTGAAATAAGCCAATCCCAAATAAACAAAGGCCAAATGTTTTCCCTGATAAGTAGATGATGATACAGAATCTGGTTGGGGTGTGGGGGGTGATAGAGGAATGGAGGATCTTTAGATTATGTAGAGGGATATGAGGGGGTGGGGATATGAGAAATGGTGGAATGAGACAGACATCATTACCCTATGTACATGTGTGTTTAACAAGAATCATATGAATGTACATCATGCACAACCATAGAAATGAAAATTTGTGCCCCATATGTGTACAGTGAATCAAAATGAAGTCTGTAGAAATAAAAAATAAATAAATAATATTTTATAACAATTAAAAAAAAGAAAAGTTTTCTACTTTTCCTTCAAATTTCAAAGATACATCTTTAATAATAGACACTCTACCTCCATCTTTAAGTAATACATTAAAACACAAGTAATTAACTGTAAGCATAATAAATTGGAATTGCAAGTGATTAAAGTATCATACTAATGAGACAAAGATCACATAAAAAAAGAATTAATAGATGAGGGGTTATTAATTTCAATTTATTGGCTGAAATTTGAAAGTAAAATGTTAAAAATCATAATTTTGGACCTAAAAGAGCATCAAAATAAAAATTAATTAATATTAATCTTAATATTAATTAATATTAAGATTAATATTAATCTACTTTAAATCCTATATAAACATCACTGAAAGAAATTCAGATCCAAGTTAATGGACATGCTCATGGATTGGAGGACTCACTAAGATTTCAACTCTTTCTATATTGGTTTACAGGAATCCAACTGCAATGCACACCTGCCCACGAGTAGCTCCTCATCACCTGTCACTGGACTTGTTTGGTTTTTCCAACCTATAACTGAGTTTTTCCACCATTTGCCTGATACCAAATACAGCAAGGGTTCATTAGCTTCCCTCCATCTTCCCAGCAAAGGACCAGAGCTCTCTATACACAGCAGGTCACTCTATACACTTCCAATGAAAGAACTAATGCATGGCAATTCAAAGGAACTGCTAACTCCAGTACTTCTCAAGCTATGACCCAACTCTACAGACCTTGATCTTCACAAGCTTAAACCACTGATCTGTGAACAGCTCTGTCCATACCTCAGAGGACAGCAAACAGAATCCATAAGTGAGATCACTGAATTCCAGAGTGAATCTAGGGGAATACTAGTCAGGATATGAACAAAAGTGATTCATTATTAAGCCATGCTGTCGCCTTCCTTAAATGCAAGCAAAATAGGACTCCTCCTGGTCTTCAGTGAGCTCCTTGGGATTGGTTTCTCTGCTCCATTTTGCATTTGCTCTGCCATCCCTGGTTGCTGACTTAACTGTGTCCTTCATCTGGTTAAGTGTCCACCTCTCTGGCTGCATTCTTCCTACAGCTTCATCCCTAACTTTGTGATTTCCCAATGCCTTAAAGGAAAAAAAAACTCTCTGTGATCTTGGATAATTGTATAATCTACCTTGGCCATCAAGTCTCTCAAAGTATAAAATTTTGCTGGGGATATAGCTCAGTTGGTAGAGTGCCTGCCTCACAAGCACAAGGCCCTGGGTTCAATCCCCAGCACCACACAAAAAAATAAATAAAATAAAATAAAATTTTTGTGTTTGTTGTTTTGATCTTTTTCTAAAGCTCTTTATTCATTTATTTTTTTTTTCTTTTTA
Source organism: Glaucomys volans (assembly GCA_020662805.1). Classification (NCBI taxonomy): domain Eukaryota; kingdom Metazoa; phylum Chordata; class Mammalia; order Rodentia; family Sciuridae; genus Glaucomys; species Glaucomys volans. The sequence goes on from JAJEJO010000815.1 coordinate 156,374, forward strand.
TTGGTGCATTATAATTATATATAACAAGGGAATTCAAAACATAAAATCATGATGATGGTGCTATGGTCTGAATCTTTGAGTCCCCCTTCAAATTTGTATGCTGAAATCTTATCCCCAATGTGATAATATCAAGAGGTGGGGTTTGCTGGAGATGATCTGATCATGAGGGTAGAGCCCTCATGAAAGGCAGCATGAGTACCCTGTGATAAGAGACCTCAGAGATCTGCCTATCTCTTCCACCATGTGAAGACACAGCAAGTAGCCAGAAAGTGGACCTTACCAGACACGAAACCTGCTGGTGCTTTTATTATGGACTTTGTCCAGCTTCCAGAACTGTGAGTGATGTATCACTGTTATTTGTAAGCTACTCACTATAGAGTATTATTTTTTAGCAGCCTGATGAACTAACTCAGTTGGGGTGGGGCATAACCTAAAATAAATACAGAAAAATAAGAAAAAATGTGACAAATTTTTTTAAATATGTAAGGATTTAATTCAGAAAGTTAAATCCTCACATTACAGAACACTTGAAAAAATGATCAACTAACTGTAGGGTGTCTGAAACTGTTCAGAGGAAGAAAAAGCAGGAATAGATAGTCATACTGCTGGGAAGTAAAAGCAGGTGACGAAAAGTTTTTTAAAAATGCAAAACGACATGTCCTTTTCTTCAAGAAGAATAATTTCCAAACTGCAAAAAAGAGAACATATGTGCTTAGGAGGAAACTGAAACAGAAAAGATGAGAAGGCAATAAGAGCCCCTAGCTGCCTTAAGTGAATTTTTGTCTCTATGCCAAGATGAACTGCATCCTTAGCATTGAGGTAGCTTGTGGTTGTGATTGCTCAGACAATCACAGTGACTTGTAGAAGTCATGGGAAATGGCAGGGGTCCTACAAGACCACGTACACCCCTTCAGACAAGAAAGAAAAATTCAGGTTCTGCAAACTACAGATTATATGGCTAGATGTCATGATCTTTTGGATTTCTATGACCAGAGTAGTTTGAGAAGAGAGGATAAAGACATTTTACTTGAATACTGTCTCAAGTAATAAAAAAAAGTTCCAGCATAAACCTCAGCACATTTCATCAATCCTAATATTCTATTGTACAAGACAGATATTGTTCTCAATTTTTTGTTTTATTTTTCACAAGTATATAAACTGAAATTTGGAGAGATTAATATACTTTGCACAAGATTACACAATACTGTCTGCCAGGACTGTTTGCATTACCACTCCCCAGCCATCTGCATGTTGCATTTTTATATTAGAATGGTGTTCCTATCATCTATTGTTCAATTGAGAGAGTTGATTAAAGACCAAATTGACAGTAGACAAAGTTTTATAGATGTAACAGCACACAATCTCTATACACTGTATAACACATTATTAAAAAGTACATTAAAAGATAAATTTGTGCAACATATAACAATAAATTTAGTATTTATTGAAAATTATAAACAAGAAAATTAACCAAATAGAAAATTGGGCAAGTGTCATTTTAGTATATAAAGGTTATTACTATGCATTTAAATGCAAACTAAAACAGAAATATTAGATGTACCATGATTAGAAAAATTTGCAATTCTCCTCCCCAACACAAGGATTTAAGGAAATAAAAATTCTATTTCTACTGAAGGTGGTTGTGTAAAATGGTTCATGCATTCCAATGGGCAATCTGATAATGCATTCCAAAATTTAAATTTGAATATAATTCTATGCACTTCTGAAACTATTCCACTTCTGAAAATTTATCTTAAGGTAACAATAGGGTAAGTGCAAAAAATAAATATATGTCCTAGTACGTATATGCCATGTTGCTTAAAATAGAAAAAAATTGGAATCAGCTAAAATGTCAATGAATAATGAATAGATTAAATGAATTACAGTACACTCACACAGTGGAATAAAATGCATACTTTCGAAAGGACAAGGAATATTTTTTACCTTTAAAATGGAAAAGTATATGATATGTATATTAGTTAAGAAGCACAAGTGTATAATATGATATCACTATATAAAAATATATGCATTAAATTTTTGGAAAGGTAAACAATACATTATTAATGACGGTTATCTGTGGGGGTAGAATTTCTGGGAAAGTTTTGGTTGCACGGAATAGTCTTTTTAAAATGTTTTCTTACCACAGTGTTTGCTTAATATACTCTTATATTAAGAGTATATTACTCTTAGTGTTTGAACCAACAGTAGTGTAATCATACTGGGGAATTTCAAGATTCTATACTTGAGTCTTTATTATCCCAAGTGATACTTTTGAACATAACTTAATAGAGTCACATAAAATGCTTTACCAACATTTTATTGACTCAGAACCAGAAGGGTCAATTCACAGAAAAGAAGAGTGAAGTAAAAAGATGGTTACAAGTTGGATGAGATGAAAAATATTGTGTGTTTTTTTTTTTTTTTTTAGTATTGGGGATTGAACCCAGGGCCTCACACATGCTAGACAATTGTTCTACCAATGAGCTATGTTATAGCTCCTCCCCATGTTTTAAAAGTTTTTATTTTGAGAAAGAAACTTGCTGAATTGCTCAGGCTGTCCTCAAACTGGTGATTTTTCTGCCTTAGCCTCCCCAGTAGCTAGGATGACAGGCATGGGCCACAATATCTGGTCATTTTTAAAAGGCAATAAATGTATTCTATTTAGAAATTATTAAAGGCAGAAGTTAGAATGAGATAGTTTTTAATTGGTGATTTTGTAAATATGAGCAAATATCATGATTTACCTAAAAGGCACATTTTAATGAAATTTTAGATCATCAATTAAAGAGAAAAAAGTTTGGATTTAGGGAGGAGGTAATAAAGATACTGTTGAGTATTCATAGAAATACTACAAAGATGAGGACTTTTCTTTCTGCCTCTCATTTCCGTCAATCAATATCTATAATAGTACTGACACAAAATGGATGCTCAATAAATATTTGTTGAATGAATAAATCAGAAGCAGCAAAAAAGTACTGTTTTCTCAAGAGAATAGCGTGTTTAAAGAGAGAATTTCATCAGCTAAACTATGGCAGGATTATATACAGACCAATTGCATAAGAAATGCTTAAAGGACCAAAAGAGAATCCATTTTCCATCTAGAAAAGCAAGAGGGATGTAGCTATGGCAGCTGTGAAGAAGAGCCCTATATAACTGAAAAACCTAATTATGTATATCATCAGAGAGCTTGGGATTTGTAAAGACATTAACCTCATATGAATGCAAGGTAAAATTTTCTAAAACACTGTTGGCTAAAATTGCAAACCAAGTATTCCCTGGCAGTATACAAACATCACTTCTAAAAAATGATATTTAGGGTATTGCTGCATGGTGTGGACATTTGGATGATTAGTAAATCAGACCCTTCACTCTCTACCTATTGAGAAACATTGCACTGAGTGTTTTTATCTCAGTTGAAATAATGCTACTCTATCAGAAATCTACTTCCAGGCAATAGATTTAAATTTCTAAACTGCCCTTCCTTCCAGCAAAATGATCATAAAAGTTCTCTAATGTTTTACTAATAATGAAGTTGATGTCACCAGAAGATACCCTTCTACTTCCTATAAAATTGTATGGTATGGGCCTACCATTGAATGCATGTGTAAGCATACAGAAACACACACATACATGTACACATACAGTTGACACACACATGTGCACACACACATGACAAAAGGCGATTTCTTTTTTTTTTAATTTTTTATTTATCAATGGACCTTTATTTTAATTTATTCATATGGGGTGCTGAGAATCAAACCCAGTTCCGCCCACATCCTAGGTAAGTGCTCTACCACTGAGCTACAATCCCAGCCCTCAAAAGGTTATTGGGTAATATTTACAACTTAAGTTAGTTTTAGAGTTCAAATCATAACTATGAGCTAGCTCTGCTATTAGAACCTTTTCATTAATCGGAGAATTTAGAGATACACATTAGCTTCATGATCTGAATTAAACACACACAAGAAAAGGCTAATAAATCAATTCCACTCTAGGTGAAGTCCATCATTTTGAGTAATGCTGACTGCAGGAATTATGGGTTAATGTCTTGTCTGGGAACCTCATAAGTCACAAGTACAATACATTTAAGGCACTTTGAGACCTCTCAAGTAAAACATATGAAGCAATTATTTCTTGCAATCTGTGAAGCAGAAATACTATGACTTTCAATAGTAATTTTGTAAATATTTCAAATTTTATTTTTTTAAAAAAATCCATTTAACAATTATATGTGATACATATCCACACATACACACATGTACAGGTACCCTTACGTAGTAGATCTTACAGTGATGTGTGCTAAATGTTTTCTCTGAAGGAGGCATTAGAGGAAAAGACATTTAAATAAAATTGAGAAATAAAACAGAAAAGGACACCATGTGGCTAATAGTTCAGTTTATCCTCAGGTTGTATTTCAATGGTTTTTAATGCCTTTATGAATTGTTTTTTTTTTTCTTATCTGTAGGCCAATTTGTTTTATTTTAATAGTGTTTGGTTTATCTTCATCCTTTTTAAATCACCCAATTTAAATTTATGAAAACTTCTTGATGTAAAATCTGAGTCTGGGAGTCAAGAATATCAGGATTCTAGTCCTGGCTGCCACCCTGCTACTCAGGAAGGCTGTGTCCTTGAGCAGAGCATGCCCTTCTGCCGCTCAGTCCCTCATCAATAAAACAAGGCCATTGGACTGGTGGATCACTAAGGCCTTTCCAGCACATTCTCCATCTGTGCCTGTTTAAACAAGAAATAATTTAGGATTTGACTGACAACCTAGGTCAACAGTATGTATTAAGGACATGAAAAACATTTAAAAGAGTCTCCTATGAAAATGAAAGTCTTAGATAGATAAGCTTCTCAGAAACAGACTCCTTGAATTCATGTGAAAATGATTTATTTGGAAAAGAAAAAAGGAAAAGTAGATAAATAAGAAAGTAAGAAAAGAAGGGATGAATGGATAGAAGCCAACCAAGGATGTGGAATTACACAAAGTCCCACAGATATAACTTTTACTCAATTCTAAGTGGAAGTGTTAGAGGCAGAGGGAATTGTGGTCTTCATCAAGGACTATAGAGATGGAGTACTTATTCATCCTTCCCCAAACTTATCAGACTTGAACTTCGGGTTATAAATCTCTGGGCATTCAGGCCAGAACCACCTCTACTAGCCTGAAGATAGCCTTTGCAAGGCAATTCAGGTGCTGGTTGCTGAGGGTTAAGTACTTAGGGAATGGAAATGCACCATAAATGTTCAGGGATGCAAAGGGATAAGACTAGAGGATGGAAAGCTTCAGGGGTTACACAGGGAGGCCCTGGTCACATCTACAATGTCATCATGGTCAGCCACCACCCTGTTCCCTCCAAGGCAAGCAATTAAAACACACTAAGTTCTTTATCCCTCACATCACAGCTATTACACATTCAACAAAGGTATCAGAGCACCTGTAAATGTCTGACAGATTGTACAGAGGTGAACAAAGCAGATGGTCTCCAGACTTATAGACCATACAGCAAAATGGAGAAGAGAGATTTATAATTACAAATGATGATGATTGTGTGAAGTAACATAATAAGGTGCACTGTGAGCATGACAGGAAGCACTCATAAAATGAGAAATCTGGAAGACTCATGTGAGATATTGAGACTTGAGACCTAAAAGATGGACAGGAGGAACAGCCAGAAGAAGAATCATGGAAGTGTGGAAGGCCAGCATTCAAACAAGGAATTTCATAAGCAAAGACTGCAATTAGTAGGAGCTGGACATAGTCAGAAAACTGAAATAAAACCTGTGACTGAAGAGTTATGATCAAGTGAGAAGAAGGTGAGTTTCTAGAGGGAGATGACAATAAAGCCCTTTAAGCCAGGGAAAAACATGATTTGATTCAAATTTTTAACATAACACTCTGAGATCTGAGTAGAGAATGTAATAGAATAGGAGCAGAATAAGAATGGAAGAACTTGTTAGGAGAGTATTACAGTATTAGTCTGCTAAAAGAAGATGGTAGATAGAATGTTAATCAATATAAGAAGAGTTCATTCTTCACTTAAGTTCAAATCTAAATCTCAAAATCTCCTTTTAAATTCAACCATAAACAACAACAACAACAAAACTAATGTGAATATCAGGTCATTAAAATGAGATGACAAATTACAGTGAAGCAGCCACATCAATGTAGAGATTGCAAGAGGTGAGACAACCATTAATCAAAGAACCATGGATACATTGTCATATGACATTAATGAACTTTAGTAAAGAGGGAAGTACATTTATCCAAAAGAGTGTATAAAATACCTTGTCAATGAGGTCTGGGAAAAGTTCCCAGGGGTAGGTGTGATTGAACCAATAGCTGAGAGTAAATAAAGTTAATTGGGAAGACATGGAACAATGGATATTTCAGTTTAGTGACTTTAGGAAAGTTACGATGCTTCAAAACTACTGAGATGTTTTCAATCTTGACTTCTGTACCTTGTGCAGACTCATTTTATCACTCATTCACCCAGGTGAATGGGTGCTCACATTGCCCCAACTGCAAAGATAGTACTTATCATCCTGAAATTTCATCTTTAGCTCTGTGCCTCCACTTCCCAGATTGCTCAAGGGAAACTTGGCACAGAAAGGGAAATATCATGAATTATTGTGGAAAATTAAGTAGAAGATTCTTAAGGATTAATTTCTAATAAAATATTCTTTCAGAAGGTTAAATTACTATCCATATTTATCAGATGAGTTCTGTATATATTAATTTGGGGGACAGTCTTCAATTACCACTACCAAGCTGTAAGTGACTTAAACTGCATTTATGAGAGAGTATAAAATACATGGATTTAAAACTAACACATTAATGCAATTTGATGTATTGTTTCCTGAAAGTTTCTATTCCCCTGAATTTTTCCATTGAAATCTCACTAAATGTAAAAGTACGAAGTGTCTAGAGATTTGAGGGGTTGTTTTAATTAGGTATATTTTTCAAGCAAATATTTTTATGGGTCTCCATTCCTAATATAAATTCCAAACTTCACATAAATAAATGTGTCTTTATTCTTCACCTTTGTTATTTTGATCAATGGAGATATGTATTCTACAGCAGAAATTCAAATCCTGGCTCTGACCCATGAAATACCTAATCAGGGGAATTCCAATAGCTGATTTATTATAGCCATTGCAAAAGAGGAAAATGTATTGCTAATAAACATCAATTAGCCACATGTTTTAGGCCAAGAGGGGACTATCACTCACATGGAGTGTTTTTGAACTTTGAATTATCTACATTTTATTCACTCATTTTGGCAGGTTAGTTTTTTTCAGCAAACATTTGTCATAATTTTCATATGTTTGAGTACTTTTTCTTCTCCTTGTCAAAGGATGTTTGAGCCAGTCCAGCACTCAAATTGATCGAATTTATTTCTCCTTTTATTACTAAGCGCAATTCTGATTCTAAGTGGGTCCATTATGGGAGGACAACATGATTCTAGAGGCATGTTCCAAAGAAATGAGTTAAGAAAACAAGTTTGAATCCAGGGAGCCAGGCCCAACTCTGAGCTAGGCATGTTACAAATTTGAGATATTGAATTTTCCCAAAGGTGAATCTTTGGAGCCCATATTTGGACCATACTCATCATATTCATGTTTTATAAATATCCTTAATTTTATGCCTTCAGTGAAACTAAATCTGATTATACATTTTCAAAACAGAGAGATATACTTCATTGCAATCTCAATATGAGCTAAAACTTAGATGGGGCTGCCAAATAAATCATCAAAGTCTTACAGTTTCAAAAAACAAGCTACTTGAAAAATATAACAGTAAAAATTAGAGCTGTCTTAAAATGGAATAATTAGCCTTGAGAAGTTCTGAGTGTTCTGTTAGTGAAGGTATTTGGATGATGGCCAGACATCTACCAACAAGGAGTGTTGTAGAGGGCATGATGCATTATTTAGAGGACTGGTTAAATTGTGCCCTCTAGGGTTGCTTTCAATGCTAGAAGTTATAATTTTAGAAAAGCCATGGATGAAAAATATTATCTATCAGGGTTATCTGAAATCATCAGTATATTTTTTAAGACAGTGGCATATCATTCAGGATTCTTGTCCACAAGCAACATCTAAACTTCCTTGTAACATAAAAGAAATTAGATATCTGGTGGCCCACACTTAGGAATCTGTAGAAACAAGCTTGATAAAATACATAGGAACCCACAAACTCTACACAATGACAACCACAGCCAAGTTCAGGGTAGGGACTAATCTGATAAGAATGCTATTTTAGTATCATGGACATCTATTCTACTGAACACAGTTGATTAATACTTAAAACCAAGACCAGGTATCAATCCTGTTGCTAATACATACCTTGCAGGATGCTGCTAAGCTCTCATAAATAAAAACTTTCCTTTTTTGCATAACTCTCTCCAGAGTTCAGATTTTGAAGCATTGAAGTTGCACCAATCTAGCAAAGCCAGAATCAAGTACTTACTAATCAACTATTAATATGTGGCAAAGGAAAGAATTTAGCATCCTCGTAAGAATAAGGGTTTTACTCCTCACCAAAACACAATGAGACACTCCTCCAAAAAGGGAAGAATTCAGATTCTGATCAGTCAAAATAAAGGAAAATATCCACTCCAATGTTTTCATTGAATGTTTCAGTATTCATGATTTTATGTCTTTTCAATGTTGGTGAGTCCTTGATCCATGGGGGTGAGATTTTATGACTTTTGCATATTTTCCTTTACTTGCAAACTTTCTTCTTCCTAGAACACTATTCTAATTTCTTAGTAGAATACACAAGGTCTTGACCATTTGGAAACCTATTCTATATTTTTATTTTGTCTGAATAGAATGAAGTAATCAATTTTTAGCAAATAGATGCCTCTCCCCAACTCATGGTTTCCAATTATAGGTTTCCTGGGAAATGACAAGATTGTTTATAGCCTGTTGGTAATGATTTAAGGCCGCCTATTCTGCTAAATGTTAACGGTAGTATGGAAATGTGATGGTATTTGACTTTAGAGCTCACTAATCAAAATAATTATACCCACTCTGCACATTTCCCATGCCTTCACTTAAGTAGGATCAAGTGTCACTTAATAAGAATACTTTGTGTAAAGCTACTTCTCCAGAGGCTCTGAGTCCATAGTGGATAAGCTGAATCTCGTGCAGAGAAACTGTGTGGGTGTGAAGGCCCCAATTTTGTAATGCTGGGAGATGTTAGCACTACAGGACTGCTCCCTTCTTGTGGTTCCAGAGTAACATACAGACAACAGAGACCAGTATACTATTTTAGTTCTTGGAAGTTTTATTGAAGAAATAATGGATACAATTCAAGCCAGATCATATTACTCACATAAACAAGAATGTCTGCATTCTTAACCCAATCACTAGAACTGTTTTTAATCCTTAAGAAGAGCAGGGCATAATCAGAAAATGGAGGAGCAAGTTTTACCTGAAATTGGAGAAATAAGTTTTGCCCACACTTTAGGGGAATATTTCTTTGAGGCTCTTATTCAGTGATATCTTTTTTCCCTTGTTCTCCTGCTATCTTATGATGCAAAATACATACCAACAAGCCTTGGAAGCTTCCTGACACTTCCTTAACCCTGATACTAAGGTTATTACTCTGATTCATACTGCATCTTCCTCAACAACCAGCATCCATCATCCATATTGAATAAATATCAGATAATATAAATATTACATATGAAGTGGAAGAAAAGTAAAGAATCTTTCCTCTTACCTACTAATTTCACTATGCTCAGTAGAGGAGATTATAAACACATCCAAGAACAGAAAAAAATGTGAGATATCACTGGATGATACCACTCTCAATTTTTAAAATGCAAAATGTTTGAAATTTGAAAAATATTGTATGGAGGGAAATGAAAAGAAAAATGTGAACAGAGATGGACTGACTCTGCTTAAAATTAAGTCTAATTAGTATTTGCTTGTTAAACATCAAGAGAGATGCTACAAATGTAAGTTGCTATCTTCAACACATAGCACATGGCTTACACAACTCCAAAGAATACCAGATGATTTCTATTATATGTGTTTGTCAGTCCAGGTCCTCTGAGAAGCAGATGCTAAGATGGAGTTAAACGTTCAAGGAGTTTATGAGAACAAATAAGTGTCAGAGAAAATGGGGCAGGGTCCAGAAAGGCTGGGTGAGCTCCCCCACCACACTGCCGGTCTGACCCACAGTGAATGACAGGGAGAGAGGATGGGAGGGAGCACTTAGAATGCACAGTCTAAGGAGGGCTTAGCAGGGATCCTAGGAATCCTACAGACTAAGTCAATCTACCCAAAAGTGCCTCCTTACTATCCCTGCCGTGCTTAGAAATTGTGGGAGCTGTCAGAGACGAATCTCAGAACACAGTGCCAAAGCTGCATTCTCTTTCAAATACACCTTTAAACTTCTGCCCACAGAATGAGATTTCTCTGTCATTAAAAAGAGTCAAAGGCAAAAATGTTTCCTGAGGATTCCCCTTCCCTAATGAAGACTCCGTGCTGAGACTGGCAGGGAATCTGGAAAACTGCTTTTAGCTTTGTGGATCCACCTGTATTGTTGCCCCATCTCCATAAACTGGTTTCAACTCAAATTTTCCCTTCCGTTCACCTACTTACCCCTAAACCATCCGCAATACACTTATTTCTAAATGAACTGTTCATTTCAAGTTCTCCTCAACCATCTCATTAACAAAGTTATTTTTCTTAAATATGGATGCACTGTAGCAGACTTTCCCATTATTTGAGTTTTACCTCCTTTCTCCTGAAAAGCTCCTACCTTGATGTCTGTGGCCAATGTCGTCCTAATTCTTATCATCTCTAATTCTGCCTTCTAGACCTTTTTCATTCAGTTTTGTCACTTCTTATGATCTTAAATTCAGACATTTACCAATTTACTGTACTTGGATCACTTGTTTCTTAATCATTTTTTAATTAGAATACTAATTATTTCCCACATTTTTACCTTCTAAACATCCTTGTCTACATCTGAATTATTTTTTGCTGAATCTGTATCTCTTCCAAGTATTTCCTAGATCTTTCTAATGAAAGCTTCCAAAGGCACTTTAACTGGAACATGTCTTGAATCAAGTAACTTCCCTCCTATTTCCTTCTTTTTTTAGGTGATGGTAATCCCTACAAGCTGGGCTTTAACACATGGGACCATTTTTACTTCTTTACTCTTAAATCCTGAAGTTAAATGATAGAGCTCCAACTACCCTAAATATGAGTCAACAGATGAAAAAGGACAATGCTATTTTTAATATTTAAACTTATATTTTCCAATTATGAAATGAATACATTATAAGTAAATTAACTACATACGAAGTAGGAAAATTGAGGAAATACATAATGCACTGAATGCTATTAAGTTGTTCTCAATTGTTCAGTCTTTTAATATATAAAATGTTCAATGAATATGGTTATACATAAATATTTACCTGCATATATCTTACCAGGTAAAAACTTGAAATTAATGGATCATATTAAATAAACCTTGAAAAAATGCTCTGTTAAAAGGATATACCTAATGCCTTGCAAAGACAGTATGTGTTCATTTTTCAAAACAGTTATGCCAAAAAATATATTTTATATGTCTTTGTATACATTCATATATATTTTTATTTGGTAAATTCTTACAAGTGAATTAATGAACTAGGAGTTTGTTTTCCACAATGCCCTACAGAAACTGCAAAAGACTTAAAGAATATCCATTTCTATGACTAGGAACCAACCACATGTTATTATACATTTTAATAATCTTGATCATTTTCATAAGCAAAAACCAACTGGTATCTCATAGTTATTTTAATTTTGTCTTTCATAGTTATTCAAAAAATTGAACATTTTTAATGTTCTTTTTAGTGTTTGTGTATCCAAAGTCTAAATTCTACTCCTCTCTTTGCTGTCTTGAATCTTTCCAAGGGTAGTCTCAGGCTTTAAATATCAACTAGATGTCAATAATTGCCAATTGTTTATTTGCTAATTCAGATGTCTCTCCACAGTTGTCTACTCAACATATCCATACAGACATTCAATAAACATCTCAAATTTAAATGTCCAAACCTGAAATCCCAATCTTTTCTCCAAACCTGTTTATCCCAGTTTCCATTATCTCCACTGATATCAATTCTACCTGTTCAGGTACTCAAACCCAAAGTCTAGGAGTTGTCGCCAGTTCTATTTCTTTATTTCATTAGTCCATTAGTCAGGAATTCCCAATGGTTTTACTTCCAAAATATATTCAAAATATGACCATATTTGATTTCCTCAACTCTCATACACTAGTCTGAACATATGCACTTCTGAAATAGCCTCTACAAATCTTCTGTCTCCCTCCTTTGTCCCAGTATAGTTTAGATAGAGAAATACTCATAAAACAAAAGTAAACTCCTGTCAGTGTTCGAAATTCTTCATGGCTTTCCAATTTACTCAGAGTAAAGGCAAAGACCTTCGATAGTGTGCAAGGCCTGTGTGATCGGCCCCTATTATCTCTCTGACCTCATTCTTACCATAACCCATCCCACTTCAGCCATTCTCTTCTGATAACCCAGGGCCACTGTTGCTCAGATGCATCAGCTATTTTGTTTTCCTACAAAGTTTATCTCTTAGATATCCACATGCTTAACTCATTTACCTTTATTAAATATTTGCACAAATATCACTGTGGTAGAATATCTGCAGAAGTGGAAACCAATCCTTTCTTGTCCCTTCCTATATCCAGCCTCTCGGCTATGTGATTTTTCAGGGTTTCTAAATAAGACAGTTTATTTCTCTAACCTTTGGATTTCAATTGGCCTTGTGATTGCCTTTGACCAATAAAATGTGGCAAAACAATATCTTTCCAGTTCCAAGCCTAGACTTCAAGAGTACTGTGTTTCCAATTTGCTCTTTTATTATCCTATTCCTTCACTAAATGAAGATGCCCTAGCTAGTTTGCCAAAGAATGAAACACATAGAGTAGAACCAAAACTTTTCATTAGTTCTAACCAAGACCATCAGACCAGCCAACTCACAATCAATACCAGCCATATGAGTGAGTATACTTAAGACAAACAGTATTGCCTAGACAAGCCCAGACAAAATGGTTGACCCAAAGAATAAGGTAAATAAAGCATTATTGTTGTATAATCACCACTGAAGTTGGTGATTGTTTGATACTTAGGATTACAAGAGCAACAGATAACTAATACATAACTTGATGTCTCTAGTGGTAATGCTGGAGCAGAAACATAAAATACATGCTATGGACTCTGCCATCAGAGTGAAGAGCTAGGAAATAAAAAAGAAGCTGAAAATATGACAAGAACACTGGTACAGAAGTCTGGAAAAATAAATAGCCTGGTTTTGCCAAACAATTGAAAAACTAGCAAATGCATTGACATAAAATATGGAAAATGTACCTAAGGAACTTTTCAACTTCACCAAAGATATCTCCATGAAAAATTTTGAAAACATGGAAACACCTGCTGATGTTTTCCAACTGTTAAGGTCCCATAGGGGAGACATGAACTGAGGCAGTTACTGACCAACTGGCAAACAAATATAGAACGGGGAGGGGCTAGAACCTGCTGAGTTGGAAACTGAACTACTTATCATCTTTAACCTTTCTAGTCAAAGAAGAAAAAAAAGAAAAAAGAAAGAGAAAGAAAGAAAGAAAGAAAGAAAGAAAGAAAGAGAAAGAAAGAAAGAAAGAAAGAAAGAAAGAAAGAAAGAAAGAAAGAAAGAAAGAAAGAGGAAGGAAGGAAGGAAGAAAGAGAAAAGTTTTAAGTAATACAGGCATCAGGGTATAGACAAAATCAAAAGCGTAGCTGCAATTTCCTTTGCCAAGGCCTTTGAATCAAGGTGGTACCTAGAAAGCTTTCCAGACACAATGGCTTCTAGTTGCTATAAGGTCATTTTCCCATACCCCAACTTAGAAGTGATTTAGGCAGGAGAGATTTTTTGAAAGAATTGTGGGTATAGCATTTAGAAAATGGCATAGGATTGTTTCAATACATTTTTTAAAAGTCCAGAAAGTTTTAAGAGACTTGTATTGACCAAAACACTGCCAAACTTCATAAAATGTGTACATGACTGAAAAAGACTCTAGACCTCCAGCTTTCTACAGAGGGCTCTGCCATTCTGAGAAGTCTCTCGAGTCATAGGATCATTTCTTTAAAAGTGACCAGAATGGGAGAAAATAAAGGACATTTTAGAGGGAAGAGCCAAGTTATATTGAGGACAATAGACAGAGAATCAACTTCTAAGAGAACCAGCACCAAATGGAAGATTTTCATGACCTGGAATATTAGCTCAAAGAAATTCCAGAATTTCTATAGAGCAGGGACTGTAATGTGCTTTTAATTTTTTTTCTTTCCTTAAACAATTATTGTATTTTATCATTGAATGTTGTGTGTTTCAATTTTGGGGGGTGGGAGGGATTATAGGTCTCTAGACCAAGAAGGGTCAGATATAGACCAATATAGTTCTCGCATTTTTAGATTCTGAATTTGATGCCTAAGTTGTATGTGACTTTGTTTTTTGTCTTTTGCAGAACCTTCTGTATGCTAGGCAAGCACTCTGTCACTAAGATATATAAGATATTCCCCTAAGATATATAAGATATACCCCTGAATATGTCTTTTGAATCATGTACCCTAGTCAGTTTGAGATGCCATAACAAAATACTATAAACTATATAAGTTGCAAATAATGCTAATCTGTCTCTCACAGTTCTAGAGCCTAGGAAGGTTAAGATTAAGGAGCCATCAAATTCAGTGTCTGGTGAGATCCCATTTTCTAGTCCATATATATCACCTCCTAGATGTAATCTCATGTAATGAAAGAAGAGAAAGAGTTCTCTTGGACTTATTTTAAACAGGCTCTAATCCATTCATGATGGTTTTGCTTTCATGACCTAATTACCTTCCAAAAGGACCCACTTCCTAAAACCATCACCTTGGGAATGAGGATTTCAAGGTATGGACTTTGGTGGGAACACAAATAACCAGATTATAGCATCAGAGGATGAAAAAATCATACTTTATATGTGGGAGGGATGTGAATAATTTTAATCTCTTTGAGGGAAGTATGATCTAATGATAGATTAATTCCAGTAATCATTCTACTCCTCCATTCTGTATGCAAACCTTTATCAAGAAATTTCATGGTTCCTCCAATTAAAACAATAGAGTTTTAATCTCCCTACCCTTTGGGAGGAGGAAAAGTTTGGAGGAGGAAAAGTTTATTTTGGCCCATGATTTCAGAGATTAAGTGGTCTGCTGACCCCATAGCTCTAGACCTGAGATGAGGCAGAATATCATGGTAGAATGGTGTGGCAGAGGAAAGCAACTCAGAACAAGTTAACCAGGAAACAGAAAGTGAGCTCCACTTACCAGGTACAAAATATAGACCTTAAAGTTGGGGCTGGGGTTGTGACTCAGTGGTAGATTGCTTGCCTAGCGAATGTGAAGCCCTGGGTTCGATCCTCAGCACCTCATAAAAATAAAATAAATAAATGAAATAAAGACATTGTGTCCATCTACAACTAAATATATATATATATATATATATATATATATATATATATATATATATATATATATTAAAAAGTAAACCCCAAAGGCAGGTCCCCAGAGACCTATTTCCTCTAGTCACACCTTACCAGCCTATAGTTGCCCCCCAGTACAACAAACCTTTCAAATTACTGATCTATGAAATGGCTTAATCCATTCATTAGGTTATAATTCTCATAATCTAATCATATCAATTCCGAACATTTCTGCATTTTCTCACACATAAGCTTCTGAGGGACACCTCATATCCATGGATACATTAACTAAATAAATGGTTATTGTCTTATGACACTTATGCATTATGCATTATGATTGATCATTACATAGTGTCACTGTGTCAACATATACACTGATCTACTTTTTAATTTTTCTTAGTGCTTATTATCTTCTAACTTTCTACACAGTTATCACTGTACCACAGGTATCTACACTGGGCAAGACATCTAATAAAAGGGGTATATTCATGAGATTAATGTAAGTTGATTTACTTAATTGTCATTTGATTAATTGAATTTAACTACACAGAAAATCTGTGATGGATGTTTCTATTTTAAGTACTTAGTATTGAGCCAGGGATACCTTGATTCATTATACTTTATATGTTGGTCAAAGAGCAGTCTGTATAACCAGAAACAGGTATCAGACATTATATTATCAGGAACAAATTAACTGAGATCATCCCATGCAGTGATTATCTCCATGGAATGGAACTACTGTCTTTTTCAACTGATCCTATCTCAGATGCCTCAACTTCAAAGATCCTTCATTGATTGTTCATCTGGATGGTATTTAGCAAATCCTTCAGTGCTGCCAATAAAGACCCCCCAGCTCAAACTGCCAAAACAGCTCTATCGGTCCCTTCCTTCTAAAGTCTCTAGTTTTCAACCTATAATAATTGGGATTATTTAATGAATGATTCAGTTTTGACATTGATTAACTCAAGTATTCACTCATTAATTGGATCAATACAAATTCAGATTTGTTTGGATTATATGTTTTCCTGTTTTTCTCTGACTCACAAGAAACATGACCATTGCTTGTGTTTGTTTTGTTTTCAGCAGCCTTGTAGTTACTATATATAACATAAAAGAGCAGAAAAAAAATAAACCAAATGAGAGCAACAGCACTTATTTTTCACACTCCATTAGTAACCTAGGAATAATTCATGCATATTATTAGAATGCGAACCCAACTTAATTAACAAAAACATTCCAAAGTTACAATGTTCTCTATTGAATTTGCAGATGATTGTTATCTGAAAATAATAATGCACCAAACAAGGACAAATCAAAATAAATCCAAGTAGACAGGTACAAGCAAATTGGTCTATGAAAATGCCATGTCTCTGCTTAAATGTCTTCCACAAATCCCAGAGAGAAATGCATGAATTTAATCTAATTGGGTTTGCTGCTTCCTTACAGTTTAATGTGTGAATAACTGCAATTATATATGACTCTACTTGTGCTAGCTAAACAAATTAATTTATTAAGCTATTAGAATCTATAGATCATAGGACTTAGAAATCATTTGTCAATGTTAGTTTCATATTAAGACAACTAATTATTTTCTGATGTTCATTTTCCAATGGTACTGATGAAGTGAGCCTAGAAATCTTCATACACAGTTATCTATGAAAACGATGGCCCAGTAACAGACTCATGTCACCCCCCTCTTAAGGTTTTGTTGTTGTTGTGATTTGAAAAACTCTTACTGCTATGCTTCATAATCAAATTATGATCTCTCAAAATTTCAGAAGTCAAACACCTAACTCTCAGCACCCCAGAAATAGGGTCTTCAAAGTGGTAAATTTAAAATGAGGTTGTATGAATGGTCCCTCATAAATATGCTTGGTGTCTCTATGAGAAATGGAGATTAGGACATATAGATGCACACAGAGGAAAGACAATTTGAAAACACAGGGAGAAGACAGATATTTATGAGCAAAGGAGAGATGCTTCAAAAGAAACCAACTTTGCCAACACCTTGATTTTAGATTCTTAGATTCCAGAATTATAAGAAAATCCCTTTCTATTTTCTAACCAATCAGTGATGTTTTATGGCAGCCCTAGAAAATGAATACAAGTAGCTTCAAAATACTTTTTCATGATACTTCTTAAAAATCTTTAAACAAATTTCTAACGTTCAAGAAAGTAGATTTGGTTCATAGTCAGATATTTTAATAGCACTAGGCAAAAAATGCTTTTGTTTTGAGAAACACTGCCCTAACACAGCACTGAAGGGATTCAAGGAATAATGCAGAAATTCGTGGTTCTCTGATCTGTACCATTCTTTCTGTCTTCTTAACTTCTAAAGTTCCAATTATTCTCATAGCAGTACTTTATCTCTCTTGTAGCTAGGGATAGACAAATGAGCCACTTTGACAAATAAGATAAAAAAACAAAACTACTTTCTGTAGATTTTATAGGAAGTATATTTTTTTTCCAGAATTAAAAGAGTAGATTCATCTGGAAGGTGTATTTTTTCTTTGCTCTTCCCTCTTTCTTCCTGCCTAGAATAGGAACACAACGTCTGGAGGTAGAGAACCAATTTAAAACCAGGAAAAAGTGAATGCCACATGAAAAGAGTGATGGGGAAGCACTTGAAGCTTGTATTCAAATATAATTCAAACCAATACAGAGACCTACAAGAAAGGAACACCATAAAATGAAAAGCACAAATTCTGATTAGTTATGTTAGTTAAAACATTAAGCTACTGATATTTAGTAATGAATTGAATTTCTATAAAAATCATTAGCTTCATGATGAGAAATTATATATAATATATAAACTACAGGTTAACTCTTGCTAACCCTTTCTTACCATTGCTCACAAAGAGGTGATATGCTTAGTGAACATCCATAAATGGCTAAATGTGAAAGTATGTTATATGAAGTTCTGTGGCAGCAGAGTCCTCACAAAAGGGAAACCATGGTAGCACCCACTCTGGTGCTAATTACATTTTATTCAGAACTACATGGACGATAGAATTTTTAAAAATACATACAAATACAATATAATCTAATTAGGATATCACATTTCATATTTTGAATTTATGTGCTCATATGACATTTAAACGTATGTGCTCATATAACAATGTAATTCCTCATAAGTCACAGTAAATTACTGTTCAATTCTTATTTAGCATTGTTAAAAATTGAATATATATGTGTATGTGCATGTGTGCATTCATGTAAAAACGATAAACTATGTGTGTGTATATGATGGCTAAATCTTTATATTTAAGGGGAGAGATAAAGAACCATTAGAGAGAAAAAAATCAGAAAAATGCACTGCTCTGAATATGCAACATTTTATATGTTTTACTTTATATAAATATTTTAATAGTTACAGTATACAACAAATTTTAAAGAAGCATTTTCTATATATTTGGAGAACAATAGCTTGTGTAAACTGAACTTTATACTATTTTTGTATAACTACACAGAAAGGAAAATTGCAGGTGACTAGGAAACACAGCACTTTAACTGAATACTCCTACTGGGATATTTCTGTAGCACAAAAATAAATGAAAATTAAATTCCAAAATTGCCTTCGGTAATTACAATATTGGTGGTAATGTTGATGTTATTATATTGAATCGATTTTGTATATATTGTGATATAATGCAAATGGATAATTATTATAGTAGTATTGAAATACAGAGGAAACAAGATTCATATGTCTCCAAGACACTTTTTTTTGGCCTATCTGCAACCTATCCCAATGTCCTGGAAAAACAGGCTATGGAAATGACAACTGGACAAAGATCAACTCATTTAAGCATGGATAAAAACAATAACTGCACCGGGCGTGGTGGCACAAGCCTGTAATCCCAGCACTTGGGAGGTTGAGGCAGGAGGATCACGAGTTCAAAACCAGTCTCAGCAAATTAGCGAGGCCCTAAGCAACTCAGTGAGACCCTTTATCTAAATAAAATACAAAATAGGGCTGGGGATGTGGCTTAGTGGTTGAGTGCCCCTGAGTTGAATCCCCAGTACCAACAAACAAACAAACAAACAAACAAAAAACAGTAACTACAATGTCCTCAAATATATCAAATATACGATTCATTCATTTAAAAGAAAGTAGTCACCATCTTTGGAAGGTCCTAAGGAAACTAGTCATTTTAAACTAATTTTTAACATTATCCAATTTTTATTTGATAAATAAAATTGGCTACAATATATATTTATAGTGTATATCACATGTTGTTTTGAAATCCATATATACTGTGGGATGGCTAAATCCAGTTAATCTAGATGTATATTATTTCACACATTTATTTTTTGTAATGAAAACACTGAAAATATACTGTTTTAATTTTCAAGATTCACTGTTATTAACTATAGCCACCCTGTTGTACAATAGATCTATTTAATATATTCCTTCTATTCAGCTGAAATTTGTTTGCTTTGAAAAATGTCTCCCCAAACTCCCAAAAGCAAATCCTTAAACAACAACAAAAACCTTGCAAATAAAGGGAATATGTAAATTATAAATCCTATCTTTCCTATGTAACCTAGACTTTTGAATATGCTATAAAAATATGCTACCCAAGGAATGAAGAAAATATAACAAAATTAAAAATCACCATTTTGCTAATGAAACTAAAATATTATATCTAGGCAGTAATCATCACAAAGTACTAACATCAAGTGGCCACTTTGGAGATACACTGCTTAGCTCTCCCTTCAAAAATGTACTTGTATTTCAGCTTTAAGGAAGAGGAATTGGTAGGGAAAGAGGAGACAGAGGGAAAATTAATGTCTAGGTCAAAGGAAATTAAAGGACAAGACAATATTAATATATGTGTTTTATTTAGCTCCTGATGAAAACAAAGAACGATTTTCAGTCAAGGAAATTTTCATACCAATTATTAACTTGGTGGTATTAAAGGATTCCTTTCAATTTGTTTGCTGTAGCAATGAATTTTTTGGTTATGCTTTCACAAATGATTATTTTCTAAAAGCACATATGAGGTATTTAAGTATACAAATGACATTTTTGTTCAAAATAATCTAAGACTACAATTAGAAGAGTTTTAAAAATGGAAAAGGTATAGATGAAACAAGATTGGCCATGAGTTTTTCTTCACCTTTTTTCCTAGTTTTGTTTTTAATTTACAAATAGTAATTGCATCTAGACATGGGGATACAAAGTTATGGTTTGATATATTCATATATTGTGTCATGACCAAATTAAAGTAATTAACATATTCATCACCTCAAATATGGCCATGAGTTTTTAGTTGTTGAAGCTGTCTGATTATACTGTTCTTTCCATTTTTAAATATGTTTAGAATTTTCATAATAAATTCACTTTTCTCAAATACAGAGTAACTGGTAGATGCAAATCACAGGCTCAGACATTAAGAATATGAAGAGATGGATAAGATAAACTCCATGATCCATAGTCCAAAAATATGTATACAATCCTCTGTACACTGAAACTATTTTTAAATATCATAACAAAGAGTCCATGGAGGACGGAGGAAGAGGGAATTAATTCTTATCAGAGATCAGAACTGATTATAACAAAGATGACACTTGAACTGAGCCAGGAAGAATTTTGAAATTTGAAGAACTTTTCAAACTGAAGGTGCATGAAGAAAGAGCACAGATGTCTGGAAACGGATGTGAGTCGTGGGCCTGGACAATCTAGTGCACTGAGACAGTGCTGAGCAACCAGTGGTGAGAGAGACCTCAGAACATGACGGAATTTCACTGTGAAGAGCATGAATTCCATAGTAGTTCTTATTTTACTTTGTCATTATCTTGTTATTTCAGGTAGTTGCAAAGGCATCCTTGATAATGAAGTAAGTTAAAAGGTATTTTATTTAATGTTTAACTTTTCAACATTTAAATATATGGTGTGGAGGTCTCCAGGAATTCTCCTTCCAGACCTTGAAAATGTTAAAGTCACATCTAATGGGCATAACCAGTTCTAGTCCCCTACTGAGAAACAATTCTGATTACTAAAATGAATGCTGTAGTGATCATTCTTATAAATCATTCTTTTCATACATGTTATTTCATTTAGGATATTGTAAAGTGAAAGGGTCTATGTACAGTAAAGTTGATAGATGTCATTGAATTGCCTTGCCAAGAAGACTGCCATTCTCTTCTCTAACCAACAGTCTGTGAGATTTCCCATTTTCTCAGACCCTCACCAATGCTATGAATTTCTATTTTAGCTTTTCTAATCTAACAGATAAAAATATCTATTTCCATGTATTTTAATGAGCATCTTGCAAATTATAACACCAAACATATTTCCACACTTCAAATTGACTTGTACTTTTTTAACTCCTACATTCATCTTCAAGCCATTGGACCTCCTTTTTCATCCTTTCTTTCCTTTTGTATGTGTATGTTTATGGGCTGTAGATTCTTTTAATATTGATTTCTCTGAGCTCTCTATTTATCAAGATAAGTAACCCTTTTTCGTGACATTGTTGAAATAATCTTTCCAACTATATTAATTATTCTTGATTACATTTTTCAGGGGGGAGTACTGGGGATTAAAGTCAGGGGTACTCAACTACTGAGCCACATCCCCAGCCCTACTTTTTATTGTATTTATTTTGTCTCACTTTTGCTGAGGATGGCTTTGAACTTGTGTTCCTCCTGCCTCAGCCTCCAGAGATGCTGGGATGACAGGTATGCACCACTAGGCCCAGCCTTGATTACTTTTTATCTCACATAAAAATGTTCAAAAATATTATGGACTACTCACAGTTATTAGTTATTTTATGAACCATATTTTTTACCATCTTAAGAAATTATCTACTTTTGAAGTGGTAGCATCTGCTAAAGAAAAGATAGAATTTGTAAAAAAGATATAATACATATGGAAATGCATACGTACACTCATACTGGATTTCTGAAATATATTTAGAAAAATGTTTTTCAGACAAGGAAGGAGATCATATTTGGACAACTGTAACTTCAGTGCTGATAGATAGAAAACAAGGAAGAAGAGAAAAAGACTTTAAATAAACTAGACTCAACCTGAAATTTAACCAACTAGAATAAATTTTAAACTGTCTGTACGTGTTCAGGGCAATATGATAGTGTGTTGAAAATATTGCATCTATGAAATTAATAGTGAATAGGAGAACATTTAAAAACAGAATTTGAACAATCTCAAAGACATTGTAGGAATTTAAACTATATGGCCAAGAGCAAAATTGGAATGTGGTCTTCAGGTAAAAACAAGAAATGACATACGTATGTATGCTAAGATACTTCTTCAGGAGTACAAACCTTATGCATTTATGTGCTCCAAGGATCTTTATAGAGATATTATTTGGAATTCATTTATTCACTCACTCAAACACTAGAACTGTATAGAATGCCTAGTATATGCTAGAGAGAACTTAATTGATGAAGGCATGGGGTGAATAGGAAAAGTAAGTCTCCTGCTTTCATGGACCTTTAATTCTACCCAGTGAGACAGAGAATTACAATCAAATTAATAAGCAAACAATGCAAGTTTGAATTGTAATCGAGTGATAAAGACTTTACGTAAGGTAACAGGAATACTGGTCGTGGCTGGGGTAAACAGAGTCCCCGCAGAAGAAATGGCATTTGAATTGAAATGGGAATGATATGTAACCATGCAGATGAGGCTGGCATTGTGCCCCAGAGACAGCAGCAAGTATGATGACCTTACCTTGGCAGTTAGCTTGGTCCGCTCAAGGAAGGAAAGATCACCGAGACTCACTGGAGCAGAGGGGGGTGCAGTGTTGTGAAATGGCTTACTCCAAGATGTAGAAGATAATTTTAAAACAAGGAAGTGACATAATTTATGTTTTTTTTTTTAAATCACTGAATTTAGAATAATATCTAAAATAATTTAGGATTTTCTTCACGGTTACCCAAACTCAATACGTAGTCTTGGTATCTAGGTTCCTTCACTTATCATGTTTTTTGACATTTATCCAAATGTATCAATAGTTCATTTCTTTATGTTGCTCTGATTCATTCATTTTTAAATCAAACTTTTAAAATTTAAAACTGTTGATGTTTGAGAGTTATTTACATAGTCCAAAACAGTGTCCTTTGTTGGCTATGTGGTTTGCAGACATTTTCTTCCACTCCATAGGTTTTTCTAATCTGTTTAACAGAGTCTTTCAGCACAGCATATTTTTTTAAAAAGTTAATAGTCAGTTCATCAATTTCTTTTTCTAGTCAATTTATTTGAGTTCCAGTCTAAGAATTTTGTGGCTCTATTTAGATGTTTCCCCTATGTTTTGTTTCGGAGTACTTTATAGTTTTGTAGTTTGCATTGATGCACATGATCCATTTTGAGTTAACTTTGGTAAAGTGTGAGACCTAAGTCAAATTTCATTATTTTGCTTGTCAATTTCCAATTGTGCCATCACCATTTATTGAAGTGTTACCTTTGCTCTAACATAATTGCTTTTTTGCTTTTGTCAAAAATCATTTGAGCATGTTTGTGTGGGTCTGTTTCTGGTTTAGATTTTTTGTTCCATTAATCTTTGTGTCTATTCCTTTGCCAATACTGCATTATTATAGCTTATATATTAAGAAGTCTATAAATTGAGGAGACCAATTTCTTCTATTTAACTCTTTTTCAAAGTTGTTTTACATATTCTCATTCCTTTTTCTTCCTATATAAATTTTTGGATAATAGTGTCTATATCTACCAAAAAAAATTTGTTGGATTTTGAAAGATTTGTGATAAAACTATATATCAATTTGGGGAGAATTTGAATCTTTACTGAATCTTTCAAACCATATATAGGATGTTTCTCTATTTAGATCTTCTTTGATTTCTTTCAACAGTATTTATGGATTTCAGCATACAGTTCCTGCATATGGTCTTGTTAGACTTAAACCCAAGTATCCCACTTCTTTTGGAGTATATAAATGAATTATAATTTTAAAATTGAGACCCATGTACCCATTGCTAGTATATGGATATTACAGATCTATTTTAAATTGACCTAAACATTTGTATTTACTTATGGGGTACAGTATTATAATTCTGTTTGTATGTGTATGTGTATACAATGTATAATGAACAAATCAAGATAATTAGCATTTCCATATCATTATAATTTCTGTGTGCTGAAAACCTTCAAACTTTTCTCCTCTAGTTATATTGAAATGTATAATTAATTGTTGTAACTATAGTTACCCTTTTGTGCTACATCATATTAGAAAGACCCCCATAAAATTTTTTATGTATTTATATATGTAGTTTCCATAGGATAATAAAATTTTGAGGTGATGGGATAAAAGTGATGGTTACCAGACATTGGAAATGTACCAAGTGCCACTGAACTGTACATTTTAAAATGGCCAATTGCATGTTATGTAAATGTACTTCAATTTAAAACTCCCTGTAAGCTAGCATTGCACTTAATGGTAAAAACTGAGTATTTTCCTCCTGAAATTAGTATAAAGACAAAGATGTTCGGACTCACTCTTACTCCAAATAGTGCTGAGAGTTTTAGCCAGTACCATCAGTTAAGAAAAGAAACAAGCTTTAAGATTATACATATCAGAAATAAAAAAATAAAACTGCCCCTATTTGTAGAGTATATGAATGTCTACATAGCAAATTCAAAGGAACACCCTCTCCACCCAAAAAGAAAAAAACAACTCCTAGAACTAATAAGCTGGTTCAATAAAGTTGAATACATAAAATATATAAAATTATTTTGGTTATTCTATGTCCTTTGTTCCCATGAGCCTTTAGAACACTTGCACCTTTTTTTTTAAAATTTTGGTTCATTGTACACAAATGGAGTACAACTATCATTTTTCTGGTTGTACACAAAGTAGAATCATACAATTTGCATATTTATACATATACATAGGGTAATGATGTTTGTCTCATTCTATTATCTTTCCAACCCTGCCCCCTACCCACCCCTCATTTTCCCCTATACAATCCATCCTTTCTCCATTCTTTCCTTACCTTCCCACACCCCAGCTATGTGTCATCAACCACTTATCAGAGAAATCATTCAACCTTTGGTTTTTTGGGGATTGGATTATTTCACCTAATATGATATTCTCCAACTCCATCCATTTACCTGCAAATGTCATAATTTTATTATTCTTTATGGCTGAATAATATTCCATTGTGTATATATACCACAGTTTCATTATCCATTCATCTATTGAAGGGCATCTAGGTTTGTTCCACAATCTAGCTATAGTGAATTGGGCTGCTATAAACATTGATGTGGCTGCATCACTGTAGTATGCTGATTTTAAGTCCTTTGGGTATAGGCCCAGGAATGGGATAGCTGAGTCAAATGGTGGTTCCATTCTGAGTTTTCTAAGGAATTTCCATACTGCTTTCCAGAGTGGCTGCACCAATTTGCAACCCCACCAGCAATGTATGAGTGTCCCTTTTCCCCCACATCCTTGCCAACACCAGTTGTTGCTTGTATTCTTGATAATAGACATTCTAATTGGGTGAGATGATCTTAGAGTACTTTTGATTTGCATTTCTCTTGCAACTAGAGATGTTGAACATTTTTTCATTTATCTATTGATTGCTTGTGGATCCTCTTCTGTGAAGTGTCTGCTTTGCACATTTTGCACAGGACAAAAGGAGAAAGCACAATTTTCCCTTTCTTTTCTGAACTGTCTTTCCAAGGATGTTTATCTAGCAAACAACTTGGGAAATAAGTTTTTGTAACCTTCTGGCACCAAGGGTATCTTCCCAGTATGATAAGATAATATCGCCCTCTAGGGCACAGAGGTTTTCTTTCAGCACATTACAAAAGATATGTTTTCCCTAATTCAGCACCTTATAGCTGTGATACAAGCCTTGTATGTGTGCAGTTTTCAACTGGGACCTTTTGTACCAACAACCTGGAGCCTGAGGGAAAGGGGTACAATGGAAACGTGACCATAGGTCTCTTCATGTACCATAATTATGTCTTTTATCTCTGACCAAGTGTCACATGTCTTTTGCAGCATTCAGTAAACTGTGCCTGGCTAAACTGTTACCTTGCAAGGGGAATAAAATCTTACATTCTTTTCAGTTCTTGACCCTTGGCATTTCCATATAAATTTTAGGACCAGCTTGCCAGTTTCTAAAACAAGCCTGCTAAAATTTTGATACTAATGCACTAAGTTATGGATTAATTTGGTAAATTTTTTCATCTTGATAATATTTAATCCCACTCTATTGCTGTGGTATCTCTCTCCATTTATTTCTTCTTTAATTTGTTTTAGCCATGATTTCAGTTTTCAGGATGCAAGCTTTGTAGCTCTTCTGCTAAATGTGTTATTAATTGTTATATTTTCTTTGGTAATATTGCAACAAATATTTACTTAATTTCATTTTCAAATTATTGTTAGTATATAGAAATATAATCAATTTATTGATCTTACATTCTGTAACCTTGTTATATTGTTAGTTAATGGTTTTTTGTATAGCCCTTGAACTTTTTACACCCAATATTATGTTCTCTGTGCATTAATACAGTTTACTTCATCCTTTTCAATCCACAAGCCTATCATCGTTGTCTTCAGTATTTGACACGCTGCTCTAGCTTGAGCCTCCAGCACAATGATGCACACAAATGCCCAAGGTCAACAACCTGCCTTATCACTAAACCTAAGGGGTTAAATGTTCAGTCTTTCACCATTAGTATAATGTTAGCTGTAGATTTTTCACATATGTCCCTTATCAACTTGAAGGAGTTTCCTTCTATTCTAAATTTGATGAGTTGTTATCATTAATATGTTATTAATTGGAGTTGAATTTTATCAAATGATCTTTTTTTGCATCTGCTGAAATAACCATTTCAATTTTTTTCCATTATTCCAATAACACAGATATTCATATCTTGTGTTGTCTGGATAAATCCCACTTGGTCATGGTGAAGAATATTTCTTTAAATTTTGTTCCATTTGATTTGGGGGAATTTTATATCTATAGTAATGAGGGATATTCGTCAACTTATTTGTTTATGCTATCTTTGACTTTTGCCTCAGAGTGATACTGGACTCAAAGAATGAGGTGGACAATTTTCTCTACTTTATGAAATATTTTGTGAAAATTTGGTATTATTTCTTAAGTTTTTGTTAGAATTAAGTTGTAAAATCATTTAGGACTGGCATTTTCTTTGGATGGACAATTTTAATTACTAATTCAGTTATTCACTTATTATACATCTATTTGGATTTTCTATTTCTTCACCATCAACCAAGGGATGGAGTTGGAAAGAGGGTGTATGAAAGCAGCTCTGAACCACAAAGCTCTAATATCTCTCTACTCAGTGTTTCCAATCATGAACACTTCCCAGATTGCTGTATGCATCTGCCTGACTTCTACTTTTAAAATTGATTTTGGTGAGAGGGTTTGCCAAAATCTTTGCTTAATGATAGCCAAAAGTCCTCATTTACACCTTTAAAAACTCTACATAGCTAAATTCACTAGTGAACAATCTTGAAGACTTAACAAAATGAGTGTGTGGGGGGGAAATTATTTTTATGATACCATGAATACATTTATTTTGTAGATTATATGTATGTGAGATGTTGAATATTCAACATCTAACAGTGGCTCCCACACACCACACACTATAAAAATGCTGAAAAAATAATGTTGTTTTGTACATAGTGGTCACTACAAAATATATGTAGGAGAATGTAATGAATACTAAGATACAGTATTTGTTAAAAATATAATTAGGTTAAACAGTAATGACTTTTCAAAAATTCCAAAAGTACTTCAGAACTATATTTAAAATAGAGGCTGGGGTGAAAAGGACAAGAAAAAACTTGAAACCTATTTACTGACTTCCCAGCTATGCATCAGGCACACAAACATATGAGTGTAGATGGCTGAGACAGAGACCCCAGAGCAAGTGAGAAAACCCCCCAACTCTTTAACTTTCACAGAAAATCATGAGGTAAGCATTATCACTATTCTTTTACAAAGGGGAAAATTCTGATAGAGATTCTATATAATTTATTTTTAACCTCATAACTATAGGTACATCAGAATTTGATCCCCAGCATTGAAAAATTTTTAAAAAGTTTTCTATTACATATGACAATTAACACATATGCACATGTACTTTACTTCTTTGTCAGAATCTCACTCTCGGACAAATTACATTTAAATGAAATTACTAGGGTATTAGAGAACTAGTAAACGTCTTCAGAGATGGAGAAGACAAGTATGGGCATTGGATTTCTAAGTGACCACTTCCTAAATCCAGTTAGATGATTTCTGATTTCCTGACTTCCATAAGCAAAGACTACAGTCATGATTACTCTATATTCTTCTTCCATCTATTTAAGTCACCACCAAGTTCTCTGAATCACAACTACATACAGATGGCTGCATTTGACAGGGGAAAACAGCAATGGTAACTTAGCACAGTTTATTTCTTATTTTCTCACACTTAAAATGGTTCCAATGATGTTTTAGTCAGCTTTTTCGCTGTTATTACTGGTTGGGAGCAGCAACTTATAGTATGGGTCCTGAACTGTCTTATGACAGAGGTGATGCCCCTCTAGAGAACTCTTGGTGCAAAGGTGCTGGTCAAGATAGCCCAATTGCTATGGTGATTCCCTGTTCAAAGAGAAATTCTGTGCCAGTCTCAGAATTTTACCAATTCTTAACCTTGGGTTCAAATGCCAGCTGCTTGGAGGTAGAGAATTAAGAGTGCAATAATTCTCTACCTAATTCATAGTTCTAATTAAGCTGCTTTTGTCCTCAACTTCAGTTCTGTTTATCTTGAAGAAATTTTCTCATAATAAATCATTTTGATGTTAAAACCTATATAATAAACATGCTGAGCTAGCTTGTGGTCTATTTCCCTATCAGGGTTGTTAGTGATCCACTGAGTCCCAGCTTTTTCTCTATTTATGTGTCTGTTTTTCTTTTCTTAATCCCCCTTACCACCTGGTCCCATTAGCCCTAAATAAACTGTCCTGAAGGTCATGACAGGGACCAAAAGACCTGGTCAAAAGATCTGATATAAATTATAAGAGGAGGAAAAGTTTATTTCGGGGCTCAGGGTTTCAGAGGTCTCAGTCCACAGAAAACTGTTTCCACACCCTAGGCTTAAGGCAAGGCTGAACATCAGGGCAGAAGAGTGTGGCAGAGGGAAGAAGCTCAAGACATCACATGAGGAAGCACAGACTAAGCTCAGCTCACCAAATATGTACCCAAAGGCATGCCCCCAATGTTTCACCTCCTCCAGCCACATCCTACCTACTTATAATTCCCACTCAGTTATTCCCTATCAAGGGATTAATTCACTGATTGGATTAAGGCTCTCATAACCCAATTATTTCACCTTGAAATTTTCTTGCATTGTCACACACATAAGCTTTTGGGGAACACCTTACATCTAAAGCATATCGCATGCAGTTTTTGATCCAAGCTCTTTTCACCTCACTCTTTCACCATCCCTGTTATTTGATACTTGCCCTCACCATCTACTATGACCATTGGGGATCCAGATGTAGGTACTTCCTGGAGCAGGATGAAGAAGCAGTATGAAGAAGAGGCAACAGGCACACACCAATTCATTTAAAACTTAGAAATCTGCATAGGATGTTTCATCTCAGTATTATTTGGCAGAATTCGCATGGCTAATTTTACAAACTGGAGAATATAGTCGTTATTCATTTTAGTATATTCACAGTTAAAAACTAGATGTCCTATCTCCAAGAAAGAAAAGTAAGAACAGATATTAAGTTAGTCTCTTACATATGACTAAACAAAAATTCTGAATACATAAGCTCTCATCACAGTGAAATATTCTATCTAGGGCTTCTTATTGGATCAGAATTGCTCCAAAGGCCAACACATTGAAGAGGAGCATCACTGATACTTAAAAGACCAAAATTATTTTTCTTTAGAGACTTTTTTTAGTCTATCATCATTTCTTCAGAAATGATTTCTTTGTAATTCAATATAATAGGAGAGATTGTGTTATTTATACCATGTCTTTGAATTAGCTCTACCTATCCTAAAAAGGTACAAAACTAGTTATGAGTTAACTCTGTCATTCTTACCTTTCTCATCAGTGTGACTCATGCTTCAACTACAACAGACTAAAATACATGTCACTGTTTCTGGTTAAGACAGACACACAATATAAGTTCTTTGAATAAAAAGGATGGATGAGACACATAAGGTTGGTGGAAATGACTACAGGAAAGGCAAGGGGAATGTGCTGAATCATTTGCATGACTTGAGGATGGTCCTTCTCTAGCCCCAGTGAAACATTTTGGTGAGGGAGTTCAATGACAGGAAATCAAGAATAAGAAAATACCAGTTAGTTCCTAATGAGTAGAATATCAAAAAGTGAGACCATGAGGGCATAAAATGAGAAGAGATATTCAGTGCAATAAAGATAAAGATGGTTCAAGTGTAGAATTGGGAGAAATAAATGAAACAAGTAGGGAGTCAAGGAAATCTGAAATGAAAAGTAAGATTTGGCCATGATTTCCAGAGGGACAAGAAGAGGGTGACAGGAGGCCCTAAGGTTCAGCCTGCACATATTTAGTCAGTTATAATAAGGGAAAATTGCTTCATTACAAGGCTGGGAATGATGTTGATAAATTTTTCTCCCTTTTAGGTAACTGCATGGAAGTTATAATTGGTATGAGGAAGCATGGGCAGTACAGTTCAGAACCTTGCTCAATAGGAAAACCCCAGAGGCATGTGCCAAGCTGGATGATAATGACAGGCTGTGACTATCAAATCATGCAGCCAGTCTTTCAGAGGAGACTGGGGTGACCCCAGAGACCACCAGGTTATGTCTAGGTCTCCAAGGAGAGGAGTGTGGAACTCTTTACCTGAATTGGCAGTAAAAATGACAAGTTTATTTAACACAGTCTGGAGAAGGTGAAAGGAGCTATATGTGGTAGGATATTTTTAAAGACAAAATTATTCTTTCAGAGGAGATTAGGAAAATGATTCTTGGGACCTTGAGGTTGTATTTTAATAGGTAATTCACTAGTTTGATATTCATCTTTTCTGGTGTATTCTGATGTACAACCCAAAAATCAAAATGGGGTTCCCTTTCTTTTCTCAAATATCTGTAAGACTGTAGTAATAAATGCAAACAAGTGAAGATTTTAAGCATACAACCCAAGACCTTTGGTGTTTGTGGGTTATCTGTAAAGAGTTTATAATAGGCTAACAGAAAAAAATTTTGCATTACAGCATGATAGAGAAGCACACTCAAAATGGTTAGAGAAATGTTCTTTCGGCTCTATGATAAATTACCTATATTTTTTAAGTCACAAATTACGTGGCATACTTTCAACATTTTACAAATTGAACTGCGGATGCAAATGTGTCTGAGGTTCTAACAGAAACTACCCTGATTTGATCCACTAAGAAATTTCAAACTTGATTCACAGTCTCACAAGAGCTGACCTGAGCCCAGTGGATGGTCTTCCCAGATCATGCTAACAATAAAAACATCCAGAAGAAAATCACAAATAAAATATTTCACTTTTTAAATGTGATAATACAATACAACCTATATGCTTTTTAGGTATATAACACCTTCACCCTAAAGATGAAATGTGGCCCTGAATCTTCAGTGTTGTATGCTTATCTACTGCCTATGGCTAAATATCACTTTTCTTTTTAAGTATATACAGTCCAGTCATTTTAGGTCTCAAACGCTTAACACTAGTGCCATTGGCCTTGGTAAATTTCTAAAGAACTCAGTAAAATAATATTTCATATGTAGAAATCTGTTAGCATCCCTGAACTTCTATGTGTGTGGCTAAATGTTCACTCTCTCTAGATGAATACTTACTCTCTCAGCAGACATCCTAAACTGCAGCGAGATGGTCTCCTTGTTCTTCATTTCTACCTTACAGAATATATTTTCTTGCTTGAAAAACAAGTATGGATTTGCTTTAAGCTGACTTTTCTTTGTTTTTGTTTTCTTTTTGTTGTTGTTGTTGTGTTTACAGATCTTCATGTGAACACCTGGAACTCTGAAGTCGTTTATTTTTCAACAGATCTACCTCTGTACCAAAAGTGTTTCAGGTAATTCAGTGGAACACAGTCACTCTAAAATTCCTCTTATATGAAGGCAAGGGCTTAATGAATGTCTCCTCCTCACAGACATTTATAGAAGGACTCCTTCAGCTAGACACACTGGTGGGCTCCACATACTATGTGGGAAGACATACATAGGTTTCCTTCAGGCTAGAGCTTAAACTCCTGGGGGAGACAGAAATGTGCTCAAGGGAAAATGGCATTGAAAAACAGCATTTGCAAGAGAGCCAATGAGAGATGTAGGAATCCACAGAACAGGGAGCCACTAAGAACTAGTGGTAGATCTGGAGTCCATGAAGATCCCAAAGGGAGTCTAGAACTTGGTATGAATCTTGAAGATTGATGGCTGATAAGAAAGGAAGATATTTCAAGATCCAAGCTACATAGGAGAATCAACAAAAGATCAACAAAACAAAGAGTTGATTTTGTGAAAGGATAAATAAAATTGTAAACCCTCAGTCAAACTAACCAGAAGAAAGATAGAAAAACTCAAATGATCAAAATCTGAGATAATAGCCATTCTAATAAGGGTGAGA
Source organism: Glaucomys volans (assembly GCA_020662805.1). Classification (NCBI taxonomy): domain Eukaryota; kingdom Metazoa; phylum Chordata; class Mammalia; order Rodentia; family Sciuridae; genus Glaucomys; species Glaucomys volans. The sequence continues at coordinate 189,507 of JAJEJO010000815.1, forward strand.
TGAAATCTTAGTGTAGTTTTGATTTGCATTTCTCTTATTACCTAAGATGTTGAACATTTTTTCATATACCTGTTGATTGCTTGTAAATCTTCTGTGAAGTGTCTACTCAGTTCCTTAACCCATTTGTCAACTGGGTTATTTGTATTTTTGGTGCAAAGTTTTTTGAGTTCTTTATAGATCCTGGAGGTTAGTGCTGTATCTGAAGTGCAAGTGGTAAAGATTTTCTTTCACTCTCTAGTCTCTCTCTTCACATTGTTGATTATTTTGAGAAAACCTTTTCAGTTTGAATCTATCCCATTTATTGATTCCTGCTTTTATTTCTTGTGCTTTGGGAGTCTTGTTAAGGAAGTCTGGTCCTAAGCCAACATGATGACGATTTGGGCAGGACTACTTTTTCTTCTATTAGGCACAGGGTCTCTGGTCTAATTCCTAGGTCCTTAATCCATATTAAGTTGAGTTTTGTACAGGGTGAGAGATAGGGGTTTACTTTCATTTTGCTGCATATGGATTTCCAGTTTTCCCACCACCATTTGTTGAACAGGCTATCTTTTCTCCATTGTATTTTTTGGAACCTTTGTCTAATATGAGATAACTGTATTTATGTGGGTTTGTCATCAAGAATACAAGCAACAACAGGTGTTGGTGAGGATGTGGGGAAAAAGGTACACTTATATATTGCTGGTGAGATTGCAAATTTGTGCAACCACTCTGGAAAGCAATATGAAGATTCCTTAGAAAACCTGGAATGGAACCACCATTTGACCCAGCTATCCCACTCCTGGGCCTATACGGAAAGGACTTAAAATCAGCATACTACAGTGACACAGCCATATCAATATTTACAGTAGCTCAATTCACAATAGCTAGATTGGGGAATCAACCTAGATGCCCTTCCATAGATGAATAGATACAGAAACTGTGATATATGTACACAAAAGAATATTATTCAGTCATAAAGAAGAATAAAATTATGACATTTGCAGGTAAATGGATGGAGTTGGAGAATGTCATCTAAGTGAGACAAGCCAATTCCAAAAAACCAAAGACCAAATATTTCCTCTGATAAGTGGATGATGATACATAATGGGGGCGGGGCAGGGAGTAAAGGAAAAGTGGAGGAAGGCTGGATTGTGCAGAGGGAGATGAGGGGGGAGGGGGCAGGAGAAGGGAAGATAATGGAATGAGACAAAGATCATTACCATATGTATTTGTATGATTACACAAATGGTGGGACTCTACTTTGTTTACAACCAGAGACATGAAAGTTTTACCCTATTTGTGTGCAATGAATCAAAAAACAATAACAATAAAAAAAGAAAAAAACTGAGATGACAAATGAAATATGACCTCAGACACTACTAAAATCCAGAGGATTCTCAGAAACTATTTTGAAAGTTTAGACTCCATAAGCTAAAAAATATCTTGACTATAGCAATAAATTCCTGGAGATACATGACCTATCCAAATTGAACTATGAGGATATAGAAAACTTAAACAGATCAATTTCAAGTAGTGAAATTAAAGCAGCTATCAAAAAACTTCCAACAAAGAATAGTTCAGGACCGAATGGATTCTCAGCTGAATTCTCCCAGACCTTTAAAGAAGAACTAATACTAATCCTCCTCAAATTATTCCATGACATAGAAAAGGAGGGAACACTGCCAAACTCATTTTATGTAGCTAGTAGCACCCTGATACCAAAACCAAAGACATATCAAGGAAAGAAACTTCAACCAATATCCTGATGAACATAGATGTAAAACTTCTTAATAAAATATTGGCAACCCACATTAAAAAAACACATTAAAAACATAGTGCACTCTGATCAAGTAGATTTCATTCAGGGATGCAAGATTGATCCAACATATGGAAATCAATAAATGTAATTCACCACTTAAAAAGAATTAAGAACAAGAATCACATGATTATCTCAGTAGACACACAAAAAGCATTTGACAAAGTACAATACCCATTCATATTTAAAACACTTTAAAAACTAGGGATAGAAAGACCTTACCTCAACATTGTAAAGGAAGAGTTGTTCTTAAAATGGTCTATAGGATGTGGTCCTTGGATATGAGAACATTTTACAGAAATAATATGCTTTCCTTAAGGGCTTTAAACAAAGTATAAAGGAAGGATATTGCATTTATAGCTGGGGAGACACACTGCTTTCTGAAGGAGGTTCAATACCCATCACAGAATGTGAGGCAGGATATATGAAAGCAAGTAGGGTTGGTTAAAACGTGTCCACCACTTTTAAGAATGATTTGGTTGGCTCATCATGTACTCACTGGTTCAATGAAAAGAGGAGAAACAGGAGAGGAAGGGAGAAGACACTAAAAGTGATGCTAGAGAAGGTTCTCTACTATAGATATGCAAGTGTAAGTGCCTATCAAGGAGATCATTAGTTCTTTATAAGTTCCACTTTGTTTGGAAAACGTTCTAATCAACTAAATTCCACATAAAAAGAGTTTGGTGCTAAAAGGTACATCATTTTCTACCAAAGTAATGCTAATTGTTAGACATGTAGGAATCAAGTATCTGTTCAGTTCAGTAATACCAGTCTTTAATCAAGAAGCTTAAGGTTGTGGTTCAATTTCTTTTTTTCTTTTTTTTTTTTTTTTTTTTTTTTGTTCTTTTTTTGTTGTGTTTTGTTTTTGCGGTGCTGGGGATTGAACCCAGGGCCTTGTGTTTGCGAGGCAAGCACTCTACCAACTGAGCTACATCCCCAGCCCTTTTTTTTTTTCAATTTCATTTCTAATTAATTTACTCTGGAGCACAAATAATGATGGATTTAGTGGCCTCTAAATTAGAACATTTTAAGGTCATTGAATAAAAAAAATCCAGCAACACTTTTTCAGTGATGAGTTTGGTTTGGCTTAGGAAATCATTTCATCTCACCAAACCAGATTGCATTAACAATCATCAATGATGAATTAATACTTAGGAAGGGAACATATGATAGCACAACCAGAGACATTTTTAAATAAACTCGAACTTGTCCATTTGAGCCATCATTTTGTTCTATAGTTAGCACAGAAACTGCTGGGAGCAAAGGCAATAAAATGACCTGCCTATGGGCTTAATGTTCTGTTCAAATGAAGCAAGGAGATGTTCAGCTCCAATTGAAAGTGCAGTAAGATCCAGACTTTCAAGAATGATTTGCTTGGTTCATCATGCACTCACTGGGAAGCCAAAAAGTCTGTCACAGAAAGTGAGTATGAAAGTAATTGTTCTTGTTTTATTAGATTGTCTACTTGGAAAGGTCTGTGAATTACAGAATTAACATAGATAAGCTTGCAAACAATGGCAAAATGTTTCTTAATCTAAAAATTAATAAATAATATTTTAATATTTAATCAACTTAAATATTTTTTCACTTAAACCTACAAGGCCTAATATGCATTAATATTAACAATTCAAGGTTACTTGAAGGATAGCCACATGCAAAATCTGTGATTCTCAGAAACGCTAGTGCAGTTCAGTTTGTCTTCCTTTGCAAATTGTTTTGGTATGTTACTATTCATTTTTTTTCTAAAGACTCTCCAGCCTGTTTCTCAATCTATTTCCCTTTCAAATCAATTCTGATTCATCAACTTTTTTTTTCTTTTATGTGATTCTAGCCCTTTCTATTCTTTGGCACAAATCTCTATCTTCCTTTCCACAGAGGAATTTTCAGGATGATCCCCTTCATAGTCTTTCCTGCTTCGTCTATACCATTTATTTTGTACTTAGTTACCATTAATATTCTAAGTATTGCTTTAACTTTTCACTTATTGATTCATCTGAAAACAAATAAATGCTATACCATCTACATGTCCAATCACTTAAAATAGCTGGAAAATAGTAATTATTATTTTTCCTACTTTGCACACAAAAATAAAATTTTTAAAAAGGTTTTGAAAGTAAAAAACAAAAACAAAAAATCCCTTAAGTTAATTCCATGTATATTAGTACAATCCAACCTATTGCTCAACAGAGAAAATGAAAACATATTGTTTTTGTCTTTGATATTTTTTTAAAATATGCTGTAGAACCTCTGTGAAATTCAGCACGTGGCTTGTTGCTCTAGAGCACAGATTGTCATATTATAATCCCATGAACCAAATCCTGGCCATGGTCAATTTTTTTGCAACATACTCACACCTATCCATTCACCTATTGTCTGTGACAATTTTTTTTTTTTTTTTTTTTTGGCAGTGCTGGGGATTGAACCCAGGGCCTTATGCTTGTTAGGCAAGCACTCTACCAACTGAGCTATATCCCCAGCCCACTGTGGCTATTTTTGTGCCATAACTTTGGAGTGGAAAAATCACAACAGAGATTGTAGGGCCTGCAAAGTCTATATGCAATGTATTCATTTATAAAATTTGCTACCTTTTTTTTCTAGAGCAAGATAGGAACCACTGTATATATTCTAATCTTGAAAAGCCTAAATTTTGATGTCTAATTGTTATTGACCAAACAATGAAAACAGGGATTTTAGAGAAATGGTTGATTGAAGGGACATGGCAGAGAAAATAAAAGATGAGGCTGGAACATCTGAAGGTGTCAATGAAAGACAAAGTGTTCCGAAAGAGTCATGAGGCACATCAGAAAGGCCCAGGAGTCCCCCAAAGGTCTCACAATAACCAAAGCTGGAACCATTTCAGGAATAAAACAAGTGATGATGGTATTGAATTACAACCCCTAAAAAATCTTCAATAATCATAAATGAGTTTATAGTGATATAATTAACACAGGCAGAAGAAATGAGGGCAGTAGAAAATCACCATCAGAACACTACAAAAAGAACCATTTCAGGAAAGATCCATCAATGGATGTGAAATGAATCAGTGAAAATTTAAGGAGAATCAGCATAATTGCTGAGTCTCTGACTATCTCCCAAAACATGAGCAAACCAAAATACATATTGAATTCCAATTGAAAAGTGTTCACAATTAAAAGGAACAGCAGACACCCCCTTAAAAAACAGTCAATCTAAAATCACCAGAAAAAAAGACACAAGGACATCGTTTACCCCCTTGGTATGATGCACTGGAAAGGACACACCACCACTGTGTAATTCTTACCTTAATCTAATTATGAGAAAGTACCAGACAAATCTAAAATGAACAATAGACTAAAGAAGAAGCAACCAATACTGTTCAAACATGCCAAGGTCGTGAAACACAAACAGGGACAGATGAAACATTACAGATTAGAAGATACTAAGAAGATATGCCCAAAAAAGCCATGTGTGAACTATTATATCCTGGAAGAGAAAATGGGCATTATGGAAAAACTGCCAAAATATGAAGAAAATCTTCAATAAATTAATAATGCTGTTACAATGTTAATTTCTTAGTTGTGAATCAATGTACTCTAGTTAAATATTAACATTAGGAGAAACCAGGTAAAGTTTATGCAATAATCCTGTGTACTATTTTTAACAGATTTTCTATAAATCTAAAATTATTTGAAAATTAAAAATGAAAAAGATATGTCTGATCCAGGCATGGTGACACAACCCTGTAATTCCAGCTTTTTGGGAGGCTGAGGCCGGAGGATTTCAAGTTTGAGGCTACCAGGGCAACTTAGGAAGACCTGTCTCCAAAGACTGGGGATGGAGCTCTGACAGAGTGCCCCTGGGTTGAACCCCCAATACTTTAAAAAAAATTAAACAAACAAACACATAGTTTTCTAATTAAGGGAAACAGAGACTCAATCACTTCCTTTTACAGTGACAGCATTCTCAGTTTACATTTAGGCTAATAGCACTGCATTTCCAGAAGGTGAAAGAACAGTTGCTGCAGCTGCTGTGCTGTTTCTAGGTGGAAGTCATTTCTTTGACTTTCACATACTCAGAGTTCCAGCAAGGAAAGCAGGAGAAATGATAATTGAGTTGAAGAGGAGGAGGGCGTGACAGGCTGCCCTCGCTCCCTTGGGTCCTCAGTCAGGTATTTTGCACATGTTCTGACTGCATGAAGACCAACCACCCAGAGACAGAGTGGCAGGTGACAGGCTGGGCTTTAGGGGCCAGAGAGCTCTTTCTCCTTCCTTTTCCTATAGAAGATTTTTCCCTTTCTTGTACTCTGAGAAGGACTTGGTTTCTGTGTGTGGCTTATGGAAATGACTGTTATTATTTTGGAGGCGTATCTCATATATATAATAAGGGATACCAAAAGTGAGAATGTGCCATATTCTGAAAACCTAATCAGAAAAGAAAAAAAAAAAAACTTTTGCTATTTCAAAGGATAAGCAATAAATATTTTTTCTAAATTTATATTAAATTGGAAAGAGCTTCAAAACAAAGCACATTAATTTCAATTATGTGGCAAATATTTATTGAGTGCTTCTGTGTTTCTAATACTTTGCTATTAATTATTAGAAATTTAAAAAGAATTCACATGACTCCTGTCCTCAAAATGCTCACAATCATTGCAAGCAACAAATGAATCAAAATAAATAAGAAAAATTAGATGAGAAAATATGGACATAAATACAAATGTGTTAGATATTCAGAAAGAAGATAATCTGATGAAATGAGCATTCAGCATTGACATCATGAAGATTAGATTTAATCTGCTCTTTGAAAGAGGATAATAATGCCAAAATATTGACTTTATTCTAAGAATTAAGTAAGGTACTAGGGAACAGATAATGAAATCTCTTCCTTAATAGATATGTACTTCTAAAAATATTTTCAGGTATATTTTTTAAACTCTGAAAGTGAAAAATCCCATTTTAAAATTATTGCAAAAATATAAGAAAAATGTCCTTTCAACAAGATACAAAAAGCAAAATTTTCACAATGAAAACAATACATTGTGACTAGATCACTATTTTAACTTTCTTGCATCAAAAATGCCATACACACTGTTTTAAAATCAAATAACAGACTTGCAAAAAGCATGGTCAATTAATTGGAGTATAGAAGATTTAGAACCATATAAATAATTCAGGAGGCCCATGAACTTGAATGGAAATAAAATTACATCATTATCATCACTAAGCTCAGACCTCTTCTTTTAAATCCAGACAGCACACCAGAGTGGCATGAATCATTCTTGAGATTGTCAAGATTTGTTTTTGTGGATGCTTTTCATGTAACTTTACATTGGTTACAGACATCTAAAAATACGGTGTACTCTGATCACTCCCTCCAAATCTTTCTAGAATAGATGTACCACTAGATATTATTTAATGCATTAATTTGAAAAACATTACTGAGCTATAATTTGTTTGCTATTTAACACAATAATGTAATGGAGTTCACCTGGAATCCTATGTGTTTTTTAAAGGAAAACTTAAAATTTTCTCTACGCAGGAGGTCATCAGATTCACCAGGCTACCAAAGGATCCTATGGCACAAAAGAAATTGAGAATCACTGAACCATGTTGATATGGACAAGATGTTATATACAATGGTGAGAGAAATCAGCTACAGTCAAAACGATGCTCCATATAGAAGTGAAAGATTTGTATGAGTTTTTGTGAAAATCATATGAAATAATATAGACTTTTATGAAATCATACTCATTTATAATAATCTATAACGATATACATGGAGACACACCAAAGTCATAGTAGTTTATGTCTCTAGGAATGGGGGAGGTGAATAGGCCATGAGAAGGTAGATAAAGACTTCATATTTAGCTACAATGTTTTATTTAATTCTTTTATTTAAAAAGTAAAGAAAAACTGCTGCCCTTTTTAAAAACTATAAATTCTGGGTAATGGGTATGCTAATGCTTGTAATTTTAATTTTTTAAATCTCTCAAATTTTAATAAATTTTAATTCAAGACACTGTCTATAAAATTAAAATATATAATGTTAACATATATATTGAATACTTCATAACTTTTAGGAATTTCTGTTTTTGCTATTAAAGAGTCAACTGTTTGGAATGCAAAAGTAGAAAGGATGAGTCTTCCAGGTAAGAAAACTTCCTGGGTAAAGACTTGCTAAAAAGGAACTTGGCAAGAATTAATGAGATGTTGTCAGTAAGTCTCTTCATCAGTCTTCCAAGCTGGAAGTATTTCTATAAGCTATTTATCTTACCTGTTCATGAGCCAGAACATAAGGTCCTGACTTCCTAGTTACTAAGGATGTGGGTAAAGCCAGCCCTGAGAACCCTGGAAGCCCAGGGCAGACCTCTGGTGTTTATGGGTTAAGGGGGCTGAGCATGCAGAGCAGAGCAGGGCTGGTGCCAACTGACTCACAGGGGAGCAAGTTCATCAAACAGGATGGCTCACTGAGCAAGAAGCCCCATCCTTGAAAGTGCTCTTGCACTTCAGGACGAATGATCCTGTTCAAGGATATTGCTAAATAGGATGAGATACAGTAGGGAAGACTTTGTATGAAAAGCACTTGGCTTGATAAGGAAGGAAGGCACAGGCCAGTGTGTGGGAGGGAAAATTCTGAAAAAAACACCCCAACTCACTGACTTTCTCTTTTTCTTTCCCTCTCTCTTCCCTCCCTTCCTCTTCTCTTCTTCCCTTCCTTTCTTCTTTCTTCTTATACCTGTAGGTTATTTTCTAAAAAGGCATGCCAAAGAAGAGAATGAAAGATAATTAGAAAGTAGTAATATAATTTATCTTCTCTTCAAGTCACAGCACATAGTCGATATAGAGGAGTCCTGTTTCCTTTTTCAACCCCTCACCTCCCAAACTGATTGTTAACATCTCATACAACTTATATTCTAATTTTAGAAACTCTGTTCTAATGCTTGAATAAATCAAAACAACTTATTTTTTCTTAGTTATTTTTAATAGGGGAAAATTTCATAAACACCCAGTTTACATTTGAAGCATGACACCAAAGGATGATTATAAATATATTAGAATACATAAAGCTGGATGTATTTCCAAGGCAGCAGGTTACCTGCGAGGTTTGATCATTGTCAAAAGTCTCTTTATGGTTTATGATCCTGTCAGAAACCCTCAGTTCTCCCATATGTACATATACGATGCTCTTTCCCTCCTAGTTAATTGTGCCATAAATAATTTCTTCTTATCTGCATATCGATTACAAGGTAATGAATGCCACTTCATATTATGTGAAATACAAATCAAGCTCTAGACCCCATGAGATAATTTTCTTGGCCAAACTCCCAGGCCCTGTACTTGGGATGAACTTCAATTGTGTCTCTAGGGTTAGTGAGTGTTATGTTTCTAAGTGATGATCTGTTTATTTCATGCCACATTTGCAAGCTGTCTTGTCCTCATATGTACCATTAAGCATTATATTGAGATTTTTTAAGGTTTTTAATTCACTTTATTCCTGTAAATTTTCTTTATTCAAATTTATCTTAATATACAATTTGTTCATACCTCATCTCTCAAGAGGGCTTTGAGGTTGCTCTTTCCCTACAGGGTGTTTGCAGGAAAGAAAGAAAAAAAAGAAAGAAAAAAACAGCTACACTTCAAAGTTGGCAAAGGCATGTTTTCTTCTCTCCAATCTTTAACATTCTTGTTCCAGTGAAAACAACAGCTTCTTTGCAGATGTACCAAAGGAGACATCTCATTCACTGACTTTCCTCTTTATGAAGCCACATTATCTGTGCCAATTCTTTTTGGATATGTTAGTACCATTTCCGCTTTCTTTAAATAAAACTTTGGGTGTCAATTACACATTGAGAATTTATTCGATATCAGTAAGAGAAATATTTCTATCTGAAAGATATTATCTTTGAAATTGAGTCAGGCTTCATGCTGAGAAAAGGATCAAGGAGATATAACAACTGCGGAAGAAGTGAAACTCAGACTGTGTAAAATAGTATCAAACACAGAAGCAGCAAACAGTCAAGGTGAGTGACTGGAAGAAGCATTTTCCTTTGACAATTTTGAATAGCTGTATCTTTATTTCAGTGATAAGTGCTCTATGCATTTGCTTTACAATGCTTTCTTATATTAGTGCTTAAATAATTTCTTCCTAAAGGATAAAAGATAAACACTAAAAATTGTATTTTTAACATTAAAGTTGAAACACTTTGCTCTAAAATTCAAATCACATGTGACTCAAAGGAACTTAAATTATTTTCTGTGGTCTTTTCATTACAAAATTCCTTGAACTTTTTAACTTATAAACACATAATTATGAATGTAACAAAGAAAATTCATATTAAAATCCATTAGGACCCATGAAAACTTTGAAAATTGTAAGTTGGGGGGATAGAACATGTTTCCATCCATGTTATGAATCATATCCCTTTACTATTAAGAAAATGGATGGCAACAATGTTTTTAAATGAGAATACAGTCTACCTTGCAGGATCATTCTATAAGTTTATATTCCACACCCACGTTTTGAGATGGCACTTAGTTTCAAATATGGGACCCAATACAGTTGGCCCATGAATGACTACCTTCTTAAATAAGACAAAGAAAAAATCTTGCATAATGATAATGATAATGATGATGATGATAAACCAAAGTAAACCCAATGTGTGTCCAAAACACATAACCAGTTTAAGGAAAATACTTTCAACCTTTGTTAAATTGAGAATCCACAGATGTAAGAGAATTTTTCATATTTCATGGTTAAGTTCAACTGCATTCTTGTGGGTTTTGGTACTCTCATTAAGCATGTCATTGAAAACATACAACTATTTCTCATCTTCTTTTATCCTCTTTCACTTCATAGATTGCAGGCTCTAATTGTCTTTTGCTCTCTTAACTTCATCATGCAAACAGGGATGGTATAGCTAGAAGCACACTTCTGTAGAGAGAATAAAAAGTTTTAAAGACTACACTTGTATTATTTCTCTTGCCTAATGTGAAAATATATTTTTCAAAATGCTTCAGGATTAATGAGTTTTTCTTAACTTTATTGTGTGCCTCTCATATTTTAATATTTTTAATGTACTTCATTCAGTTACTCAGGCAATAATTGCCTAGGTTGTCCTTTTGTTCATGGCTTCCCAACATAATTTGCATTTAAAGTATGTTACTTGTACTATTTGTAAAAATTCATAACTTGCTTGCAATCAGTGTATCTGTATGCTAGGAAATACGTATTTAAATTATATACATTAATTGTGTATGTGTGTGTGTCCATAAATACACTGACATTAAAAATTAAATCTAGTTTTATCTCCAACTTATTCTTGATTCGCTGAAACACTGAGTTTTAGGGAAAATTTGGATACATTCATAATTTGTAATAAACTAATATAAATTGTAGGTGATTCAAAAAGTTTTACTTCATTTTCTAGCAAATACACTCCTAAAATGTACCTTATTATAGTGTTTCCTGCTCCAAGTCTTTCCATCTCTCTACTTACTCTTTGTTTGAGATGCTAAAAATCAGTAACAGAGACTACAGTTACTGCTAGAGAGAAATCCTTGCCCAGCAACCATCAGGCTGGGGAATGTCTTCCAGATTTTATCACATCTTAGAACAACACAGATAATTCAGAAGCAGAGTAAGAAACAGTTTGTCCCTATTGAGACATCATGTGGAATCAAGTTGCTCAGGGCTAGAATCGCCATTACACCTACCTTCCAGTCTCTCCTCTCCTACACTCTCTGTACAGTAAGTGATTTTTATACTGTTCTATTTTTAAAATTATTTTAGTATATTCAAGTTTTTTTATTTGAACTTGAGAAAAATATTTATTCTAGAACTTGGATTTTTTCTATTTGAAAAATGAAGAACTTAGTATTCATTCATCTTTAAAGTTGCTATAAACAGTAAATAAATTGATCCACATTAGTTTGGTACATGGCATACACTCAATGCTTATCAGACTTATCAGTTATTAATTTCTAAAACACTAACCTCTTTGAACCTCTTGATCTTTATTATCAGTAATATCAGGAGTAAAATGCCAATTTTATATATTGTTTGTAGATTGAATGAGCTAGTATATAATTCGACCCTTTCCATAGTGCTTGGCATGTAATAAAAGCTCAAGAAAACAAAAATTACTTCTCTCTGGAGCAATGGTAAGGCTCAAGAAGACAAACTGTGTAACACTTTGCTGGATATCTCAGCTACTTATTTTCAAAAATCAATTCTGTAATCTAGCTTTAGTTGTTAGCAGTTGTCTTTAGAAAAAAAAAATGATAGAACTAAAGAATTAGTAGCATTTTGGTTTGTTTCCTGACTTCTGCCTCAATTCTTTCTGGAATTGCTATTTACCCACTCCTCAGTTTTAGTCATGATCAGCCCTATGCACCAAGAATTTCTCCATTTAGAAAGCAAATATCCTTAAAATATGAGGGAAAGAACTTAAGATTCAAGAGTTGGCTATGTCACAGGTCAAAATAACATTTAAACAGTTATTCATAGAACTACAGCACATGTTGACATTGATGAAGAGTGGCACACATTGGACCAAATGGACAGTATGGTGAAGGGCTCCATGGTACCCAGTTCCAGTCATGGCTCTACCTGCTAGTCACTGACTTGCGGAGTTGCTTCATCCTCTCTTAGAAGGGCTTTTGCAGATTCTGAAATAGGTACATAAAATTTGCTTTGCAGGGTTGTTCTAGATCAAATGTGAACTAGATAGTAATTAAAGTAGAACAAAATGATACACTTTTATGAATTTGGGGAAAGAAGAGGACAAAGAGTGCATAGGAAAGCAATAAGGCCTAATGAGCTACAGAAAGGAAATGTTGAAGAAAATAAGAAGTGTTCCAACTTATTTAACAGGTTGCACTTTTGAAAGTTCATTTCTCCCCTTTTGTATTTGCCTCCTGTTATTCTGAGAGAAGCATGGCTTTTGCCTCTCTTCCTGCAGACCCTATATTTCAATTCCACCTGCAATGTGTTTTCAGATTATCCCTAAGTATTTCAATGTAAAAAATTAAGTAGGACTAATTCAAAAACAAAAAAAAAAAGAAGAAGAAGAAGAAGAAAAAGGGGCTAATGTTTTAACCTGGGAATTTTCAAAATGCAAACTGGACCATTAGAGAATAGTGTAGTAAGTTCCAATTATAAATACATCTGTGTGGCATGATTTAATTTATTGGAAAACTAATTTTATTCAATTTTTTAATGTGAAAGCAAAACCTACAATTGTTGCCATAATACAATAAATACAATTTTCCAAGCCAGAAACCATAGCAACAGTTTTTAATAATAGAATATGATTGGCTGCATATGAAAAAATAAAACCACATTTTAAATAATTAAACTGTTTCTCAATATAAAATAATAATATCTCAAGCATTTTCATGTTTTTATGTGTACAATGTGATATGCTATTTCAGTCTGTAGGGAAACCTATAATTACCAGACCATCTTTTCACGGACTACATTCTTTTTGTCACTAATCCATGAATTAAAATGATAATTCAAAGAAAATAACCTGTCTGGAAAAAAGAAACCCGAGAATTAGATCTTTTAGAATGAATTCCTTTTATATCAGTCCATCTAATTGAATACATATTCTTTGTGATTTTGGAGGAGGAATTTTACATTTTTTAGAAAGGGGTCATTTCAGGAATACTGGTTTCAATCAGACGTCTATCAATTTGGCCTGATGTATCTGCAGTCACATATTCCAGGAGTTTAAACAAATAGGCAGAAGCTTGCCTTTGACACAATGTGTGTCTATGCAACAAAAATCTGCTGAGAGGAGAACATTTTAATTCAAGCATCCAGATGTCTAGCTTCCCAATGGGCATTTGGCATCACTGCAACAAAACATCTGCATGGCTAAAACTGCTCTCTTCTTTATTGCATTGTTTGGCAGGACCTTCCAAAAGCTTGGTGGAATCACTTTACCAAGTTCCAAGACAGAATTCAAACCATATTGCCTATATGCTTTTCAAATGTCTTGTGGAGTAATGTTGCAGGAATATATAAATAGATAAATGACTGGATAACAATAAACAAATGAATAATTCATACACACGAAAAGTTCAGGCAGTGATATGTACACATATGGTCCCACTAAATGAAAAAGACATTGTTGTACCCAAATATAGTATCAGTACCCAACTAGTGAATGTTTTATTTCTCTGAAGGTCAACAGGATATTACTTAGTCTGCCAAATTCTAATAGCTGTAGCCCAATCATTAGCAGCAAAGTCAGAAATGGCAATCAATGATCTTGACCCTAACAGTCTCAATCCAACTTCGAATGAGTTAATCAGAAGGCATATACCTCTCTCCGATGTCTTCAAAATGACATATTCAAGTTGCTGTTTGGAATATTTTTTCTCAAATTCTTGTGTGCTGTAAATAAATATGTATGGGGAGTATCGGGGTATGTTCACATATTTCTCAACATGTTGTGATCCATTTTGTAGTTCAGCATAGTTTCTGTTTTATTGCAGAGCATTTAATTTTCATAACGGTACAACTCTGAGCAGTAAAAACAATCTTTTTACAAGATTACTAGAACTTTGTTTTTTAAAAATGTAAATGTTTACTTTTATGAAGGGTTCTTTCAGATAACCCTGATTGTCCCAAAGCTCTCTCCCATATTTTTCTTGTCCTTCTCTCTCTCTCTCTCTCTTTTTTTTTTTGGGGGGGGGGGGGAATTCTAGAATCAGCCATGCCAGACCTGTTTCCAAGTAATTACATACTGCTTATCCTTAACATGGTTTATTTAGCATCTACAACCAACTCGACTTAGCCACATAGAGAGGAGGGCATCGTGTATTATAAAAGTGAGAGAAGCCATCTGAATAGTACCAAGAGATGCCCACCACAAAGCAAGAATGTAACCAGATCTGCATTTGCTATCAGTACCTGACACACTACCTCTAGAACCAAAGCAAAACCTCTGTGTGCATTTCTGATAAGACTAGATAAGTGAGGGAATGCTGATTTAGTAATTCAACTGCTCTATTCCTTCTGGTGATGATTATAAAAATGTAAAAGAATACAACTAATCCATCCCTTCTGTCACACATACACTTTGAGCTTAACCCAGAAAGTCCCAAAGTTCCTCCTGTGAAACTCAGACTTTAAATATTTCAGTACTTCAAGGTAAAAGCATTTGTTTAGAATGAATTTCAAATCATAACTTGCATAATTATTTATACTGAAATGTGACATTGAAAGTATGCTTGATAATTTCATTTTTGGACAAATTCTGCAACTATTTACAAGGTGATTATAGTCATATTATTTCAGAGATCATTCTGCATATAATTACAGAGCTGAAAAATCCTTTAAGATATATCTAAACTATTGTAAATTAATTTTAACACATGCATGAAGGATAAATATCATGGGCATGTTTTAAATATGTTGGTAAACCTTAACAACAAAAGTATGAAAATATCAACTGAAAAGTATATTATCCACTTATAAAGAATGG
This sequence comes from Glaucomys volans, assembly GCA_020662805.1. Lineage (NCBI taxonomy): Eukaryota > Metazoa > Chordata > Mammalia > Rodentia > Sciuridae > Glaucomys > Glaucomys volans. The sequence goes on from JAJEJO010000815.1 coordinate 204,776, forward strand.
TAGGAAATATTTTGCAATTATTGAAGGAAATTAAAATATTCAACTATACATTTAGATAATTTTTTTAAAAACATAAGCTCATTATTCATTAGAAAAGTGCATTTCTGTTATGAAATGTGCATTGTTAAATAAAATATGAGAACATAAATAGTTACCTCATGTTTTGCCAAATGTGTAAATTGTTACCAACATACATACTAATGTACATATTTGACATAATTTCTTCAATATTCCTTAAGTGTTTTTTTTCCTTTTAATAATGAATATCAACTGCAAAAAACTGTGAATTTTTTTTTCTTCTGTCCTATCTACAATCAATTTTAAGTGAGAAATCATCCTTGGAATCCATACTTTAAAGCAGCAAAGAAGGGAAAAGTTATAAAATACTTTGGGGGTTAAAATCTGTATCCCAATCAGTAAATTTTATGACCTAAAGTGAGTCTCCTATGGTATCATTTATTACAGCTAAAATGATTGGAACTGGGGGCCCATGACACTATTACCTGTTTCTGCAGATTTATTGAAAATTAGCAATTCCATTTATTTCTATGAGATTTCAGGGATTACTCTGTTAGAGTCTAGAAAATTGATAGATTTATGAGTCTAGTGAATCTAGGCATACTGACTAATACAGCAACAGAGAAAATTTAGAGGTTTGTACTCCTAAAGGAGTTAACCTTTGGATAAAGAAACATTTTTCAAGTAGAATGTGAAATATTATTGAATCTATAAATTGTCACTACTGCAAAGTTTAAAAAAAGAAAAAAGAGGTGGGGGGGACCAACGGCACAAGTCTAACAAGTGTGAAAGGGAATAAAAGCAAAAGTATCAAAAACAATTTGTACTATCACTTGGTTTGCTAATAAAATTGCTCAAGGTTATTTATTATTCAAGTACAGTTTCTGTTGGCTCTAGTCTTTCTTTTTCGAGGCCTTGCTTCAGATAGTATAAAATGGCTTGTGGAAATTTGCACATCTTGAATCATGGATCACATATCACCTATCCCTCCTAACCCTGGCACAAAATAGACATACACTAAATATTTATTGTTCCTTGTTTTAGTAAATCAAATAAATCCATATACACTGCGTCTAGTGTATGCTAATACCAGAGATACCAGCTTAGTTTTCAAATAATTATATGGAGATGGCTTGTCTCCTAGGAAACTTGAAAATATGTTAGAAATTGGCCCTCTGGTCTATGTCTTTCTGACTTTACTAGGCATAAGGTTTTATTATATGACACATACTAGTGAACTTTCCTTATTACTCTGCTCCTTGTTTTACTATTATTTAATTAAACCACAAAATACACATATATTACACCTCACAGCAGAACTGCTATTTAACATGTTCTTATAGCAAAGGTGCACTGATTGTTGGAAGCCAGCATCTGTCCTAATAGGTCTGAGTCCATGCTAAAATCAGTGGTTAAATATTTTCAATACTCATTCTTGTCTTAAAGTGCATTATAAGAACACCAAAGAAATTAAATGTTCATTATTTGCTTTCCAAAACATTAAAATTTTTTTAAATGACCCCACACACACACACACACTTGATAAAAAATAATAGAATTCAGGACATCACCTGACCTGGAGATGGAACAGATATCCTGGAAGTAAAGGACTTGATTTAGGTGTTAAAAGATAGTAAGTTTTCCTAAAAGAAAGTTCAGTGAGGGAAATGTTTCCTACAAGCAGTAGGAATCCTAGCTTAATATATGGAGGCTATGATAAACAAATGCTAGTATTTTCTTTTGGCTGTGTGACTGGAGAACTGACATTAATTAATGAGATAATTGAGCGAAACTGATATTGATATCTTTCAGCTGTTAATAACTCCTCTGGTTGTCAGCCTGATAGCTGAAACAGCTGTAGAAAAATTTGAACTAATATTTTTAACCATTCCTGACCACTGTCAGGAAACAATGTTGCTATATAGAATTGAAACAAGATACATCTAACCACTCAGACCCCTTTTTTTTTCTGCAGTTAACCTATGTATGAAGTTAAACTGGAGTTTTCAGACCTGGTTTATGTCACATTTCTATCCCTTACTTGAGTTTTTTTTAATTATTATGGAAAGTTGTCAAGTGACAGCAAGTAGGAAAAAGCACGAATGAACTCTCTAGCTCCATAAATACCTTTTTGAAGCAAAGTCCACATAATTTCTTTTTTTTTCATTAAAATTCATAACATGAAAGTCAATTTTTGTTTTCTTAGCAACAGATGAAAATTGTTTGTTAAGGTCTTTACATGCCAGCATATCGCCTTTTCCTTGGTCTAATACTAAGTGACAGCCCCATATTGAGCAATTTTAAACCAGGTCTTGGATTTATAGCAGACATGTCGAAATTTGTGATAAATGAAATAGATGTTTAATGACACCTAATATGCAGTGATACAGCATAATATAGGCAGTTTGGCTTAGAAAAGACTTGCAAACATTATGCCACCAGATCAGAGCAGCTGAAAGCTTAGCATAATTCCATAAGATATTCTGCTACAGAGAGATTTCATAACAGAAAGATCAAGAAAATAATACATTTACTTGAGAATGTGAAAATTACCTTGGAACTTACTTTGCTATTTGCATTCCAGCTTGGAACATGCCAAGATATTTTGAGCTTAAGTTTTTTATTCTTTATGTTTATTGAAGGTTCCTGTGTTTCAAAAGAATAAATACATACTTATTTCTAAGTAAGCACACTTCTGAATTTAAAAGAACATACAAAATTACTCTAAACAAACATCAGAATACTAGTCCATCTATTTATGATCTAACATAATGTGGATCGCCCTATGACAAAATATTCTTCATCTTACATAGTTAATAGAACTTAATTCTCTTTACTTGAAAATCGATATAAGTATATGTATTTGGAGAGTATAATAAATAAAACATATATATCATTAATAACTGTATTAATCACCAATTGCCACTGTGACAATCTTGAACTGTTTCCTTACCATCCTTTGCTTTCGTACATATAACTTAGTTTTTTCTGACAAATGGAATTTTAGAATATTTCGGAGATTTGAACACGGATTTGCAGCAACCACTATACCCTTACTCAAAAGAACAGTCTTATTTAAATAAACACCATCTTTCTAAAGGCAGTGAATACAAAGGAAATAGTGGGAGAGGACGAGAACATTTGCCCAGCAGGAGAGATCAGCTTCAAATGCACTAACCGATAAGAACACAAGGTGTCTCAGAGGAGGAGGAATTAATAGCCAGAGTTAAATATGGAGAAATAAGTCTATGGTTGTTACTAAATAGGGGTTGAAGAATAAATAATTTAAAGGAGAAAAATGTTCTGATCAGAAAAGTTTTCAGGAACAGACTGTATTCATGAGAGTCCTTATCATAGTCAATTAGAACAAAACACACACACACACACACACACAAACACACACACCTGAGTATAGCTTGATTAAGCCTACATGGGACTAATGGAAGGATTTTCATCTTTTCCTATCTTTTAAGTGGAGGGTCATGGCAAAAAAGAAAGAAGAGGTGAGAGTGGATCCAGGAGATGGCAGAAAATCATAACTTGTAACCCTCCCTCTAATTTTCCCTTCCCAGAACAGACTCAGTCCCTGTCCACTTTCTTCCTTAACCTCAAGTATCAGAAACACAGATATTCGCTGTGAATGAGTTTCTTGTGAAAATCACTGAAGGCACTGAGTCAGGCAATTCATGACAAAAGGGGAGTACCGTTAAACAAGATGACGATGGAGTCTCACAGAAAGCAAGCTGTGGAATTTTCAAGTTCCCCAGGGTCATGGACACAAAGTTAAGGTCAAGTCCAGCTGCATCTCTGAGGAACAGGATAACCCTATCTGAATATAGTTTATATATTTATATTAATCCATACCCTATTCTTTTCACAAATTATTCCCACATCATGATCACTTTTTGCAGACATGTTTTGGTTGGCTAATATATCACTGTGCTAATGAAGTATCATAACTTTGATATCCAACTCTTGGTATGTTTCTAATTTTTACGTTGTTTTATTTTGGCTATGTTAAACAAAAGTTTGTTATGTATGTATTTGTATGTAAATTAGGCAAGCAAGTCTAATTACTTCATCAGGTTGAAAAATAAAATGCTTGCAGGTTATGACATATGTTATGAATCTGTGTAATACGATTTACTAGTAAATAGTATTTGTATTAATTTTCACTGTCACCATCAGAGTACAAATCTATTTCATTATACCACTGCTATCATTGAGTTATTTTATTTTAGTGTCATTTTACTCTTTTAACATTTTAAACTATTAAGTATAAGAATATATTTAAGGTTCTTCATAACAACTTCAGCTCCCTCAGTTTTACTTGAGAATTAAGAGTCACTAAACAAATCAGCAGAAGTGGGTAAAATTGACAATTTGAACCAGGAATTAGGCATTAATTAGGAGTAAGGCATATTCCTTTTGTTTCATACAAATGAGTTTTTTCACATCTTTCTAAGAGGAAATACAGATTCTACAGAGGTTGTAAAAGGAGACTGAAAGAGGGAAAAATGGTTTACCAGTAATGGAGCCAGGTGGCACTACAAGACTAAGTTGCTATGATCCAGATTTCTTCCCCCCACACCAAATTCATACCTTGAAACTTAATTATCAGTGCAGCTGGGAGGTGAGGTATCTGGGTGTGGAACAGATAGTGAGGATGGATTACTCAGGAACAGTATTAGTACGCTGGTAAAAAAAGGAACAAGAGAGCTGATCTGACCCTTCCACCATGGGAGGACCCAACTAGAAGGTACCATCTTTGAAGCAGAAAGAGAAGCCTCACTGTTAGGTGGATAGTCAGACATGAATGGGTAAGCAGGGAAAAGACAATGAAGGGTGACTTATCTGATAGACAAGCATGTGGAACATGTGGACTCGGTAAGTTAACACTTCCCCCACTCATTATTATGTACCCTCTTCAAAGATCTAGTCACCCCATACCAGGTCACTGAATCCTCCCTCATCACCCAAACTATCAAAACCTCCATTCACCCTGGCATTCAAAGCATCAAGACACTCACAAAGACACCTTCCTGAGGGCACTAGAAGACAAGAAACCAATTAAGGGGGCAGGAAATTGAGGCAAAACCAGGGGGATTCAATTTCATTAAAATCTCCAATTCTGTGAGTAACATACAATATCATGGAGGCCATCACATACTTCCTATGCTGTCAAGCAAAAGTCAAAAGGGCCACCTGGGTGGGACTCTGGTAACTTCCTTGGGACTCCCAATAAAACCAGAAGGCAGGAGGGGTGCATTACCTTTCTTCTCTCTAAGAGGACCCACTCTTTCCTTTCTATCCCTTCTAAAAATCCTTTTTTCCTTTTCTATTCCCTTCTAAAAACCACATTCCTGTTATTCTGAGTGACATGTCTGAAATCTTTCTGGCATGATTGCAAGAATCAGGGTTAAAGATGGGACCTACACAATGCCTCAGTTTTGTGGAAGGCCTCTGCCCTATAACACTCACCAGATGCCAAAATCTGCTAATGCCTTGATCATGGACTTTCTACCTCCAGAACTCTGAGCAATACAGTTAAGCTGTTTATAAGTTACCCTGTTTAACTTATCTGGTACAGCAGTCCTATGGACATCAGTGGAGGTGATAACACACTAAAGAGCTGAACAAACCAGTAATTGACTCAAGATAGTCAGACCAAAGAGAATGGGCTCTCAAGTCAAGACAGGCTGAGAGAGAAAACTGTGGAGAGCGATGACAGAGGATGGGAGAGCAGTGACTGAGATTGGGGGTCTCTGATGACCTCATGGCTGTGGCATGCCTGGTGCCTGGGAATGTTCCTGTGCAAGGGCACAGGATGCTTAGCTGCTGTGGCAATGCCCTGTAAGAGGAGTCTCTGTGTAAGAGTCATATCACTTCTGACCTTGATCTCAGGCACATAACTCCTAGGAATAGAGAAATTCTTATGCTAGAAAACCACAATGTTTCACCAGCTCTGCTACTCCTGAGACTGCCTGCTCAACAGTAACTTTAAACAATGGACTTTCTTGAGAGCTACACAAAACTCCTAACATTGCACTTTACAACTGTGGATTTCAACTATGGAAAAGCTACATAGATGTTCTAGTTTCTGTAACTTTCCTGAATACAAAGAATAATGCTTGCACTGTCTTTAAAGTGATAATGAGGCATAAACAAAGATTGCTCACATAACTTGATCTGCATCTCCACCAGAGAGCAGCACTCCACCTGATCCCAGCTCATTAGCTGCAAAATCTGCATGTGTGAGTCTGTACGTTTTCTAACCCTCCATCGACCCTTGCCAGAACCTCAAAGTATGGCTGTACTGGACACAGAAGAAAACTATAGTGCTTTCCTAAAGTACTGATATAGAACCAGGAAATGTCCCATGGGGGCCAGTGAAGAGCCATAGGAAGTATTGATCATTGTGGCTATACTGGTTCCAACCAGACCAATATCAGGAATTCTAAAAAACAGGTTCTAGGGAATTAGAACTACCTTGGGTCCATGGAGCTTTTCTCTGCCTTTGTAATTCTTTCCTAAGCTGCTTGTTCAAAATAAGGTAGAAATTGGCTTGTATGTGGGCCTCCCTCCAGGGTTAACTCTGTTAGGATGTAGCCAAATTCACATGGCAATAAAGATCCAGGTAACTGTCACATAAACTGTTTATAAGACTATTACCTGGAAAGGATAAAAGTCAATCCTTTCTAGGTTACAGTCTTATAAACAGTATGAAAAATTGTGGAATGAGACAGACATCATTACCCTATGTACATGTATGATTACAAAATGGTATGAATCTACATCGTGCACAACCATAGAAACGAAAAGATGTACCCCATTTCTGTACAATGAATCAAAATGCAGTCTGTAAAAATAAAAAATAATAATAATAAAAAAGTCAAAATGTTTCTAATAGTGAGGAATTCTATTATCTAATTGTATAGAACTTGGTACTGAATTCCCAACTCTTTTGCTTATAATGCACAGAGCAAAGAGAAATATTCTCACTTTGAATACACTATTGGTAGGACATGAGGCATTTTAGACTACAAGAAAAATGGAGAGTAAGAGAGAAGGAAGACAGAAGGAAAATTAGTTATTAGTTTTCTATAGGCTGAGATCACATGATATTGGCCCTTTTCAGTGATAGGGTTGCCTGAACATTACCAGTCTACCTCTCTCACTCCAAGACTTCAACGGAAAGCAGTGAAATCAAGAAGCAGAGACAGATCTTAAGAAGAATGTCTGCTCAGATCAGATCAATTTCTCCATTTTGGCTTTTTGTAAGCATTAGGGGATGAAGTTAGAATCTCATTCTATGCATATTAGAACACTTCTCTCGTTTTATGGCTCCTCATTGAGGATCTGCTAAAGAAAAAGTAAACTCTACATCTCAGACTAGATATTTTTATTGATGCATATTAATTATACAGAATGGTGAGTTTCATTGTGGCAAATTGGTACCTGTTTAACACACAAATTGATCAATTTCACTACGAAATACCTACCCTCTGCTTCCTCATTCCCCAGATCTCCTTCTTCTATCCTTTTGGTCTCCTTTCTACATTCAAGGCCTCTCCTTTTTATTTTCCTACTTCTTTTCCTATTAATATCCACATGAAAGAAAATGTATGGTACTTGTCTTTCTGTTAGCCTGGATACATGCTGGGAGACAGGTATGGATCAGATATTGACTGCAAGGCAAGGGAGAAATTCTCTGAGTATTTTGGTTTTTTCTAACTCATATCTACTTTGCATCATTTTTGCCTGTTTTTGAAACCAATTACAAATGGTTTTTACATCCTAAGGGGGGGAAAAAAGATAGATTTCTTTTTTGTTCCTAAGGCATTGAGCATTTCATATTCAGTTGAAGCTAAAAATGGGCAATAACTTACATCAAATAAAGAGATTTGGTTATTTCTAATGGATTAACCTCATATTCCATAAATAGAAGTTTGCCGATATGAACTGTTTCTCAACACAAGGTACAATCAT
>JAJEJO010000815.1:212792-460290 GCA_020662805.1 Glaucomys volans
CCCTCTCCCTCTCCCTCTCCCTCTCCCAGAAACAAATATACTCTGCTTGCTAGTAACACCCCCAAACTTAGTTCCTAATGAGTTGATCAAGTGTACTTGGTAACTTTAAAACAAACACCTACATAAAGAACATTTTTAACAATACATATACCCTTATGTGGGCAATTCATGGCTGGGAGGTAGTTTTTTTTTTTTTTTTAGGGCCACTGAAACACCACACTGAAACACCACACTCCAAAGTAACTGGTAAAATGAAAACATTATAAATTTGCTGGATAAGAGGATAACCTTCCCTAAGACAAGGTTAAAATGCCTGCTTTTCCTTCATTTTGATTAATCAGTTATTTTTTTAACAGATAAGCCTCAGGAGTTGGAAACATTTCAAATCTATTTATTCTTTAGAATAATAAAGCTAGCACTTGCTGAAAAAAAGCTTATTTGGGAAAATTGATGTCCCTTATTTATTCATATTGTTTTGGAATTTTCTCTCCCAATGATACATATAACTCCAAAGACCAGTGCATGAGACAGTACTCCTCCTTGCTCAGCAAATATGAAGACAAATTTTTGGTCCAAGCTCTGGATCCTCTTAGCTACTGGAATATAATCCTTGACTTCACAAAGCTTATATTCCAATGTCAAAAAGTGAAAAATTGTGAGAAGACAAAATCAGGGTAAGGACTAGAGAATAAGAGGAGAGAGGCAAGAAGTCTGTAATAAAGTGATCAAGGGGGTACATGGAGTGAGATTAGGTCAAAGAGGTAGCCAAATTCTAGAGGTATGCTGGAGTTAAAGGGTTCCATGAGCTTATTGTTCAGTTTTCAGGAATTTTGTGATCCCAATGTGAGTCTTTCAACTGAACCAGAGTGGGACTATTTTTGTAAATCTATAAGCCTACAAATCAGACTCTCCCCTGGGAGAGAAGGTTAGTAAAGCAACATACTACTACATAATGCACTGGGGTTTTATAGGCACCATGACACAATCAGATTAGACACTTGATGGAACACTATTGAGAGCTGTGTAAATAACAATAAAATATCTTTCAGACTATTGCCCTACATACCGTAGAGGCAGAGGGCCAGGGTGGAAGTACTAAAACCCTTTAGAAAGCTTTCTGTAGTTGCTACTGAAAATTCCCTAGTTGACAATCTCTGCCTTCTGCCTTCTGATTATTCACAAATGAAGCCCGTTTATGAGATTGTGCAACTTTAGGTAGACTTGTCTGAAAAGAGACCTATGATAACAATGGCATAACTCCAAGAAACCTATGACCAAGGATGGCTGAAAGATGCTCACACTTCTTTTCAAGGTATCTGTGTACAGTCCATTTGTTAACTGTTTGTGCACATTAGAACACTACTAAGATTTGGGCTGCAAAATGATTGTTTTTAAAAATACATTTGCTCTTGATGAAATGGCAAAGTGTTTCAGTGCTATATTTTGTCCCCAAATTTCAGAAACATATTTTCCTAAAATGGAGAATAGAGAGAAAGGGAAACAGAGGGAGACTAATTTCTAAAGTTCTCTCCAAGGTTCTCATGTTTTTTCTCCTGAACTGCTCTTTAGGTAAAGGAAGAAAAGTCGAGAAAAGGAAAAACTAATAGAAAATAGCTGGTCCAAATAGTTCCAAAGCCTCTGAAACTTAAAGCCATGCCATGCAAAGAACCATAGAAACACTTTGGTAAATTCACCAAGCTTTCTTGTGATGATGGCTACAGAAAATGGAATGGATCTGTGTTTATTTTTGCTTTGTTTTTCTATTAAAGCAGAGGAGTTAGGGTACTAACTTTTTTTAAAGATACAATTTTTTAATGAGTCTTTGGGTTAAACATGACATGTATGAAATCTTGATTAATTATCCCCCCATTATAACCAGCTTTAATTTTTTTAAAAAAAGCATATTAACAGCATTCAGAGAGCCTCACTTTAGCCTCTCTCAGTGACTGCCCCCTTCAAAAGTCATCATTGTCCTGACTTACAACACTCAACACCAGGTTGGGGAGGGGGGGCTGTGTAGTAATGCATCTGTTATGGTTTGGATATGAGGGAGTTTCCAAAAGCTAATTAATACAGGAATATTCAGAGGTAAAATTATTAGATTAGATTATTAGCATGCTAATCGAACTGGTCCATCCTTGTTTAAAAGGACTGATTGGGTAGTAACTGTAGGCAGATGGGGGATGGCTGGAGGAGGTGGGTGACTGAGGGAGGGCATGCCCTGGAAGGGCTGTTCTTCCCTGAGATTCTACCCACCTTCCCTCTTCCTATTTCCTGGCCACCATGAGGCAAGATGCTTTCCTTCATCCTGCCTTTCCCTCCTGATGTCCTGCCTCACAGTGGGCCCAGAGCAATGGACTGGGCCATCTTCAGACTGAGGCCTCTGAAACTATGAGCCCCAAATAAACTTCTCCTCCTCAAAGGTGTTCTTCTCAGGTATTTTGGTCACAGTAAAACAAAGCTAACTAAAACAGCATCCTCAATCATTATTGCTTTATAATAATCTACTGTAAGCCTGCCATAATGTCTCTAATCCATTCTAATGTTGATGGATATTTGTGATATTCTCCATATTTGCCAAATTAAAGTACTGTTGTGAACATTGTTTTAAAATTCTTTTGATAGCAACTATACATGCTTCATCTGGATATATAAGTAGGAGTGGTATTCCTGTGTCAATGCTATGTGGCATCTATTAAGAGTGTTGTGATTATTTACATCCCAACAACAGAGTAAGAAAATTCTAGTTACTCCAACCTCTCACCATATTTGGTATCATTTCTTCCATTTTAACGTTATTTTTGGATTTATGCAACAGTGATTTCTTTGCAATTAAAACTTTCATTTCTGTGATGATCAATGACAATAAGCTGTTATTTCTACATTTTGAGTCTTTGTATATATTTTCTTTTGTGGATTGCCTTTCAAAGTCATTTGCCATTCTTCTATTGGCTGATCTCTCTTATCGATTCATGTTTTCATCATTTCTAAATATGAGTTCTTTGCCCTACCACTGTGCCTCAAATTTTTTACTATTTTAAAGCTGCTTTTCGGTAAGTAAAAAGTCTTAGTATTAATATAGTACAATTAATATTTTTTTCTTTAAAGCTAGTATTTTTGTGTTCAGTATAAGAAAATGTATAAACAGTCATAAATATACTCAACTGCATTTTCTCACGGAATGTTTACTGGTTCATCTTTCACAAATTGGTGATACAACTAAAATTCATATTTGTTTAGGATGTGAAGTATAGAGCAAGGTTGATATTTTTCCATATAATTATCTAATTTAGGGGGCTTGGCTTATAAGCTCAGTGGCAGAGTGCTTGCCTAGCATGGGAGAGGCACTTGGTTCAATTCTAAGTTCCACATAAAAATAAACAAAATAAAGGTATTTTGTCCATCTACAACTACAAAAAACATTTTTTTTAATTAACCAATTTACCCAGGTCCAACTTTTGGAAAGATCAGTGTCCCCTTTATCATAAATCAATTGGCATAAGTGTAAGTGTGAGTTTACTTCCAGTTGAAATGCTGTGCTAATTACTTCTTTAACTTGGTTATCCTTATACCAATATCGCACTGTCTTAATTACCTTAGCTTTAAGTAAGTCTTGAGTACAAGCCTTCCAACTTTGTTATTCAATATTGTCTTGACTCTTCTTGGCCTTTGCACTTCAGTAACATTTTTAAATCAGTGTATCAACTTCCATCAAAACAACCATGATGAAAAGAACTAATATGGGGCTTCAGCTGAGATTTACCCGGGAGCGGAGCTGCTTCCCGACCCCAGCGGGGAATTTGGACCCGGTCGGCGCCATTCTACAGATTCCCTGGCGGAGAGACTCCATTTGACCTCGCTGAGCCCCCGAACCTAAGCCCACCCCTTTCCCCGGGGACACAGCGCTGCGGCTTCAGGGACACAGCGCTGCGGCTTCAGCGCTGCGGCTTCAGGTGAGATTTACCTGGGAGCGGAGCTGCTTGCCGGCCCCAGCGGGTAATTTGGGCCGGGTCGGCGCCATTCTACAGATTCCCTGGGGGAGAGACTCCATTTTGACCTCTCTGAGCCCTCGGACCTAAGCCCACGCCTTTCTCGGGGACACGGTGCTGCGGCTCAAGGGACACGGCGCTGCGGCTCCAGGGACACAGTGCGGCATCTCCTGGTTGCCTCTGCCCAGAAACATTGATCATTCCCAACCTGGAGGTTGTGAGATAGCGGCTATCTTGGGTCACCACTTGATCAAGCACCTCTCAAACATCTGGTGAGTTGCTGGAAATCTGCAGGGACGCTCTGGGTCTTTACAGGAAAGTTGCAATCCCTCTGATTTGCACTACTAGAGGGGAGGATATATGAGCAGCATGGGAAGACACGGGAAGAAAGTGTCCCAAACAAACCTGGATGGTGCATCAGGAGATCCTAAGGACAGCACGGTAGAGGGAATGACAGAAATGGAGTTCAGAATGTTCATAATTAAAATGATCCGAGAAGAGAATGAGGTGACGAGAGAGCAGATTCAGGCTATGAATAATCAGCTAATAGAGCAATTTCAGGAAGCAAAACCATTTCAATAAAGAGAGAGAAGTTCTGAGAAAAAAGCAAACAGAAATCCTTGAAGAAAACAAGGAAATGAAGGAAACAATCAACCAAGTTAAAAACTCAATAGAAAGCATAATTAATAGAATAGATCACTTGGAAGACAGAACCTCAGACAATGAAGACAAAATATTTAATCTTGAAAACAAAGTCGAACAAACAGAGAAGATGGTTAGGAATCATGAACGAACCCTCCAAGAAATATGGGACATCATGAAAAGACCAAATTTAAGAGTTATTGGGATTGAGGAAGGCACAGAGATACAAACCAAGGGTATGAACAATCTCTTCAATGAAATAATATCAGAAAATTTCCCAAATATGATGAATGAGATGGAAAATCAATTACAAGAGGCCTACAGGACACCAAACGCACAGAATTTCAACAGATCCACACCAAGGCACATTATAATGAAAATACCTAACATACAAAACAAAGATAGAATTTTAAAGGCTGCGAGAGAAAAGCATCAGATTACCTACAGGGGGAAACCAATACGGATATCAGCAGATTTCTCAGCCCAGACCCTAAAAGCAAGAAGGGCCTGGAACAACATATTTCAAGCTCTGAAAGAAAATGGATGCCAACCAAGAATCTTATATCCAGCAAAACTTACCTTCAGATTTGATGACGAAATAAAATCCTTCCATGATAAACAAAAGCTTAAAGAATTCACAAAGAGAAAGCCTGCCCTACAGAACATTCTCAACAAAATATTCGAAGAGGAAGAAATGAAAAATAACAACCTCGGTCACCATGGGGAGGAACTACCCTAAAGAAAGAGTCCATCAAAGGAGAAACAAAGTTAAGCTAAAAACCCTAAAAAAGCTAAAATGACAGGAAATACAAGTCATATCTCAATAATAACCCTGAATGTAAATGGCCTAAACTCATCAATCAAAAGACATAGACTGGCAGACTGGATTAAAAAGAAAGACCCAACAATATGCTGCCTTCAAGAGACTCATCTCATAGAAAAACATGCCCACAGACTAAAGGTGAAAGGTTGGGAAAACGCATACCATGCACACGGACTGAGCAAAAAAGCTGGGGTTTCCATTCTCATTTCAGACAAAGCAGAGTTCAAACCAAAGATAGTCAGAAGGGATAAAGAAGGACATTTCATATTGCTTAAAGGTAGCATAAATCAACAGGACATAACAATCATAAATATTTATGCACCAAACAATGGTGCATCCATGTATGTCAATCAGATCCTTCTCAATTTCAGGAATCAAATAGACCAAAACACAATAATACTCGGAGACTTTAACACTCCTCTCTCACCGTTGGACAGATCTTCCAAACAAAAATTGAATAAAGAAACTATAGGACTCAATGACACAATCGCTAATCTGGACTTAACGGACATATATAGAATATTCCATCCATCAAAAAGCGAATACACTTTCTTCTCAGCAGCTCATGGGTCCTTCTCTAAAATAGACCATATGTTATGCCACAAAGCTACTCTTAGCAAATACAAAAACATAGAGATACTACCTTGTATACTATCAGATCATAATGGAATGAAATTAGACATCAACGAGAAAGTTAGAAACAGAAACTACTCTAAGACCTGGAGATTAAATAATATGCTATTGAATGATACATGGATAACAGAAGACATTAGGGGAGAAATTAAAAGATTCTTAGAGGTCAACGAGAATAAAGATACAACATATCGAAATCTCTGGGACACTATGAAAGCAGTGCTAAGAGGAAAGCTCATTGCAGAGAGTGCATTTAATAAAAGAATGAAAAGTCAACAAATCAGTGACCTCTCATTACAGCTCAAAGCCCTAGAAAAAGAAGAACAGATCATCACCAAAAGTAGTAGAAGACAGGACATAATCAAAATCAGAGCTGAAATCAACGAAATTGAAACAAAAGAAACAATTCAAAAAATTGACGAAACAAAAAGTTGGTTCTTTGAAAAAATAAACAAAATTGATAAACCCTTAGCCACGCTAACAAAGAGAAGGAGAGAGAAACTCCAAATTACTAAAATTCGTGATGGAAATGGAAATATTACAACAGACACAATTGAAATACAAAATATAATAAGAAGCTACTTTGAAAATTTATACTCCAACAAAATAGAAAAACTGGAAGACATCGACATGTTCCTAGAGGCATATGAGCCACCCAAACTGAATCTGGAGGACATACACAACTTAAATAGATCAATCTCAAGCAATGAAATAGAGGAAGTCATCAAAAGCCTACCAACAAAGAAAAGTCCGGGACCAGATGGATTCACAGCCGAGTTCTACAAGACCTTCAAAGAAGAGCTCATTCCAATACTCCTCAAAGTATTTCATGAAATAGAGGAGGAGGGAACCCTTCCAAACTCATTCTATGAAGCTAATATCACCCTGATACCAAAACCAGAGAAGGACACATCAAGGAAAGAAAATTTCAGACCCATATCTCTAATGAACATAGATGCAAAAATTCTTAACAAAATTTTAGCGAATCGCATACAAAAACATATTTAAAAGATAGTGCACCATGACCAAGTGGGTTTCATCCCAGGGATGCAAGGTTGGTTCAACATCTGGAAATCAATCAATGTAATTCACCACATCAACAGACTTAAGGTCAAGAACCACATGATTATTTCAATAGACGCAGAGAAAGCATTTGATAAAATACAGCACCCATTCATGCTCAAAACTCTAGAAAAAATAGGGATAGTGTGGACATTCCTTAACATTGTAAAGGCTATTTATGCCAAGCCCACAGCTAACATCATTCTAAATGGAGAAAAATTGAAAGCATTCCCCCTGAGAACTGGAACAAGGCAGGGATGCCCTCTTTCACCACTACTATTCAACATTGTTCTTGAAACTCTAGCCAGAGCAATTAGACAGACCAAAGAAATTAGAGGAATACGAATAGGAAAAGAAGAGCTCAAACTATCCCTATTTGCTGATGACATGATTCTCTATCTAGAAGATCCTAAGAATTCCACCAGAAAACTTCTGGAACTCATTAATGAATTCAGCAAAGTAGCAGGATATAAAATTAATGCTCATAAATCTAATGCATTTTTATTCGTAAGTGATGCATCCTCTGAGAGAGAAATTAGGAAAACTACCCCATTCACATTAACCTCAAAAAAAATAAAATACTTGGGAATCAATCTAACAAAAGATGTGAAAGACCTCTACACTGAGAACTACAGAACACTAAAGAAAGAAGTTAAAGAGCATCTGAGAAGATGGAAAGATCTTCCATGTTCTTGGATAGGCAGAATTAATATTGTCAAAATGGCCATACTTCCAAAAATGCTATACAAATTCAATGCAATTCCAATTAAAATCCCAATGATGGACCTCATAGAAATAGAGCAAGCAATCATGAAATTCATTTGGAGGAATAAGAGACCCAGAATTGCTAAAGCAATCCTTAGCAAGAAGAGCGAAGCAGGGGGTTTCACAATACCAGACCTCCAACTATACTACAGAGCAATAGTAACAAAAACAGCATGGTATTGGTACCAAAATAGACAGGTAGATCAATGGTACAGAATAGAGGACACAGAGACAAACCCAAATAAGTACAGGTATCTCATACTTGACAAAGGAGGCAAAAACATGCAATGGAGAAAAGACAGCCTCTTCAACAAATGGTGCTGGGAAAACTGGAAATCCATATGCAGCAAAATGAAACTAAACCCATATCTCTCACCCTGTACAAAACTCAACTCAAAGTGGATCAAGGACCTAGAAATCAGGCCAGAGACTCTGCACCTAATAGAAGAGAAAATAGGTCCAAATCTTCATCATGTTGGCCTAGGAACAGATTTCCTTAACATGACTCCCAAAGTGCAAGAAATAAAAGCACGAATCAATGATTGGGATAGAGTCAAACTAAAAAGCTTCTTCTCAGCAAAGGAAACAATCAGCAATGTGAAGAGAGAGCCTTCAGAGTGGGAGAAAATCTTTGCCACACACACTTCGGACAGAGCACTAATCTCCAGAATCTACCAAGTACTCAAAAATCTTTACACCACGAACACCAATAACCCAATCAATAAATGGGCCAAGGAAATGAACAGACACTTTACAGAGGAAGATCTACAAGCAATCAACAGATTTATGAAAAAATGTTCAACATCACTCGTTATAAGAGAAATGCAAATCAAAACCACCTTAAGATTTCATCTTACCCCAATTAGAATGTCTTTTATCAAGAACACAGGCAACAACAGGTGTTGGCGAGGATGTGGGGAAAAGGGTACACTCATACATTGCTGGTGGGAGTGCAAGTTGGTGCAGCCACTCTGGAAAGCAGTGTGGAGATTCCTTAGAAAACTTGGAATGGATCCACCATTTGACCCTGCTATCCCACTCCTTGGCTTATACCCAAAGGACTTAAAATCAGATTGCCTCAGTGATGCAGCCACATCAATGTTCATAGCTGCTCAATTCACAATAGCTAGATTATGGAATCAACCTAGATGCCCTTCAGTAGATGAATGGATAAAGAAACTGTGGTATATATACACGATAGAATATTACTCAGCCATAAAGAAGAATAAAATTATGACATTTGTAGGTAAATGGATGATGTTGGAAACTGTTATGCTAAGTGAGATCGGCCAATCCCCAAAATCCAAAAGCCGAATGGTCTCTCTGATAAATGAATGATGATGCATAATGTGGAGGGGAAAGATGGCAAGAATGGAGGAAAGATAGCTACCATAGAGGGAAGGGAGGGGTGGGGGTGGGTGGGGGGTAAAATCAATAACAGAGTGTGTGACAGATATCATTGCCCTGTGTACATGCAAGAAAGCACAGATGGTGTGACTCTACTTTGTGTACAACCCTTGAAACAATAGCTGTACTCCATTTGTGTTCAATGAATCAATAAGTAAATAAAAAAATTAAAAAAAGGAACTAATATGCCAGTATATTAAATGGGATTATATTGAATCTATGTATCAATTTGAGGAAAACCATAAACTTATCATACTTCTTACTTAGTTTTTATTAATTTCTCTCAATAACATTTTATACATTACTTTTTAGAAGTATTAAGCATTCTTATCCTTAACATATGAGATTTTATGATACTCCAATAAAGTGTATCATTTTAATTGTTGCTGCTGTATGAAAATAAAATTTATTTTTATATATGACAGCACATATTTTATTCATGTCACCTTTAAATTAAAAACTTTTTGCATATTTCCTATGAACATTATCATTTTATCTGCAGGTTAAGAGAGTTTGATACTTCCTTCTCCAATCCTTGTGACATACTTTCTTCTTCCTACATTATTGCAATGTCTAGAGCCTTCAGACAATAATGAATAGAAGTGGTGACCATGGGTATCCTTTTCTCATTTCTTGTCTCCAAGGGAAAGTTTTAAACAGCTCATCAATGAGAAAAAAAAAAAAAAAACATTTTTTTGGTTTGTATATTTCTTAATTTATTTTTATATGTATGCCTATGATATTAAGGAAGTTCACTAATATTAATAGTTTTCTCAGAGTTGTTCAATGAATGTGTGTTGAATTATATCACAAGTCTTAATAGTATCTGTTGGGTTGATCTTGAGATATTTCTTTTATGCTGTTAAAGTAATGGTTACATGCATTGTCAAAGGTCAAACTAGTCTTTAGTTCCTGGAATAATGAAAGTTACTTTTCAAATGTCAAACTAGTCTGTCTTTCAAATGTCAAACTAGTCTTTAATTCCTGGAATATTGAGTTACTTTTCAATTCTATTTTTTTTTATATCACTGGATTTTATTTAACTCAGTTAGGTTTTGGTAGAACGTCTATGATAGTCTTATAAAACATTGAGAGAGATAATCCAAGATTTGAAAAGAGGAGGATCTGATTCTCTGGGAAGCAGTCTCTACTCCTCATCGATCCCTGCTCTTTACCACATCTGACTACCTGGATCACCCACAGTCTAACAGCCTAGGGCTACATTTGAGTGCAGATTGCTCACTGACCGCCGCCTATCATCTGTCACTTGCCTGTCTGCCTGTCTCTGGCCTGCCCATCGCCTGCCTCTCACTACTCATCACCCACCAACCGAGGCACCTGCCGATCTATTGTCCACCGGTAGCCTGCGGAGCCTGTGGACCGTAAGGGGATCACCAGCTGCCTGCTGTTGCCTAGAAATTCACCATCACAGTACCCGCAGGTTTGGTTACACGTGGTTGCCGCCATTTTGGGGAAAAAAAAAAAAAAGCCAGGAACTGCAGGACTGCCAGCCTGACTGATAGCACCCTGCCTCCAGGACCCCTGGCTTGACTGTCAGCACCCCACCTCCAGGGGCCCAGCCTGACCATCTGCACCCCACACAGTCTCAGTGCCCACGCCCTGCGCTGCAGCTACCCATTTGCCAACACGTTTAGAAACCAGTGCAGTCATTTTGGATTATCCGCAAAAACTGTCATTAGGTGGGGCAAATCCCATCCTGAGACGCCTGCTGGAGACTGGAAGCTCATTGTCAAGTAGCTCTCATGCCTCAGGCTACTAAAGACTGGGAGGTTTGAATAGTATATGACGGTTATAGTGTATATTTTTTTCTCCTTTGTGATAGCTTTTAAACTTTTATTTCTATACTTTTCTTGCTCTCTACTTTCCTTTTGTTTACCTATTTCCTCAAGGACTTTTTCTCACTCTTCCTATGATCTAGAATTTCTTCATACTCTTTTCTTATACGGTTAACAGTTACAGCCTACACCCCTCCCCATCCTCTTTGTCCTCCATTAGAAACTGGAGTCCTTACGGTAAATCTGTTTGTTATACTGTAGATAATAATAGAACTCATCCTCTCTGTTTATTATGACAATAGTGTAACAATATTGTAACAAAAAGACTACTGTACAATAGTCTCCATAGGGGCTATTTGGTTTACAGCTGCATATTGTCTATACTGGATGTTGCTAATATTGATTCTCTCCCCTTAAAGAAGAACTTTCAGATAACAATAGGGTCACTAAGCCTATAGGGCAGAAACTACAATGCCCTAGATCTGCATTGCTGGAGGGGAGGATACATGAACAACATGAAAAAACAAGGGAGGAAAGTGTTCCAAACAAACCAAGATTCTACACTAACAGAATCCAATGACAGCATGGTAGAAGAAATGCCAGAAAAGGAGTTCAGAATATACATGATTAAAATGTTCAGAGAAGCAAATGATGAGTTAAGAGAGCAAGTGCAGTCAATGATTGACCATTCCAATAAGCAGCTGAAAGAGCAACTACAGGAAACAAAAGATCACCTCAACAAAGAGATAGAGATTCTGAAAAAGAACCAAACAGAAATCCTTGAAATGAAGGAAACAATAAACCAAATTAAACACTCAATGGAAAGCATCACCAACAGACTAAATCACTTAGAAGACAGAACCTCATACAATGAAGACAAAATATTGAATCTTCAAAATAAATTTGCCCAAACAGAGAAGATGGTAAGAGAGCATGAATGGAACCTCCAGGAACTATGGGATATCATGAAAAGACCAAATTTAAGAATTATTGGGATTGAGGAAGGCACAGAGATACAAACCAAAGGAATGAACAACCTATTCAATGAAATAATATCAGAAAATTTCCCAAACCTGAAAAATGAAATGGAAACTCAACTGCAGGAGGCTTACAGAACACCAAATGCACAAAATTACAGCAGATCCACACCAAGACACATTATAATGAAAATGCCTAATGTACAAAATAAAGATAGGATTTTAAAGGCTGTGAGAGAAAAGAAACAGATTACATATAGGGGGAAACCAATACGGATATCAGCAGATTTCTCAGTCCAGACCCTAAAAGCTATAAGGGCCTGGAACAATATATTTCAAGCTCTGAAAGAACATGGCTGCCAACCAAGAATCCTATATCCAGCAAAGCTAACCTTCAGATTTGAAGACAAAATAAAATCCTTCCATGACAAACAAAAGTTAAAGGAATTCACACATAGAAAGCCTGCACTACAGAACATTCTCAGCAAGATATTTCATGAGGAAGAAACAAACAACAATGTAAGTCATCAAAGGGAGGAACTATCCTAAAAGAAAAGCCGGTTAAAGGAGAAACCAAGTCACATTAAAAACCAAATCTAAGCCAAAATGACTGGGAATACAAATCATATCTCAATAATAACCCTGAATGTTAATGGCCTAAATTCGTCAATCAAAAGACATAGACTGGCAGACTGAATCAAAAAGAAAGACCCAACAATATGTTGCCTTCAAGAGACTTATCTCATAGAAAAGGACATCCACAGACTAAAGGTGAAAGGATGGGAAAAAACCTATCATGCACACGGCCTTAGTAAAAAAGCAGGGGTTTCCATCCTTATATCAGATAAAGTGGACTTCAAGCTGAAGTTAGTCAGAAGGGATAAAGAAGGACATTACATACTGCTTAAGGGAACCATAAATCAAGAAGACATAACGATCATAAATATTTATGCCCCAAACAATGGCCCATTCATGTACATCAAACAAATCCTTCTCAATTACAGGAATCAAATAGACCACAACACAACAATTCTGGGTGACTTTAACACAGCACTGTCACCACTGGACAGATCTACCAAACAAAAACTAAACAAAGAAACCATAGAGCTCAATAACACAATGAATAACTTAGACTTAACAGACATATATAGAATATTCCATCCATCAATGAGTGAATACACTTTCTTCTCAGCAGCACATGGCTCCTTCTCTAAAATAGACCATATGTTATGCCACAAAGCAGCCCTTAGTAAATGCAAAAAAGTAGAGATATTACCTTGTATTCTATCAGATCATAATGGAATGAAATTAGAAATAAATGACAAAAGAAAAAACAGAAACTACTCCAACACCTGGAGACTAAATAATATGCTATTGAATGAAGCATGGATAACAGAAAACATCAGGGAGGAGATAAAAACATTCTTAGAGGTAAATGAGAAAAAAGCAGTACTAAGAGGAAAATTCATTGCATTGAGTGCGTTCAAGAAAAGAATAAAAAGTCAACAACTCAACAACCTAACCTTACATCTCAAAGCCCTAGAAAAAGAGGAACAGTTTATCACCAAAAGTAGTAGAAGACAAGAAATAATCAAAATCAGAGCTGAAATCAATGAAATTGAAACAAAAGAAACAATTCAAAAAATTGACGAAACAAAAAGTTGGTTCTTTGAAAGAATTTTTGTATTTCTATCTGGGATTATTTTCCTTCAGGCTGATTACCCCTTCAGTATTTCTTCTAGTACATGTTTGTGTACTTTACAGTGTCATTCCTTTTTCTCCTAGCACTGATGCTTCTCTTTCCAATCTTTACATGCTCTTAATCTGAACAGTTCTCCACTATCTCCAAGTAGAGGGTTGTCATATTTCCTCCATATTTTCTAGCTATTTTCAACAGAAACATTGTTTACCAGAAGCATACCTGTGCCTGAAGTAGAGGTCTGACAAGTTTTCATGAATTTACTTTAAAAATGGGTCCCTTGAGAAACTTAAAATAATATTTCAATTGACAGAAAATTCACTGTATGCCAGTAACTCAGAGAAGACACAACCTGAGCTCCACATTACTTCTAATTCTATGTGTTGTAGTAACACATGTCTGAAACTTGTTAACATCATAAAATTATTTTTAAAAAATAAGTAAAATTAATAAGATGCTATATGTAATCTTTTTTCCAGATAGGCCAAAAGCAAAGACTACTTTCAAAAGATGTGGAATAAAATGGGAAGTTCTAAGAGCACTTAGATGTTATTTCTGAAATAATAAGTATTTCAGGAATAAGACCAACTTAAAGCATCACAGCAACGCAAGAAATATATATTTGGAAGTATAAAATTGAATAAAGAATAAGTTACTTGATGGCTACTAAATCTGGAACCAATTTAGTAATACTGTGTTTGGTGACCAAGTATTGGCTCCTGACTTTCAGACGAGTGCAGCAGTTTCATTCACTTTAAATAAATACATTCTTTCTAGGCTTCAAAAGTATATATGAGAGTCAGGACCATAAAAGGAAATGAATGGTATAATTAAATTACAGAAAATCGAGGTTGAGTTATTTACAAAGGCACTCCTGTGAGTGTAGAACCAAAAGGGGTAGTGTAGTAAACTAGGATTAGTAGCTGTGAAGTGCTGCAATTCCTTAGAGCTAAAGACACAAAGAAGAAATGGTTACCAGAACCAGAAGGGAGGCATACGCCAGGCAATCTTGAAATAGTGGTCTTAGTTTGAGGTTCACAAACCAACTCAAGACACCCTGTAGGGAGAGAGATGAAAAAATGACCCCCAAGTACCGTCGATCAAATCCCTTTCTCTATTTCCAAGATCCCATTAACCAATCACAACCAGAGGTTAGAGGCCATGAGAAGCCACTATTGAAGTGGATACAAATTCAACATCTGCTGGTAGGAAGCAAAGCTAAGAGGTGGAAAGCAGCAGCTATCTAGAGCAAAAGGACACAGAATTTTAAGTTTCTTCCCAGATCTTTTTTTCCTTGGCTCTTATGTATCTTTAATTATTATGTACTAAAATATCATTTCGAATCATTTAGGCTTTGAATATTTAGGCAGATTAGATTCAGATGGATGATGAGTATTTAACTCTACAGCAAAAATACATTTGTATTTTTTGCATGTAAAATATCAGGAATTCGGTTAGAGGGAGAGAGAAGGGGGACAGATCCATCAGAAAGAGTCCTCAGAAGGTTCTCTTACAATGGTTGTGGAGATAAAAAGCCATAATTAGTTCACCTGGGAACATTTTTTCATATTTTAAAAATCATTTGGCATTGCAAATCCCTAAAAGGAAAACTAGATTAAAGGAACCAGTAATTAAAACAGAGAACTTCAGATGTACTAATGGAGATGTTCTTTACTGAAATACTTGGAATAATATTGGTTTGAAACATTATAGTAATTTAAAAAATAAGAAATAAGAAGCATGGAGCTGGCTAAGGTAGAATATTTATAGACAGTTTTTAAATGTAAATCAAAACTACACCAGGAAGGTTTAGAAAGTAATGGATACTTTATTAGGTCAGGTTCAATCCACAACTGTGAGTCAATTGAAAGTTAATAGCAGCTTTGTTAAAGGTCATAGATAAATGGCTACTGTAGTTTTAATGAATATTTTATTCATGTCACCTTTAAATTAGATAAATTTGAAAAGAATAATGATGTAATGCTAAGGGTTCCTTCCTGAAACATTAAAAGCAGGATTTAATTTAAGGCTTTGGAACAAGTTTTAACATCTGACACAAGGATTTTAGGTATTTGGAGTCTTTCTTTTTTACCATTTGTTGCTTGTTAGAAATTATTTCTTAAATATATGTGTTTTACATCAATAATAGGCAGAAATAATAGGCTATTTGTTATAATATAGGGTTTTTTTTAATGCTACTCCATTACTTAGTGCCTTAGTAAAATAAGGGAAAATAATTTCTTTCAGCCTCAATTTCCTCTTCTGAGAAAGGGAAAATACTCAGATTGTGGGGAGCAAGGGGGTATAAGTCTTTCAATTAATGTCTTTTGTTTTCTCCAGGTCTGTCTCAGCGAAATAGAACCTTTTATATGTGACTCAATAGTCAGGAAATCTAATAAAAGGATGGACTGAGGGAGTTTTCCTTGTAAATAGCATGATTTGAACCTAAAAAACTGGAGCTCATGTAGAATGAAGGCCAGTTTTAAAGAAGATATGTGACTATTTCAATCAGTGAGAGACTAGAATTCCCAGTTGACACTCTGGATATTTGGCAGAGGGAGCCTGAACAGAATGGATTTGGATCTGGCAAGTATGGCCTCAGAGCCTGGCTCAGACACAGATATCAGATCTTGTTCCACATACTCATTGGCCTTTGGATGTCTTTTTTGGATAAATATCTTTCAGATATTTTTTTCATTTTTAATGAGATCATTTAGGTTTTTTGATGAGTTTTATAACTTCTTTATATATTCTGATGTTAATCACTTGTGGGATAAATAGTTTGCAAGTGATCATAATGTTAAGTGAAACAAGCCAGGCACAGCAAGACCAAGACCACATGATTTCATGGGTGTGGAATTTTTAAAAGCTTAACTCATAAAACTAGAGAATAGAATCATGGTTCCTGGAGGAAGGGAGGGTAAAGAAAGGATGGGATGGGAGAGAACGGTTAACAGGCAGAACATTACAGTTGGAGAGAAGGAACAAGTTCTAGCGCTCTATTGGAGGTTGATAATAGTTAACAATATTGTATCATATAATTTAAAATAGCTGTAAGAGAGGACTTTTTTTTTTAGTTCATTGTACACAAATGGAGTACGACTATCATTTTTCTGGTTTACACAAAGTAGAATCATATAATTTGCCTATTCATACATATACATAGGGTAAAGATGTTTGTCTCATTCTATTATCTTTCCTTCCCTGCCCCCTCCCCACCCCTCATTTTCCTCTATACAATCCATCCCTTCTCCATTCTTCCCGAACCTCCCCCTACCCCTGCTGTGTGTCATCAACCTCTTATAAGAGAAATCATTTGGCCTTTAGTTTTTTGGGATTGGCTTATTTCACTTAACATGATCTTCTCCAATTCCATCCATTTACCTGTAAATGTCATAATTTTATTATCCTTTATGGCTGAATAATATTCCATTGTGTATATATACCACAGTTTCTTTATCCATTCATCTATGGAAGGGCATCTAGGTTGGTTCCACAGTCTAGCTATAGTGAATTGGGCGGCTATACACATTGATGTGGCTGCATCACTGTAGTGTGCTGATTTTAAGTCCTTTGGGTATTGGCCAAGGAGTGGGATAGCTGGGTCAAATGGTGGATCCATTCCAAGTTTTCTGAGGAATCTCCACACTGCTTTCCAGAGTGGCTGCACTAATTTGCAACCCCACCAGTGTTGTATGAGTCTACCTTTTTCCCCACATCCTCGCCAACACCTATTGTTGCTTGTATTCTTGATAATAGACCTTCTAATTGGGGTGAGATGATATCTTAAGGTAGTTTTGATTTGCACTTCTCTTTTTACTAGAGATGTTGAACATTTTTTCATATATCTGTTGATTGCTTGTAGATCCTCTTCTGTGAAGTGTCTGCTCATTTCCTTAGCCCATTTATTGATTGGGTTATTCTTGACATAGAGTTTTTTGAGTTCTTTATATATTCTGAAGATTAGTGCTCTATCTGATGTGTGTGTGGAAAAGATTTTCTTCCACTAAGAGAGGACTTTTAATGTTCTAATCCCAAAGAAATAAGTGCTTGAGATGAATATCTTAAGCATCCTGAATTGATTAATACTCAAGGCATAAATGTACCAAAACATCACACTGTACTCCTCAAAGATATAAAATCATCATCTGTCAATAATAATTTTTAAAAATAATTTCTAATTAAAAAATTTAAAGAAATATGTGTCAGGGATGAAAACAGGAAAACAAAATGAGGTGAGCAGCACTAGGTCAATGGAACAAGAACATGTTGAGGAATCCAGTTTATTCAAGTTTATGGAAGATGCCAGTCTTGGATTTTTGTTGTAGCTTTTGTTTTTATTTTCAGTACTGGGGATTAAACTCAGGGGTACTCTACCACTGAGCTACATCCCCAGTCCTTTTATTTTTACTTTTCATTTTTGACACAGGGTCTCACTGAGTTGCTAAAATTGGCCTCAAATTTCTGATCCTCCTGCCTTAGCCTCCCCAGTTACTGGGATTACAGGTGTGCACGGCTGGGCCTGGCTGTCTTGGGTCATTTTAAAAGGTAAGGTGGGAAGTTGTTCAACAGACAGGATGCTACAGTTAGATAGGAGGAATAAATTCTGATACTCTATTGTCTGTAGGGTGAATATAATTTACAATAATGCATTATAAGTCCTATAATAGAAGATTTTTAATACATTCATTGTAAAGAAATGATAAAAGTTTAAGGTGATGGATTTGCTAATTACCCAATAAATACATGAATCAAAACATAACAAATATGTACAAATATTGTGTCTATCAAAAAACTAAAAATAAATTTAAAATAAAATTTTTAAAAAACAAGCACTTAGACTGTGCAGTGTCTAAAATGTTTTATGGGCTCCTGAAGGCATTATTACTATTTAAACAACAAAATGCACTAACAACCCATGAAAGTATTGAATATTATAAATGCTTTCTTTGGTAATCAGTTATTGCAGCTTTCTTTGATAAAGTGTTATGGGATCAAACTATAATAGTTCAATAAATTCAAAACTGCCTTGTCAGTGACCCACCAATTATTTATTACTCATCACTTAAAATTGGTAAATGCCTTTTGAAAAATTGAATTTTCAAATAAAATATGAACTGCTAAATAACAGCTTGACCATTTGAAAAACAAGCCTATGAAGTATGAAATTGGTTAAAAAATGAGTTGTTATAAACACCATAACTCTCTTGTGTTTATTGTCCAAAATATTAATAAAGCATGATTTAAAAGTGCATTATACATAAAATTAGTCTTCTTTTTACAATTAGTTGCCCTTGTAATTAACAGATAATCAGGGAACTAAGGATTTCATAATGGACTCCCTCTAGGGCAACTCCCTGTCAAATCTCAAAATCTTTTTCCAGAGAGTAAATTTAGTGTTTGTACAATTTTAAGAAATCCATTAACTCATTCAGTGAATATTTATTTACTACTCTGTGCACAGTCTTATTTTAGGAAATGGGGAGAAAGTGGTAAATAAGATCAAATGCCTGACCTTGTGTTGCTTACAGTGGGAAAAACAACTGATTAAAACAAACAAAAATCTACACAAATAATGTACAATATAAAGTATTGGAAAATCAACCAAAGTTAGAAGATGGAGAATGAGAAGGGATTATTATCTGAGATAATGTGGATAGGAAAGACTTGTCTGAAGAGAAGCATTCCATCAGAATCTTGAAAGTGAGTCCTACAGCTCTCCAGGGGAAGTACACTCAGCGCAGAAGGAATAGCAAGTTCAAAGTGGTGGTTGTTGGATGTGTTCAGGAAATAGCAAGGAAGGTTATGTAGCTAAGGTGAGGGGATTGGCAATGGTAGTAGACCTGAGAGGGGTTTGTGCAGGTGAGTGATGGGACTTGTCTTTTGTTTTAAAAGAATTACTTTTGCTTTTATTAGGGAAAAGACATGGAAGGAGACAGAGGAGTACTGGGAAGTAAAGTCTTCATTCACCAGCATCACAGCAGTCCAGGAGACAGGCAATGGTGATGGAGGTGATGGGAGCAGCAGTGGAAGAATAGGGAGGGAGATGATAAGAACTTGGAGTTCATATGTATTTTGGGGAATGGGATCTGCTGAAGGATTGGAATGTGAATGTGAGCAGAAATGACCAATTTCTTTTTGTATTGCAAAATTTTTTTAGATGGATAATGCCAGGGGCAGGTAAATTTGGGGAAAAAATAAATAAAGGTTTTGGTTTTAGAATATATATTAATTTGGGGCTGGGGATAAAGCTCAGTTGGTAGAGGGATTGCCTCGCAAGCACAAGGCCCTGGGTTCAATCCCCAGCACTGCCAAAAAAAAAAAAAAGAATATATATTAATTTGAAGACAGCAATTAGCTATCCAAAACAAAAATGTGAAGTGGGCACATATATAAGCATATCAAGAGTCTGGGAAAATTAGCAAGCAAATGAAATCTAGTCTATAGATGAGGCCTGTTCTCTACATATTTTATAATCATTAAGTTGCTGTGGGATTCATGCCCATTTTCCCTACCAGGAGATATATGGGCTTCTAAAGTATGTTTCCTCGGAAAAAAGCTTTATGGCTGCAATTGCTATCAAGGGACCACCTCCGTGTACTTCTGATTATTCTGAAGTTTCATGTCTTTGTGAAGTCTTGTGTCAACAGAGAAGGAAAACCTAAAATGACAAAAAGTATAAGTTGGATGTTTTTCTCTAGGACAAACCTGAGAACAGATAAAAACTACTTTCTCCAAAAACAGGTTTGCTGCTCACCCTGAACCCTAATGTGATGATCACTTTTGACTATCCACACATACCAGTCATGTTTCACGGGCTCAGTTGGCAGAACGTTTCTACATAGAACGTTTCTATCATCACAAATGTGAATTACAAACTAACAGAACTGTTCCAGATTTTGCATTTAAATGTCAATTTATAAGTTAGGAAGTCATTAAAAATGTGATTGGGTTTTCTTTGCTAACTTCAATCCTGTTGTATTCTTTTTTTTTTTTTTCCAAGAAAACTGGTTTATTTCAAGATAAATTTTTTAAAATTTTGCCATACTGTGCACTTTTTGCAAAGGCATTGATTTAATTTTATATGTGGAAAAATAGATCTTCTATTAAGTCACGCAGACTTTGTGCATCAAAGGGCAGCAACAAAAGGAGAAAAGATAACACATAAAATGGTAGAGAGAATGCTCTATCTGATGAGAATTTTGTATACAGAATATGTAAAAAGTCCCTGAAATTGAACAATAAAAAGGAAAATAGTACAATTAAAAATGGAAAAAGCTATGGCCATTTCTTCAAAGTTGGTGGACCAATAAGTCATGAAAAGATGATAAATATTTTTCATTATTAGGAAAATTGCTGTCATAACCACAATCATATAAGTTATTGGACTTTCTAGTTTCTTAAATATAATAAAGTTAAAATAAAAGAGAAGCAATTTGTAGTTAAATAAACTCCTCTGCTTATATTTGTATCATGACTGGCTCGACATAATAAGTACAATGGAAATGTCATGGCAATTTTTATGGTAAATTTCCACATCACAAACAGCATTATTATAACATTTTCTTGACACAATAAAAGCAACATTACTATGATTTTGAACAAAGCAAATGACGACAGTCTTTTAATTGACATATTGGTTGTATTTGCAGAATTCTTTAGTCAATATTAAGCTTTTATAAGGATAATTTCAGTTTAAATGTTGTTTAGAAAAATGTAAATATATGTCTATCTAAGTAACTGTCCAGCATAACTTTTCAGTGTTCTGAAGGCATACGGAAAGCTTTCGTTTATCTGGAGTATTTGTACATTGCAGATATGTTGCTGATTAGGACTATCAGTTTTAAAATGTCATGTATAAAGATGTTTTCTGTGAGAACGTTTTAAAGCCAAACCTGAATTCTTCTTGGCCAAAGGAGATTGAAGAGCTCATTCAGTTCTGAAATAAAGATTAGTAAGTGTGGATTGTTAATTTTTGTGGTGATCTTCACTGTTCAACAATTTCTGACAGTTTTGTTTCTGTCATTGCCTTTAATTAAGCTGAATCATATGATTCACTTTGGTCACTGAAATGTGAGCACCTGTCCTTCTCTCTGGAAGAAGACACCATTTCTAGAGCATAATTTGCCATGTTATTTTCCTCTGCCACAATGAGTGGCAGTGTTTCTGTTGAAATCTCTGTGAAACTGGGTTCCTGAGGGAGAACAATGAAAAGGAGCATGCAGAGCATATATAATGGACAGGTCAGTGGCTGGCAGAATGAACGAGAAATTACTTTGCTCTTTGGATTAGTCAACTTTTGTTTGATAGGGGTGCAGGAACAACCAACCCCCAAATTATAGTGGTTTATAATCAAAATTGTATCAGGAATCAAAATTTAACATAATTAGAAGTTAACATAATCTACTTCTTCTTTGTCAGAACACAGTTTATCCTTCCTAATGCAATTTATTCAGTACCTCAGATAGAAAGCATTTATCAGTCTATCAACTAAAAACTATTTATTGATTACATACTTGTTGTCTAACAATGATAGCTGTTGGAGAATTCTAAGTACCTACCCTTAACAGGCCAAGAGCAAGCAGATATAGTTATGTCAAGCCAAATTCAACCTTTTTTTCCAATAGATGGAAAAATTATAATGTATCAAAAGGTCATTGCAATACTTCAGTAAATATTACTCAGCACATATTAAGGTGCTTGAAACTGTGAATAATATTTGTTGGATGAATGAATGCAAATGAAATTAGTAAGCCCTATAATACTCATCACTAATATATTAGATCCCAATTTGATTAGGAATAAATCATTTCATTATTAAGAATGCTTAAAACCAATATATCTTCCTCTCTATCTAATGAAGAGCTAGGTTAATTACCAGTCTGTCACCAGATAATGTGGTACTCTAGAAAGTGGTATAGAAAAATGACTAGTAAAGCTATGAACTGTCCTGAGAAATCTTGTGACAGTAAGAAATTAACTCTTGCCATCTGTACTGCAGGCAATAAGAAGTTCAGAAACAATAAAATGTTTAAAATCAAGTAAAATCTACAGACTTGCCTAAGTACATGGCATTCAGTGGAATTCATCAAAATAACTTATCTAATGACAAATTCCCACTGTGTTCAGTTTTCAATCTCCATTCTGCAACATGTTTTGTATCTTTCAGAAAGAGTTTTTTCAGTGATACATTCATGTATCTAAGAAGTCCTGAATACTTTTTATTCCAGAGGAACTGAGGATAAATAAATAAGACATCCAATGTTCCTGCCCTCATTGAACTTCTACACAAAATGGCCAGAATGTTGTGTTTTATTTTTTATTGTGGGAAACAAATAAAATTTCATGGAAGTAGAGTTCTAATTAACCCACCCCAAAAATGGCAAAAGAATTACTGTCAACCAAACTGCAAGAGTTGGCTCAGCATGTTTTGTCTTAAACTTTGGATAGCGCAAAGTTTGAGACCAAACTGCAACCCTGTTGTGCATTTCAAATTATGGACTCCATTTCAACTATGAAGAATCATGTGTGCTTCCTCTGTGTCCAAAACAAAAACAGTAAATATTTACTATTAGCTCAAAAACATGAGGTGCTCTGAATAAAAAGTGTCAGTTAAACATCAAAAAGACTGACGTATTGATATAAAATCAGCAAAGTGAAGTTTTTTTTAAAAAGTTTATTTTAAAATCTGTTAAATGGTTTAAAACACTGGGAATTAGGGATTTGATGTTTCTAACTGATGAATTACAAATTATGAAGGATTAATTCACAGAACAGCACCAAGGTTTCACCTATTTAACCAAGTCACACACAAATTCTAACAACCGCTATACATTTCACAACCCCATTTATCTAGTGTTCAGTTACCTGGATGTGTGGTTCATAGGAACCCTTTGGTTTGCAAGGCTGTCTTGCTAGCTCTCCTACCATATTTTCTGTAAAATACAGCATATATCAACATGCAGTAACATGTTTATGAACCTTGCCTTACATGATTGGAGACTGTGTAGTCAGTTAATGAGGGTTCATGCACTGTAACTGCTCACGAAGACAAGTATTGTGCTTTATTGAAAAAAAAATGCTCCAGCACATGTTCCTGAGTATCAAAATTGTCATTCACTCAAAGGTGGAACGACAGTATTATATAACAGAATAAACATAGGAATCTAATTCATACCACCTGGATTACCATCCTACCATAATTAGAAATACCTTTACTGAGTCAGTTTCCTCATTTCTCAAGTCAGGAGAAATACTGTGATATATCGCTAAGGATATACTAATAAAGATGCAGAGCAAGTTAGAAATTCACATGTAGACACATATAAATATAAAATAAGCATTCTCATTATCATAAAAAGGCATGTATTTTGGTATAAAGCTGTTAGGTATGGAAATTAAGCTCAGAAAATAACTAAGACGAATACATAGAAACACTGAGTTTATACCTAAAGTAATTATCTACTTGGTAAGAATACTACTTTACAATTAGATTCTCATTTGGATGGTTGTGGGTATTTAAAGGATACAGAGAGCTCAATTTGAAGACAAAACTTCAAGGATTTGCTCTAAGGAGTTTTCTTCTCTTTGAATTAAGCTGTGAGTGAACCATGTGATTCTTTCTGCTGGATGAACCTCACCTCAAGGATTGCAAAACTTCTATGAAATACAGTGGAATTTTAGCCTATTTATGTCACAGTTTACAGGAAGGGACCATATGGACAGTCTTTCTTCCCGGAAATTCTTAAAACTTGGGTCTTAAAGAGACTAGAGTCCTTGATGGATAAGCAAGTTGGAAGTGCAAGGATAAAAGTGCTTTTCATGATGGTCTGACTTCTGTTTCTGTTCATTCCACATTTCGAATGCTATGGAAACTTTGAAGTATATTAAGGTCCACTTTGGGCACAGGGCATTGCTGTATATGTAATTTGTTATCAATAATTTAAAATGTCAGATGAGCAGAATAATGTCCCTCTGCAGTTTTGCAGTGATTAAACTTTTAGCTTTCAGCAAATCTCCTTGGATATAGATAAAATGTTAGACGATATAATCTTTGCTATGTACTCAGTGTAGGTAGATACCTAGGAAGCAACACATAATATTTAAGAAGCATAAATATTGGGACTAATGAATGAAAAACTCTAGAACTCAGCTAAATGAGTAAGAGTTAGCTTGATCTTTTTATTCCACAGTGTTCATTCTCTTATATGGCTCAAATAATACCACTGAGCAAAGTTACTGAAATTCATTTCCTCAGATTTGAAAGTCATGTGAAGTCTAATTTAGTAAGGGTTTACAATAATAATAAGAAGAAAAGTTGTTTGGATACTTAGTCTTTTATTTTATACATTCACAACTACACTGCAACTCTCCCTACCAACATTCAGGAACACACACAGAGAGAGAGAGAGAGAGAGACAGAGAGAGAGTAAAATTAGTAGAGGAGGCCATGATGAAAAGAGAGTGAGACATTTACACTCTCCAAAATATATCCCCAAAAGATTTTTACTAAGTTCAAAGGGAAAAAACAGTAATCTTACAATGGAGAAACTTGTGATCAAATGATCAAAATTGATATCAGCATTAATCAATGTATCTATATCTGTATGAGAACACAGAAAATTGAGAAAACGTGGAATTACTTTGCAGAATGTTGGTAGAATTTTAGCACTCATTTCATAATAGCATTATTGACATATAACTTGCCTGTCATAGGCTTTACCATTTTAAAGTAAAGTACACAGCTGAGTGGTTTTACTATGTTCCCAGAGTTATGCAACCATCACTATTATCTAATTTTAGAACATTTTCATCAGCCCATCAGCAGTCATTCCTCATTCAGCCCCTAACATCATGTCTACTTTCTATCTAATGGATTTGTTTTTTCTGAATATTTAATATAAATAGGGAAATACAGTATGTGGGCCTTTGTGCCAGGCTTCTTTCACTTAGCATTATGTTTCA
This sequence comes from Glaucomys volans, assembly GCA_020662805.1. Lineage (NCBI taxonomy): Eukaryota > Metazoa > Chordata > Mammalia > Rodentia > Sciuridae > Glaucomys > Glaucomys volans. The sequence goes on from JAJEJO010000815.1 coordinate 238,550, forward strand.
AGGTTTATCATTGCTTTAGTATGTATCTCTCATTCATTATTTTTATTGCAGAATATTTCATTGAATGGAAAACCCATATTTTGTTATCAATGGACATTTGTCTCACTTCTACTTTTTTTTGGCTGTGAGATGAATGCTATTGGTATGAACATTTACGTACTAGCTTTGTGTCGTTATATGTTCATTTCTCTTGGGAACATACCAAGGAGTTAAATTACTGGATTGTATAGTTACGCTATGTTTAGCATTTTGAGAAACTGCCAAACTGCTTTCTAAAGTGGTGGTATCATATTATAATCAAACCAGCAATATCTGAGGAGTTTGATTCTCCATATCAATGCCAAAACTTTGCTAGTCTTTTTAAAATTTTGTTAGCTATCCTCACGAGCATAGAATGGCCTATCATTGTCATTTTAATTTCTCTACAGACTAACCATGTTGTCATGTTTTTATTGGCCCAATGATCATTTGCACATCCTTTTTAGACAAGTGTCTTTTTATATCATTTACCCATTTTTTTAAACTGTGTTATTTGTCCTGTTACTGTGGAGTTCGAAAGGTTCTTAATATATTCTGGATACTAGACCTTTATCTGATTTGTGATTTATAAATATTTTATCTCATTCTGTGAATTGTCTTTCATTTGTCTGGATGGTATCCTTGGAAGTAAAAAAACATCATAGAGGAGTCAAATTTATTTATTTATGTTTGTTTATCATGTCACTTGAGATTGTAATGCCACAGCTAAGACGAAATTGCCTGAACTAGGTCACAAAGATCTACTCCTCTGCTTTTTTCTAAGACTTTTGCAGTTTTAACAGTAGTTTTAACTCATGCATGGAAATCTATGATCCATTTTTAGTGAATTGTGTATGTGATGTGAGATGGATGCTCAGTGTCATTCATTGAAACATATATGTGTAATGTGCATATTTCAATGAATGAAATTGAATATATATATGTGTATATATATGTGTGTGTGTATATATATATATGTACATATATATATATATGTACATATATATATATATCCAGTTGTCTACATACCAGTTGTTAAAAACACCTTTGTTCTAGTGAATTTCCTTGATATCTTTGTCAAAAGGCTTAGGCTAGGTGGTAATGCTCAGTGGTAAAGCATTTGCCTAGATGCAAAAGGCCCTGTCTGTGTTCAATCCCAAGAAACACACACACACACACACACACACACACACACACAATGTTGATAAAAGTGTAAGAATTTCTGTTTGTATTTGCAGTTCTTATCCATTAACAAGTACATCCATCCATGTACCAGTACCACACTGCCATTATTACTGAAAATTTATAGTAAGTTTGATATTTAGAAGTGTGTCTTCTAGTCTTGGTCTTTCAGGACTGTTTTGGGGATTCTGAGTCTCTTACATTTCCATATTAATTTTAGAATAATTTTGATCTATACAGTAGATGAAATTTTGACAGTTTTCACTAAATGTATTTATCAATTTAGGGAGTATTGCTATCTTGATGACAGTTAGTCTTACAATCCATGAACTTAGATATCTTTCCATTCATTTCTATCATTTTTTTCTTTCCCCAATAAGCCTGAAATTCTTTCAAAATAGGTAAAACACATGCACACACACTCATACACACAGAAGAAAATAGAAAAACCATAAAGAAAGAAATATGTTAACATTTATTTTGCCTAGATCCAAACATAACATCAGGATATTATGGTGCTTTATAATAAGACATTGTCATATTTTTCTTTTTGGCCCAAGTATACCTAAGAATACTTAAGTTAATGAAATGCAATGCAAGCATGCATATAAAACAGATAAAATGCCATTAAATTATTTTGCAACAACAACATGTAGGAAAAACAGAGACCAGATTCTGTTAGATCTAGTTCAAACTTGGATTAGTAAACTCTAAGTTAAGTTTCATAGGAAAAGGGAAAAGGTATATTAAATTTATTACCCAGATATATTGGTTCTCTTTGATGTCCCCAAATTTCTAATATGTCACATTACTATCTTGATGCTTATCATTTAAAAAAATGATTATCTTATCATTTTGAATGATTGATACTTTCCTATTTATGGTTCAAGAATTATGAAAAATGAAATGGCTACCCAAAACAAAAGAATAATGAAAAATAATGATTTTAAATGATAAAATACCTTTATTTATTAAGGAAGTTGCCCAAGCAAAATGGAATTTCCAAAGAAATCTCACATAGGGCAAACATGTTTCTCTTATAGGACATCCTCTTTCACTTTATCATACTTATTTTTGATCAAATGCTGTTATTGCCTGTTCCCTAAGGAAGCCAAAAAACTTTAATGTTTTACATTTTATGCAGCCAAACCTGTCTAAAGAGAAATCTTGAGAAAGGAGAAGCCAGTCTCAAGAGCAGAGACTCAAATGATGCCTAATTAAATTTACACAAACAGATTAAAAGGATATGCTAATACTTTGTGTGCACTCAGTGAGAATTGATAAAACCGCTTGGAAAATCACAACTTATAATAGTATTGAGAGATGCTACAAAATTCTACCTGCTGCTGTTCTGTGTTATGACGGCAGCAACTCATGCACTGGTGCTCAACTTAGGTGCACAACTGAACTTGGGCAGCTTTTGAGAACCATTCAAATTATTCTATCCATTCTTTAAATTCTGGTGGTTCTATTCATTCACTAAATGGATATGGAGTGTGACTTGGGCACTATGGTTTTTATGGGTCCCCAAGTGATTCTAGGATATAGCAAAACCTGGAGCAGTAATCCTTACCCTCAACTGTGCATATGTATCTCCTGGGTTCTTGATGAAATGCAGATTCTAATGCAGTAGAGCTGGACTGTGTTCTAAAACTGAATTTCTAACAGGGTCCAAATTAACACTTAACTCACTGGTGCTTGTTGCCACACTTTTCACAGCAAGGTAGAGAAACTGAAAGCAAAATGAAATACAAAGTCCTTAAACACAGACTACTCACTCCTATTAAACAGTGTCTCAAAGTACATTTGGAACTGTCTTCAGTACAAGAGAGGAGTCAGCAATTCCTACTAAAGTACTCTCTCCTCAGATGATTTGGATGACTCAGATTCTCAGATGATTCTGACAATACTCACTGAGATTTTAAGATTCAGGCTATTGCAAAACACACTAATCTTTCAACTACAGTTCAGCAAAACCCATCTTCCAAAATGATTTAGACTTCCCCACCCTTTTAATTCCCCTTAAATTCCATGCAGCCCAGTGCTAAATTTTCCTTACTCTTTTGCCATTATAAATTTTAGAATGGCAAAGGTTGTGTTCATATTTTTCTAGAAAAGAAAAAATGTTCAATAAATGCATGCAAAAAAAAAGTGGCCAAATGTATATCAGATATTATACAGACACTGGAAAGAGCTTGGCCTTAGAAAAATGAATGGTAACATATGTAGCAATTTAATTTACACAATTTAGGTGTGATTGGAATCCCATGCTATGCTTCTCACAAAAATAGTAACACACAGTACCATTTGCCTGTTGAATTTTTCTTTGGTCTCAGCCATGAATTCCTGAATTCCATGAATTCCATGAATTCCACAACATTCTGCGTCAGCATCATACCCGAGAGGCATTAGGAAAGTCTTAGGGTTTCTCAAATTCTCTTCTATTCATTAATTGAGAAAGAAAATTTTCTAGTTTTGCGTTTCATATTTTTAGTCTCTATGCTATTATTTTATTAATATGCAAATACTCCTGTCAGAGAATATTTCTAAAATGTATTAGTAGGAATCTACCTGTGAGTGTGAATGAAGAGCTTAAAATCTAATTTGGAAGTTTGGTACAAGAGAAGGTACACAGAAGAGAGAGTTCATGGAATGATTTTGTACATAGCAGAGCCAGAAAGACCTGCTGTCCCCATTTTGATTCTTATCAGGTGAATCAGAGCTCCTATTTGAATATGAGCTCAGAATAAAGCAATTTACTCCATTCAGATAGTTACATGTGCCTTGTGCCCACTATATGCACAGCTCTGTAGCATAATTACAATAAAATAAAAACTTTCCTCAAAGAAATAATCATACTCAAATTAGGAGAAAATGTAAAAAATGAATTTATTAACACTAGGCAGAGTTATTGCATAAGGTATATTGTAAAGATAAGGTCATAAATTACTTCTCTCTTTTAAAGTTAAAATAATACTGCTTCTAGTTCATATTCAAAGCAGAAGTGCCCATGTCAGTGAGGATGACCTTGACCTCTGATCTCAGTGAAGCATTCCAGACTTTGGTCACATTTATGAGATGTTTAATATTATTTTTCAATACATGCCTCAATTTGCTTTAGATAGTCTTTACTTTTTTTTTTACTATGCAAAGCATTTAAATTTCTGTAAATCCTAATTTAAGAGTAATTCGATCCATGTTTAAGCAATTTACAGATTTGATTCAGTTTGATTAGCCTTTTTGAGTTTTTTCCTATTGAAAATGTCTATAATTCAAGAAGGAAGAAGAAATTGAAATTGAAATAAAAAATATCCTAGAAAATATATGCAAAAAACCAGGATCCAGATCAACACTCACATAGTCAGTAATTAAACACAATTAAAGGATTCTAGAAATTTTTTTCATAAAAAAAATAAAACTATTATACCTGTGAAACCACTACCATTATCAAAATAGAAAGCATTTTCATTTCTATTCTTTATAGTCAGTTCTCCCTCATGCCTCTGAGCCAGGCAAGAATAGGTCTCCTTTTGAATCTTCTATATATAAACTTGCATTTACTAGAATTTTATTGTATGTTTGTCAATATTCATGACATCGTACATTTTAAATGGGTGTAGTGTATGTACAAAGATTGTTCTTCAATACAATTGATTAAAAAGTAAGAGGACAAGTTTTAAAATATTTTAAAAGTTTGAGTTTCTTACTCAAAGTCCTGTTCACAGTACCCTCGTATTGCTCAGGGGTCCTCCCCTAAACTTCTTTTCCAAGAGTGAAGAAAGCCTTTGCTGAAACTGGCCATTGCATCTCTAGAAGACTACTTTTCCCTGTCTTAAGAACCAGCAGAGTCCTCAAGGCATAAGCTTGGTAACCCAAGGTGAATGTTTTCCCATTCCTATCCCTATGTTTTCAATCAACTTAATTATGAGTAAAAGGAAACAACCAGTGTATAATTTCTCCAGTTTTGATTTCCTGATCAAACTGCAAGATCAAACACGTTCCACAATTCCTCTTTCCCACTTGAAACGCATACAGCAAATGCCATCTCCTCTAATCTGAGGATCTGATTATTTGTAATCGCAGGAAAGTGCCATCCAGTTATGACTGAGAAATCAGTTTCTACTGATTTTCTTGTCCTACTCTTGAAGTGGTGTCATGATTTCAGAATGTAGTTTCTCGCTTTCTGTTGCTGGCACAAAAGTTATCATTGAACTACTTCTGGGAATGAGTCACTCTTGATACCCCTATCCAGAGTATAATCACCACAGTCTTTTCATTAAAAAATAGAGTAAACACTCCTTGGGATGATGTACAATAGTACTTCAAAAAGATGTAGTAAAGGAGCAACAAAGTTTATCCAAAGCCTTTCAGAATCGATTTTAGAATCATTATAGGAAGCATCTCAAAAAGGTCTGAGTGATCACAGGTTTACCTCAATTCATACAGAAGACAATTCTAAATGGAAAGCAAATCCGATTCTTAATGTTACAGAAGTGCTAGGTAATCCAAAATAACCCCGAGATTAACCTTTTGATTAATCAAAGAATCACTTTGAAATTCAATTTCTTTGGAATTCCAGGATTTTAGGTTATTTTCTCAAATTAGCTCCATTTGTAAATATTTGTGATTTCCCTCTCTCCTCTTCCTTCCTCTTATTTTTTAACTTTGATGTTACCATCAACTTAAGAACATTGGCTTGTTGCCCATGTTTTTGCCAAGTTATGGAAATATATAGTGTTTTTTAAAAAGTGCAAATTTGGGGTGGCAAGAGCTGATGAATCTCATTCCATTATGATGAAACACCTTTGATATCTTGACATTTCGAGCTCACATAATTCTTCTGAAATATATCACTAATCTCTTCAGAGTCCTCACGTAGCATACTGGTATATTGAGGAAGCAAATATTGCAAAGTTGCCAAAAGACCAATTCCAATCTAATTAGGACTCGCACTGCCTCAGTGAAGGCTACATAAACATTCTGTTAATATTCACAGCGGCAGCTCTGTCAATAACTCCCCCAGAATCTTCAAATTTATAACAGAAATCAGCAAACTATTGATTCTCTGACACTGATAGATCTACCCAGATTCACTGTCTTTTTTCTCTCACCTCTGCCCCAATAAAGGACAAAAATGCCAGCTACTCTAATCGGCTCCTAAACACTGAAGGATTATTATTAAAGTATGGCTGGCATCCCTGATTATTAATTATAATCTTGTGCACATATGCAGTGTGATTGCAGGAAATAATCAGCTTTGTCTGCCAAATTGGCAACATTTAGAAACTAATTTGTTATGACACAGCATCAAAGATATTTAAACAACAAACTCAAGGCTCTGCTGCTCTGCATACATTGTTAAAATATCAGATAATATCATTAAAAACAGTTAACATATCCAGAGGGAGGTGGTATATATATCCTCAAACTTCCCTTCACTTGGAATTATCAAAAATAATTATTACATGTCCCCCAATTCCAGAGTTCAAGTATTAGGGACTCCCCCTCAAGAGTGACTGACACACAGCTCAGGAAGCAGCTTTCACTGTAGAGCTAATGAAGTAGGCATTGCAAGGTTGATTCCAACAGTGCCAAGGGAAAAAATTACCCAGGATTGTAATTTTTCTGCTGGAATTATTAGAATGCATTTATCTCCTTGATTCTTCCTAGAGGGAGGAATCATGGAGGCCAATTGATATCTCTGGGGTGCATCATTGTGAAGGACAAGGGGTGGTGTTAAGGAAAGCTTGCTCCTTCTACACCCAAGGTTGGCCAATTTGCTCCAGAGGAAGCACACTCAGTTTGTGAACAGTGTCATGCACCTTGAATGTCTCTCTCCCTTCCCCTAACATTTCACTCTGGACAGCAGCACAATGGTTCTGAGCCAATGCTTCCACCACAGTTATTTAGGAAACTTTCCAATTTAGAGTCTTTCCTTCACCATTTCCTTTCATCCCCTCCACTGAATCAAGCCCAAGCCGTGTACTTTATCCTCACCCAAGCTCCCTATCTTCAGTCCCCTAACACCCTTCGCCAAATACACAGAGATGTAAATGGTCTAGTTTCATTTCTTTTGCATAAAAAGGTTGTATAACAGTTTCCATCTATGATTCCTGGTTAGAAAATATTTCTATTGATTTTTTTTGTACCAAAATAAAAGAGCTAATTATCAAATAGTACCAATAATATACCTTTATTGTTGTAATACACCTTTACAAAGGTATATTACTGGTACTTTTTCCCCATTCATGATGTTTTCTTCTATATTAGTGCTTTAGTCAGCTTTTGCATTGCTGTGACCAATATGCCCAAGAACCATTTAGAGGAGAGAAGGTTTATTTGGGGTTCACAGTTTCAGAGGTCTCAGTTCAAAGAGGGCTAGGCCCTAATTAAGGCAGCACAACATGCAGGAAGGGTCCAGAGGAGGAAAGCTGCTCCACTCATGGTGAAATCAGGAAGCAGAGAGAAAGAGAGGAAAGGGGCCACATGGAAGATGTATCCTTCCAGGGTATACCTCCCATGACCCACCTCCTGCAGCTACACCATACCTGTCCAGATTACCATCCAGCCATTCATATCAGGATGAACTGATTAGGTTTCAGCTTTTACAATATGATCGCTTGACCTCTGAACATTCCTGCATTATCAGAAGATTTTGGAGGACCCCTCATATTCAAACCATAAGAACATTTATATACTTTTGTCTCTCCTGACCATTTTATTTACTGCATCTTGGTTGGGAATATAAGTATGGAGAAAATAAACATAGTTTATATATCCAGACTCCCTACCTTTTGAGGCTGAACTACCCACAGAAGAAGCTGTTCTCTACTATTCTCCCAAAGCAATTCTCTCCCTACCCTCAACTAGCAGGGTTCCTGCTTGAGCTCAGGGCTAATGCCATGGGCTGTTTGGTGCTGTGCCCCCTCCAAAATTTAGCTGTGAGAGTGCTAGGTAGAGCCTTTAATGGGATTAGACTCGAGGACTCCTAAAAAATAATGTTCACACAGCATTTGGTTAACTTGCCCTTTCCAAATTTCCCCATGTGAGGAAACAGCAATGAAGCCACTACCAGAGGCAGATACCTCTATCCTGGACTCCAGAAATTTTTCTGTTCTTTATTAATTACCTAGTTTCAGGTATTCTGTTATAGTAGCATAAACTACTAAAACAGCTGGGAAGTCTACCTAAATTTTGGAGCATATTTAGCAGGCAAATTTGTTTCTCCGACTAAGCCAAGTCCTCTAGCTTAACATTTGTCAATAACAAAACTGACATTCTGATCCCTGTTGGCCATCCATTTGTTTCATTTCAATTTTTCAGAAAACTGGCAAGGAAATAGGATGCTATTTGTTAGACTTCCAAAAAGGTTATAAACATTTGCCAGATTGTCCTTAGAAGAATAAATAAAAACAAATCAGTGAAGTTTGGAAAAACAAAATATAGAGAAATGTCTAGTAAGGACAGGACCTCACTAGACTACAAGGAGGCAGCCACTGTCTAGAGAAGTCTAGAAACATCACTAATCTGCCTCACACTAAGCTCCACCCTCCAACTTGCATTTTGTTAGGAAAGAAGTTAACATTTGACATTCCTCTGTCACTTATTTTATTTTTCCTTCAATCTTATTTCAGAATGTGGCTAGGAAGAGGAATTTAAGGAGTAGAACTTTGAGGATTTAGAATAGTATTGATGAAAAATTATTGAACTGGCAGATCATTTAATCAAATTCTTTTTGTTTTCTTCATTTTAAATAACAAATGAGCGGATGATCCAATGAACAAGCTTTCTTTCATACACTCATCATCTCTGCTTAGTTTGTTAGAGCCACATTATTCCTGATAAGGTGCTAAATAGTTTAATGGTCACATCTTCCCAGGCTTTGCTGAATCTGCTTCTTTCACCAACAGAAGAGCCACTTGGCCATGAACCTATTATCTTTACTCATTCTCTATGAGATTTTACCCAATCCACTGACTTGAAATATCAGTTAAATGCATTTCTCCAAACATAATCTCTTCCTTGAAATACATACTCATAAGGCAAATGCCTAAATAATACCTCTACACAACTAATCAGTGTCTTCAACTTAACATATCCATAACTGACTTCCAGATCTTCCTGTCCAAATCTGCTCCGTGTCCTCTGTGATTAAACCTTCATGAAGTGATCCAGATGAAACCACCAGTGAACAACAACCAGCCCCTGTAGCTCTCAGCCTTTGCCAGGTCTACAACTGAGTCCTCTCCTAGCCAGCAGTCCCCAGAAGACTGCCAATTGAGCACTTAGCTAAAGGTGAATCACCAGCCCCCTGACACAGAGCTAAAAGTCCCAGCTAAGCCCTTCCCAAATGGTCAACACAAAGAACGGTGAGCAAATTGGTGGTTTCTGTTTTAAGACAGTTTGGAGGTGGTTTCGGAAGATCAATAAGTATCACTTCTTTACAGTCCTCACTTAGAAACCTAAATCAAACCTGTCACTCATCTACTCAAAGGCTTTTGGAGACTTCTCCTCACAGTTGGAATAAAATCCAGTCTGTGCCATGACTTTTGTTTCTAAAACCTCCACTGTGTGGTTCCAGGCTCTTACTTGCTCTCATCTGCCAGACTCCAGTCATCTTGACCTCTGTGCAGTTCCTCAAAAAGCAAGGCAGTGTCGCTCAGGGGTTGTGCACAGGCTCTTGTCTCCTGTGGAACACCTTTTCACCTAGTTTTTCTTCTCACTGTGCTATCTCTTCTCCATCAGAGCATTTCCAGACTACACTCTAAAACAAACACAAAAGCAAACAATAACAAGATGAAAATAACAACATAAAGGCTCAACATCCTCTATTCTCTTATCCTGCTTTATTTTTATTCATCAAATGTAGATGAACTCGATATCATAAGATCTTTTTTTGATTATTGGTTATTCTCTCCTTCAGGAGAATATGTGCTCTTTGAGGGAGGAAACCTGTTAACTGCTTTTCTCCCAACACCTAGGACAGTACCTGGCGCAGTCAGTCAACTGTGGGAATGAATGTGTTGTGCAGTGAAGCTGGAGCACAGAGTGAAGATTGACATTGGGAAATAAGTAACTGCCATGCTGAGCCAGAACCTGGACACTGTCCACATCTCCTGGGATCCCCCCTCCCAGACTGTGTACCCATTCTCTAGGTCTTGTGCATTTTGCTTTACTGAGTTTGCATTTGCAACCTTTTTCTAAGGATATGGTTTGTGTTATAGTCTTTATTTGCACAGGACAAGAACCAGAAATGCCTGACAGGTTATTTCTTTTCCAGGGTCATTCAGACTGACCAAGAACATAAAAGTCAGCCCAGCTCCCTTCCCTCAAGGTGGAGTGAACTTGGAGATGTAATGGATGCTCCAGAGCTTCGGTGAGATCCAGCTGAGGCTGTGGCTTCGTGAACTTGCCTCAGATGTTTCCTGCCCCTCTTCCTGATTCCTGAACTTTACTACCAGTTTCTCCAGGCCCAATTTCTTTCAGGAATGATAAGAAACCTCTTTCCACAGTCTGATTCTGAAAAATCAAACTAAAGAAAAGGGTCCTGCCCCAAGGCATTTTATAGGCTTTGAAAATCTATAAAAACTTGAACTGGCCTATAAACATACCATGTATGATGGTATCTTTGAAATAATATTTAAGTATATATTGTGTTTGCAAAATTAGAAACCTGGAACTTCACAGGTTAATGTACAATGGAAAGTCAGTTATGATCTCTGCATAGGAAAATGCTATTGGCAAGTATTTTTCAGGTGTTAAGTGCTCAGCCCTAAATAAAGAACTTTGGATGTATTGTCTTCTTAATCTTTACAATTCTTATGTGACAACTATTTATATTTAATAAGTTTTCTCAAACAGCAGTAGAGAGGAGACACAGAGACTGGTGAGGAGACTGCTGCAGTAGTGTAGGTGAGACAAAGCAGGTACTTTAATTTTATCAGTAGCGATAGAAATGGGAAGGCCATCACCAGAATCTAAAGGAACAGAATCTGGGATCGGCATTGTCATAAGTAGAAAGTCTCTTAATTCTCTTCAGGTTAGTTTTCTCAATTGTGAAGTTATAGATTTGAAAATTAGTTATTTCAGAAGTTCTTTCCTGTATAGGAACTCTCAAAAGAATACTGAGCATGAAGTCTTTGAAGATGAACTGAAATTTTGGGGTCTTCCTGTAATGTGGCATAATGCAAAGAATTTATGCAGCGCTAGTGATTCTTAGGTTAAGAATCATGTTCAGATTTTGATGCTATGTAAGTTCTTAAAATCCTGAGCTTCAGAGTGCTTTCTTTAAATTGGGACTATCTACCTTACAGGGTTGTTTTAAAGTTCAGAGTTCTTTGAAAAATACTTACAGGGTGCCTGGCAAACACTAAGAGAATTTATTAATTTGTAGCTTTATCTCATTTTCATTTTACTGAATCTAATTTCCTCTAGGTCCCTTTTTAAAATAAAAACCTCATTACATTTGGTCTTTTATTGTTTTGTTAATTAGAAGTATTAGAGAAAACTTCTTTCTCCTAATTTTATTGTAAAATGAAATCGAAAAATTATACTATGAATTAAATAGGGTTTTGTAGGCTGGACTGGGAGACAAACTATCATCCTTAATACTATATCTATGTTAAAACTCAAGAGTCCTAATAAATGACTTCCAAACAACTTTTCAGATAGGACCAATTTCTTAATTGAGAATTTGCTATAAATTTACTGATGGTATCAAAAATTCAGAGGTACACTCCCATGGCAGGGAATGCTACATGGGACAATTTTCATGAATTCAGGCTCAAATGTTGCTTAATAGAAGTTAAAAAAATGGCAGAAATGGAAAGGACAAGAAGTTAAAGTCTATGAAATAGGGAGAGGAAAGAAGGAGGAAATCCAATCTTTTCCAGAACAGTCATTACAAAGAAAGGTATTACCAAATGAAGGTATGCTTTATTTGAAAACTTTCCAAACTGTCAAGGACAATATCTTAATTCATTCCTTATTTCTTGCAAATACCACGTCTGATTTTAGCAATTTGATTGTGACTGGGACTCTATATGGTATTCAACAGTCAATAAGAAACACTTTTCATTTTGTAATTTGATTTCTTTCAGCAAAATCCATAGAACAATAATCATCTATCTTTAGAGGGATCAACACAAATGATCTGTAGTTGAAAATAACCATTTATAATAAAATTCTTTATCTTCTGCTATTCTAAAATACTTGAACTGATAAAACATTTTAAAAACAAATGTTATTTTAACCAAAGTCTCTTTTACTTGGCTTTGTTACTGAGTTTTTCTTTTTTCTTCCTTTCTTCAGTGTACTATCAAAAAGTGTACTTCAAAAGTCAAGGAACAAATTAAACACTGGAATAAAATGTTATTGTTAATTTAATGTCCTACCATCATTTTTAAAATAACATGTTTTACCTTCATTCTTTGGAGCAGTGTTTTGTTTTTCTTTTGTTTCTGTTGTTGTTTTGTTTTTGTTTTTTCTTTCCTCTCCCTAGAGTTGTTATATGTTGAGAAATTCTATTGTAAATTTGTATCTCACTTTACAACATACCTCACCAAAATTACATTTGACTCATTTTTATGTAGTCACATACTGTATTCAAGAAGTCATTATTTCAGATATGGAAAACCCAAATTTCAAATGTAAGTGGCAGAAGACTTCTTATAAAATTTTATAGATTTGAAGACACAAAATCATAATCGGAAAATAAATGTCAACTATATTCTGAATACTGAAATGGTCTCATTCCAAGATAATTACTATAGTCTGATATCACTCAGGAATGAAGTCACGGGGAGATAGGCTATTCATATTATTATTTTAAGTAGATACTGAAGAAGATTTCCCAATTTACAGACCCACAATAACACAGGAGAGTTCCAGGTACTGTACCTCTTCACCAAAATTTTGCATTTTCCATCTTTTTAATTTTGGCTATGTTGGTGTGAGTGTGGTCATGTCATATTGTAACCTGTGATGTTTACATTCCTTGCTAATTGATGATGCTGGAAAACATCATACACTTACTAGCCATCTGGATATGCTTTTACCCCTTTCTTTCAGGCTACCTTCTTTCTTTCTTACCCATAGGAATTACATATTCTGGCTTTAGGTTAGAGGTTTTTTTTCATATATTTGTATTACAAGTATCTTCTACCTTTTGTGCATTGTTTGCTCAGTCTTTTAGTGGATCGTTTTCACTAACAGTAGTTATTTTTATGAAATCTAAATTCTTGACTTTTCTTAATAGTACTTTTTGTGACCTATTTAGGAAATAATTTGCCTATTCCAAGGTCATAAAGATATTTTCCCATGTTTACTTTTAGAAGTTTTGTTATTATCTCTTTATCTCTTATGATCCTCCTCAAATTGATTTTGTGTATGGTGTGAAGAAGACATTGAAGTTCACTTTCTTTAATACAGATATCCGTTTTACTCTGTAGCCTTTTAAAATTTAAATACCATAAAATCCACTGATCTTAATTGCACAGTTCAATGACTTTTGATAAACATACACACCTGTGTAACCAACAAGATGCATTCAACATGTGTGCTTTTCCACATTAACAAAAAAAGGAGAACCAACAAGATGTAATCAAATATAGAGCATTTCCAGAAAGTCCTTTCCTGCTCTTCTCTACTCAGCACACCTGCCCTCATCAAATGCAATTACTGTGTGATTTCTTGTAGCAATAGAAAAGTTTAGCTTGTTCTTAGAGTTGTTATAAACATAGTCATATGGTATGTATTATTATTCTTGTTAACATGTTTTTATTCCCCTTGGTTATGTATCTAAGAGTAGAACTGCAACCTAGTATTATTTATTTAAAAACCATCATTTCCTCATTGAATTACAGTGGCAACTTGGCTGTAAAACAGATGTATATATGTGTGGATCTATTTATAGCCTTTTTGTTCCGTTCCATCAGTTTATTATTCTACTCTTATTTCAATATCACATGGTACTGATTAGTGTGGCTCCATTGAAAGGCTTAATATATACTAGTGTGAATTCACTAACTTTGTTTTTCTTCTTGAGTATTGCCTTTACTATTACAGGTCTACAGAATTTGCTTATCAATTTCCATAAAATTCCTACTGTGATTTTGATTGAGTTTGCACAGAATGTATAGCTCAAACAAGAGAATTATAATACTGAGTCTTCTAATTCTAGAACATAGTGTGTCTTTCTATTCATTAAGTCTTTAGTTTCTCCCAGCAATATTTTGAGGCTTTTTGAGGTAAAGGTCTTTCACATCTGACATCATATCTATTCATAAGAGTTTGATTTTTTGGTGCCATTATAAAGAGCATTTAGAAAATATTATGTAATGTTTTGCTAAACTATAAAAACCACCAATGTTTTTAAATATTGCCCTTGCTTACAGGAAAAATTACTAAATTTACCTATGTTTGTAAATCCTTCTGATTTTATATGTACATAATCATGTCAGCTGAAATTAATAAGAATGTTAGGTCTTTCTTTTCTTATAACTGTTAGTTCTTTTTGCCTTATCATACTGGCTAAGATTCCACATATGATGTTGAATAAAAATGATGAGAGTGAACATAATTGACCTATTTTCAAACATCAGAGAAAGGTGCTAAATATTTTACTACTAAGTATGATGTTAACTGGGAGTTTTTTTAAAACAAATCTGATATCTTCTGATATCTACTAATTAAGGAAATGCAAATTAAAACAACTCTAAGATTTCATCTTACTCCAATTAGAATGGCTATTATCAAGAATACAAACAATAATAGATGCTGGCGTGGCTGTGGGGAAAAAGGCACGCTTTCACATTGCTGGTGAAGTTGCAAATTGGTGCAGCCACTCTGGAAAGCAGTGTGGAGATTCCTCAGAAAACTTGGAATGGACCAACCTTTTGACCCAGTTATCCCACTCCTCAGTTTATACCCAAAGGACTTAAAAATAGTATACTATAGTAACGTAGCCACGTCAATGTTTATAGTAGCTCAACTCACAATAGCTAGACTGTGGAACCAACCTAGATGCCTTTCAACAGATGAATGGATAAAGAAACTGGTATATATATACACAATGGAATATTATTCAGCCATAAAGAAGAATGATATTATGGCATTTGCAGATAAACGGATGGGATTGGAGAATATCATGCTAAGTGAAATAAGCCAATCCCAAAAACCGAAGGCTGAATGTTTTCCCTGATAAGTGGATGATGATATATAATCAAGTTGGGGGAGTTGGGGGTGAGAGAAGAATGGATTAGATTATGTAGAGGGAAGTGAGAGGGGAAGGAGGCAGGGGTATGAAAAATGGTGGAATGAGACAGACATCATCACTCTATGTACATGTATGATTACATGAAAGGAATGAATCTACATCATGCACAACCACAGAAATGAAAAGTTGTACCCCATTTGTGTACAATGAATCAAAATGCAGTCTGTAAAAATCTTAAAAAATTGAAAAAAAATTCTGATATCTTTGATCAGATTAAATGTTTCTATTGCTAGTTTGTTGAGATTTTTAAAAAATATGAATGTTTTAACAAATGTATTTTCTGCACATATTGAGATGGTTGTATTTTTTTTCTCCTTTTTTTGTTAATGTGGAAAAGCACACATGTTGAATGCAAAATCAATTTGAGTGATTTGGACTGTAGGAAGTTTTCATTTGGACACAGTTGAAAATAACTCCTGAGTAAGATTCATTTCCATGAAAAATGCTTACTTTTATGTTAATTTCAAAATTATATGTATATTGTGTTCATGTGATACTTTGTTACGTTGTATAACTCAGTTTTATATAAAATGATGAACACAACTCTGTGGACAATTTATTTTTCTGTCTTTCCTAACTGAAGTGTACACAGGGGAAAAGCCTGAGACAACACTCAATAAGGAGTGGTAGCAGAAGGCAAAAGAAGCCTGGGTCTTTGGTGGCACAGATGACTTGCCTGTGATCCTCGTAGGCATATATTCAAAGTTGTTGTAAATCTCCTTCCACTTTGAGTTTCTGTTATACAAAGTCAAACCTCATTCTGATTAGAAGTGATCACATTTATATAAAATCAATTCAAACTGGGCATAGAAAAAGTGATAGAAAATACATTTTTAAAAGTTAACAAGGTATTAACCCCAGTTTGCAAAACACAGCTGATGATTCTTCCTCTTGACCCAGTCATTTCCCATTTGCATATGCTAGCTCTGCTTTATCCTAGAGCATTGTCACAAACCTTTCATTTCCTGTCCTGGGAAACAGGAATACAAGGTATTACACTCTTGGGTTGAACTTTTGACCAAAAAGAGAAGGAAGCCAGTGGATAAATGACTACCTTCTCCTATGGCTTCTTGGAGGCCACTACTGTGGGATGCAGCGATCAGTCACATTTGGGGGTGGCCAAATAGGTAATGCCTCATCATGCCAACTCTCCCTCTGTTCCTCTTCCACTGCTTTGGTCCTCACTCCTGCTCCCTAGAATTACCCTACCCAAAAAGTAGCAGCTTGTGAGTCCTCTCTAAAGGTTCTACTTTCCCGGAAACCCAAACTATGACAATACATTCGTGGATTATGTGTTTGTAATCATTTGCAGGAATCACCAGGTCAAGAAACTATCAGGAAAACTACTTTTGCTAGTAATTTTCTAAACTTCTCCATTGCAAAATCATTTTATTTTAAATTTTAATCATCTCTTCTCACACTTTGAACCAGTCCTGTTTATCAACGAAAAAAAAAAAAAAAAAAAACTCCTTATACTTTCTAAATCAGAAAATAAATTTTTCATGCCATGCAATTCATTATATTTCTTCAGGAACTATTTAGGTTGTGTCTCACTGTAAAAGCCAAGATACACCAGGAAATTGGAGCAGCATCAAGCTTGAAAGTCTAAATGATGATAAAAGATTTTGATTAGATTACAAGTTGAGATATTTATCTGCCATTTCTTAATTGGTCAATTGCATTATGAAATTCAGGTGACAAAGTATTTAGTATGTGTCACATCTAATAGCTATGAAATTTATCTTTTGAATAAAAACATTTATGGCATATTTTGAATTCTTCCAATTAAAATTAGAGCATAAAATAGTAAAACTTTTGTCAATGAAACAATTCCCTTCAAAAATTTCCCACTTAAGATACATACATGTTGTACTTACTTCTTGATGAGAAAAACTATGTCTGAAATATGCTTAAAATTGGGGTTCTTCATGCTGGTGTGGAGGAATGACCCTGAGTTATGTGAGATATTCCAAAACAGGCAATAACCAAAGCATAAAATGATAGCAAATAGTTTCACTAAAGACTAGGCTTAACTATATAAAGCAAAAGCCTTTCTAGAAATGGCCACTCAGACTCAAATATACGTTTCAATCCTTTATTGAGAATTTAATGACTCTGCAATTAATTAATGTACTTTGGTTTTTTTTGTTGTTTTGTTTTGTTTAGGTTTCTTTTTTTTTAATTTAGTTGTAGATGGACAGAATACCTTAATTTTATTTATTTATTCATATGTGGTGCTGAGGATGGAACCCAGTGCCTCACACATGCTAGGCATGCTGTCTCTACCACTGAGCCACAATCACAGCCCTAATTAATGTACTTTGAGCTAGAAAAAAATAGCTACTTTTTCACCTAAATTAAGCTAATAAAAAATTAGCTAATTTTTATTGAAATTAAAAATCAACATGGAAGAAAAATGCTTCAAATTGTAGCATTTGCAAAGTATCATCACAAAAACAAGAAATGTAACTCAAATTTTTTCAGGTGTTGAGATTGAATATATCAGCACAGGGATTAACTCATTTTTTTCTCAACCTCAGAGGCAGGTAAAATAATTATTCCCATTTTATAGATGAATAAAATAAGCCCAAGAACATTTAAATTTCCCAGAAGTCTCTTAGCTAATAAATAATGAAATTAGGAGTTAACTTATTATATCTAACTTCATGATAAAAATTAATATTACTTGAAAAATACTTTGCTGACTAAAGTTCTTTGTTCTCAATTAGCAACTGTGGCATGCTTCAGATTTCTGAAGAATTCAAAATTGTCTGGTATTTGTGAATGATAGTTTAGTGAGCAAAGAATCAGTCTATCTTCCAGGTGATCTGTGTAACATCTGGAGATTTTCTATTAGTGATACTTGAAATCACCAAAGAGTTCTAAGAAAACGGTACCCTCTTGTTTTCAAACAGACAAACATTAAGGCCATAGATTTATTCCAAAACAATGCTTCTATTATTTAGTGATTTGGGATGGTTTTTGAGCTGCAAAATAAAAATCATTCTTATTTTCCCCTCTAAAATCAGAAAAACACCACAGAACTTCAGCATCCATGTTATCTGTAAGACTTTATTTACTCTATATCAAATTCTGCTCTCAGGAATCTAATTTTACCACCACTGCAGATAATCAAAAGAATCTGTGCCAAGTCCTATATGGAATTCCCAAAGAATTTTAAGAAAAATCAGTGACTACCAAAGTAAAAAAAAAAAAAAAAAAAAAAAAAAAAACTATTATTTCAGATATATAAACTATCTAACGGGATTTTTTTAAAAACAGAAATTATCTCATGGTCATATGTTGACTATCACAGTGTAAGTAAATCTTGGGATCCATTCAGGGTAGAGCTGAAAGACAGCTGGAAAACAGGAGGTCTGAGAAAAGAACACAGGCCAGTGAGTTTGGCAAAGGGCACTTAGCCTGCTTCACAAGCATCCATAGGGTTATAAAGAAATTTAACTGGTAGGTTCTGCAATCCTTTCCACTTCTTGCTTATTTCAAAGGGAGGACTCCTGAGCTAATATCTGGGGCACCGGGTGGTTTATGTCACAGAATTATTTTCAGTCAACTGTGATGTCTCATCTGGTGTGTGTCTGTTGATAGTTCTTTCAGTGAAGGTATAAAAATTAAACATAGGCATATTAAACTGCTTTCTGAAAAAGCTATTTTTTTAAAACAGAGATTCTGATTCCTACGTATATTGGCCCCTTGCCTGTTACTGTTCTTTCTAGACCAACAGGAATGCATCATCTCAGGGAAAGGCAGGGTTGGAAAATGTGAGTGGAGCTGCCAAAGCAAAACATTTAAATTGTGTGATTGCGTCTTCATTCTTAACATAATAACTGTTTACTTGAGGAGATTATACTTCATCACAATGTCTTCTTGAGTCAAAGCAGTTTTTGCAACAATTTCCTACATTTTCCCATATTTCTCAGAACTTACAGTTCCATATTACTGAAATTGCATGAAGAAAAGCACACTTTGGGCAAACCATTTCACTAGTCAATTGCTATCATCAACCATTGAGGTAACAATAATGTTAATCTTTTCCCTGTGTTCTACAATATTTTCAAGCATACTGTTTATACTAAAACAGTTTAGAATATTTGAGTATAACTATGTATTGTGGGGTTTTGTTGTTGTTGGGTCATTAGTGATAAAGATTTTTTATTATTTATCCACTTTAAAGTTTGAAAGGTAAAACGAACTCAGTCATTTGGGTATATTAAGTAAAAGATACCTCATTAGATTTGACAGAACTTATACCTTTTTCTTACAAGATGACTTCAGCTTCTGCAGGAAAATAAGTAATAAAATTTAAAAACAAAAATGAATTACAATGTGTTTTTCTTTACTCTGTACAACAAAAGTAACACTTTCTCAAAACAAAAACTGATCACATATAAATCTGCTGTATAAATTTCACTATAGCCTTAACCTTTGAGCTTTTAACATTTTCCTTTCCTATTTGACTATACATAATAAACAGTGAGTAAAGTACCAGGTCATTAATTATCCCTAAACAAGGACATTTTCCAGTGTTGCTATTTGAGTTGGTTCATCATTTCAAGAGAAATTTGAACTTTGGTATAGAAATGGGCAATTATTTACAATATTTTACTCATGCTGTTTTTTTCCTTCCCAAAGTTGGTTAACAGGGTTTTATAGGCCACCCTCGCATGCAGATCTGAGGTGTTTGAAAAGAAGCAGAGAAATGCAATATATATTTTTCTGACTACAGAGAATTTCTTTTTGCTTGATTTGATCGATCTCAAAGAAAGACCTCTGATATGAAGGCATCTGCATGAATAAGCTTCAGTTTTATTCTATTTTTTTGTACTTTTTGAAAACACCAGGTTTGGAGGAGGAAAAAAATGGCCCTTTAAAGTTGATATTTCATACACACAGATAGAGAATTATATGTATATCCTACACAAAACAAGTTTAAGGTCTTCAAACAAACATTATATTGTTTAAAGTGTGAGTACAGATGAAATCAGAGTGAAAATCAAATAGGATTGTTGAGATCTCTTGAATTTGCAACAAATTAGGACATGGTTTTATGTGGTTTTGCATTCATCAAAGATCTCTTTATAGTCTATCACATTGAGATATATATAATTATGCAAATACATTTGCATATAAAATATGTTTATATATAAATAATTACACAAATCATTCTGTAGAGGGATATATATACATATAATTACTATATTCCTAAAATATTAGGGCACTATTTTTCCATATTTTTTGTTTGTCAGGCAAAGTATATTCTATGAACTATCATTTTAAAAATGAAGCTCAATTGATGTTCTAACTAGAATTTTAGACAAAACTCCTTAGTGGTAGAAGGTAATCA
This sequence comes from Glaucomys volans, assembly GCA_020662805.1. NCBI lineage: Eukaryota > Metazoa > Chordata > Mammalia > Rodentia > Sciuridae > Glaucomys > Glaucomys volans. The sequence continues at coordinate 259,387 of JAJEJO010000815.1, forward strand.
TGACACAAATTTTTATGAAGTAAGAAGGCATTTCTCACTAGCTTAGACGTTCAGGTCTACTAGGTTGTAAAGTGTAATTTAACCAGAAGCCAGTTCATGTGAAAAGGATTCTGGATGTAGGACAGAAGTGTGACACTTTCTTCCATCCTACCATCTCAATATTCTACTTGACCCAGTGGAAATAGAATGATACCACTGTGTCATTTTAGATGTTCAACATGCTCAAGGCAGTTTGAAAGATGCTCATATGCTAACACAAAAGTAAAACTGCAAACATCCTAGCTTTTATTTTCTCATATAGGATTACTATGATCATCACACACACATTTTACAGCAAACCATCAGCGTTGACTAGAACACGGGCTCTTTCATTTTACCCTGTGTTACCATCCCAATTCCTGCCCCCACTGTTTTCAAGGTATGAGTCTTGTATACTTTTTCCGTTACCTTCTATACTTTCATTTACATAAATCTACCTTCATGAACAATATATGGCATAATTTTAATAAAGAGACAATAAAATGATATTCTGTGTATCTATAGACATCTATTATTGTTCAATGCTGTGTGTTTTGAGATGTATCTATGTTGACATACAGACAACCTGAGAGTGTACTGACATGAGTTATTGACTTACAAAAATAATTCTGTAGGGGGATATACATGTATACAATCACGCCAGTTGGGAAGAAAACCAATTAAAGGAGTCAAAACATCAGCCAGACAAGTATTTGGTGTTGTGAGATGATAACCAAAGCCTGATTAATTCATTCAGAAACAGTCTATTTAGGTCAAACAACTAGTAAATGTAACTTTTGTCTCAATTGAATGGTTGTTAAGACCTTTACAACATTGTTCCATCTTTGCTGCCTAGTAAAAGGTCTGTTAGAATAATGACTTGATATTTAACTCAAAGTCATTAGTCTTCCTGGAATCCACTTGCCAAGCTCTTAGTATTTTTATTAATATTTATAACATTGCTATTTCAAGGATAACATTTTAAATCAACAAAAGGATGGAGACCTTGACGCTGTATTGTGTCCCACTAGGAAATGCAGGTGTCAGTGATTCACATCTCTAATTAGCATAATGTCAGTGTAGTCTGTCCATCTAGTGAAGCTTTGCTTTTAAACACCTCACTTTTTTAAGCTTATCCTTGCCAATGCTAAGGATTTACTTAAAGTGAATACAATAAGCTGGTTCTTTACATAAGAAATACTTTTAAATATTAGTTTATAAAAAAGACTTATGCAGCTTATTTTTATAAGCATTGGTGACATTTAAACAAACCATAACATTTTCTAAATAAACATAATGAATATAGCATAATAAATTAATTTGTTAATTAATTCAAATAAGATGCTAATGATGAATTATGGTTAATTTCAACCTAGTCTTTTGGAGACTTATGTACAAGACATTGATTTTTTTTAGTTGCTAAGTCATGAGATTCCAGCATCTTTTCTTTCTCTAATGAAAGACTCAGCTTACACAAGAACTTTAAGTTATTAAGTCTTTAGTTGGAGTGGAAGCATACTGAAGTCATCTAGGGACATTCAGATTACTTACATTTCCTTCATTTACATTAACAGATATATTCTTTTGCCTATGAAAAAAGAAGGCACATTTATAAAAATCTATACAATACATAAAATGCCAAAGCTCAAATCTAGAAACCACACTGTTAATATGATATTGTCATGCTTATTTTATACACAGGGAACCTGGGAACCTGGAAGAAAGGTAACTTGCTGCATATGCCCAAAGAGGCTTTGAGCCTGGATTGAACTAAAAGTCTTCTGATTTTAATACTCATGGTTTTCCTTTGTCATAACCTGTCCCCATTCTTCAGGAAATGATTCCATCCAAATGAGTTAACCATAAAACACATTAGGCCTTCAGAAAATGGCCCTGAAGAAGGGGTGAAATCAGCTTTCAAATTGTCCTCTGCAATTGGCCAGTTATCAAAATTGTCAAATTATCTTTATCAAAAAGATTATGATCTCATTGATGAGATTAGGAATTCTTCAGGAAATGGCAATATTTTAAAAATGCATAGTTTTTTCGATCAACACAAACATATACACACCCATACACACACACACACACACACACACACACACACACACACACATACAAGAATGTTATCATGTCTATGCTGGCTGTCATCTGTAAGCAAGCCAATACATTATGGATAACACGATAGTAAAGTGGAGCATTTCTTTTTAAAAAGAATCTCTTTGGAAAAATATCATAAAAATCTGTGGATAACATTATCTAAGCTTTGCAAGGAAAACTTTTTCATTTACAATGTTATGCTACCCACTTGGGGATACTTTAGGATAAAGAGTGGTATCAAACTCTAATTTCTTTTCCTTTATTACAGCACAACTACAAGATAGTACTCACTAGATGGAATCATCAGAACCCATTTACAGTTGCTATACTTTTTGAAAATAAGGCAATTGTCTCAGATATGCATTCATTACAGGCCTACTGTAACTAATAGGAGCTGATGGTGGCTTTTCTGAAAAACTATAGAATGTCAAATGGGAGCTGTCTCTACTTTACAAATACACTAGGCTCAAAATTCAAAGGCAAAGCCATATAAGACAATGTTTATTCATATACCAGTGACAAAAGTTTAAGACCTTCACACAACCCATTGTTTATCTATTTTTACAAATATATGTTATCATTCAAAAAGTGACAGCAGTGACATACTTTCTATATATATCTAATGCAAAAAGTGAAAAAGTCAATTAAATGCCCATATGGTTCCTTTTTGTGTTCAAAGTTATTGTAAGGTTTTTTGTTTTTTTCAAAGAATAAGGATCAAAAAGCATTCCTAAAAACATTGCAGGAATTCCAGAAAGATACGCTCACAAAACCAGTGAAACTACAACCACTAGCATTTCAAATCAAGCTAAAAGTCATTAAGAAAATGATCAAAGTCATGAAAGAATAAGACAAAACATAATGAGAAAAGCTCAGAAATTAGGACAACTCGGAAATGATTAGAAATGGAGAAAAATCAGAAAGGAAAGGTAAATTAGACATGAGTTAACAAACATAACAGTTAATGCTTTAAGAGAGAAAATGAAAGGAAAAGCTTTTTAAAAATAAAAAATAACATGAGAAAAGAAGAGGGAAAGCAATAAAACATTTATGATAGAAAAAGATTAAAGAACATACAGTAAAATGAGTTCCTGAGGAAGAAAAGAAAGCTACATTTCAGGAGAAAATTCCCTAAAACTCCTGTTGAAACTAGATATTGAAAGAGCTGACTTAAAATGTATCTGAGTCTATCACATTTGGATGACCAAAGTCAAGACAACTTCTAGTAAAGTTTAAAAAAAAAAGAGAAAGAAATTTCAAATTAAAAAAAAAAAACACAAAAACTGAGTATTTTGTATGATTAAGCAAAAGGAGCAAGTGTCTTATGAGGAAAATAAAATTGTTAGATTTGTTGAAAGCAACACTTTGGTTCAGAATGAAGTCGAGTAAAATATCTAGATACTCAATGAAAGGCAATCTGAACAAATATTTTCTATCCAGTGTCTCCAATGTGGGAGACACCATGATGTGTGGAGATCTTATTGTGGTAGGGCGGCCATCTTTTGATTCTCAGAACTAGAGGCTAACCTTCCACTTGCTGAGATGAGAGCAGAAATGAATCATGCCAAAGAGGCTGATAGTACAGAAATCACTTCCAATCCTTCCGGTCACTTCACTGGATAAAGTGTCACCATGAACAGAAAGCCAATCCCCCATAATGATAATTTACAATAGGAAAGTGGCTTTGGGACAGATTTACTGTTGCCCTATTCACACCACTCTGTTTCTATCACCAAAAGATATTTTTCCTGTAAAAAGCAATGTTAGGAAAGGACATATACATCAGAGCATGTTAATAAACCCCTTTCTTTTTCCTCTTCAGAGCAGTTAGAATATAAAGAGGGAAAAATATATATACTAAAAGAGTGGATAAAACACTGAAGGCATCCAAACTTGCACAGGAGAGAATAAACATTTGAGCAAATACTCATTTACTAGACATATGCTATTTTTTTTAAATCTCCAGATACAGTGATAATTAGAATGCTGCTTCTTAAGATAAAGTACATAAGTGGGCATTTTTTGTGTTCTCAAACACAATTCTACAAATAATAAATAATAATTGTCCCCCTGTATTGATCACTTAGTATGTGACAGGCCATGCACTAAGTGCTATATATAAATATTAACATTAATTTTCAAAAAATAGTCTAGAAGGCTAGAAGTTTAGAAGTTAATTTAATCAATGCCATATGGCTCATTATTCTCTTAACTTGCCACACTGAGACAAACACATGTTGAGATGTTAAGTTTCAGCTGTCATTCAAAGACAATCCTTCTGCAATAAGGGTTATACCAAGTGAACAATTTTCAAAGGAATTGCTGTGTCCCAAAATTCTTATGTTGAAACTTAATCCCTACTGCAGTGGTATTAGAAAGCTGAAAGGTGTTAGAAGGTGGGGTCTTTGAAGGAACTGGTTTTCTTAAAAAAGAGACCTGAGGAAATTTGCAACATATGAAGATGTAGCAAAATGGCGCCATCATTGAAGAAGGGAGCAAGCTTTCACCAGACACAGAATCTGCTGGTGCCTTGATCTCAGATTTCACAGACTCCAGAACTGAAGGCAATAGATTTCTGCCATTTATATTACTCAGTTTTGTTATAACAGCCTAAATGGATTAACACATTCATACAACTTCTCCCACATCTATCATGTGAGTAATTCTTTTGGATCATGCAGACCTTATATGAAAAAAGGTTCACATGGCTCTTAAATCCTATCCAAAAAGATTACTTGGTGAGGAAAACCAGGGAAAGCAGAAGTATGACTGGACTCCTAGGAGCAGAAGAAGAGGTAAATTATGAAGCCAGAAGAAAGACACATATGACCTTTCCAAGTGAACTTCCAGGGAAAAACTTCAGAGAGGGAAATTCTCCAAAAAGTTGTGTAAATGCTCAGGAAAGAGACAGAAAGAGCACAATAGCTTTAAACACATAAAATATTCAGAAAGGACCAATATCAATTCATGCCAGTATTAGCCCAAAAGGATAGTTCCTAACAATTTCATCTCTTCCCTCTCCGGGTACAAGTCCCACATGCTTAGGAGTTACCATGGTAAGGCAAACTGGTGGAAGGAGTATAGAATCCTTAGATGGAGTGAGAGAGCAGCAGCCAACTCCCCTACCCAGACTGAAGATGCCCCACCTGCTACAGGGGGTGGAAAGGAGTCCAAATTTTAAATAAAATTGTGGTTCTTAATATTATGTGGTATTGATCATGCTGATTACTTAATTTTAGCCTGTTTTTTTGATGATGTAACTCAAAGATAAGATGCTTTATTATTTATAGGAGAAATGTCACTGGGCCTGTAGGAACAGAGAATGAAGCAGCCCAGAGACAAATTTAAATGGAGAGAGAGAAAACTAATATAAAGTTGTTTTATGGTTACATAGCCTGAGTTGTGCTTGTTCCACATAAGAATTACATTGACATTTGTGCTTCTGGCCAAGTGTGGACTTCATGGCTTGTCAGTGGAATGATTATTTTTGCCATCTTCTACTGCCCCTATATGCCTCATATATAACCCCTCTTCTTATTCAGAGAATCTGCAGCTGACATTGTTATCATTCACATGCCAAAATGGTGTTTTAAGGATGCTGACTTACAGTTCTTGTTTTCAGGGAGCTATTTTTACTCTGAAAGGCACAGGTCTTCTCTGAGATGCCTACAAAATGTCATCGCTTTCACAACTCAGCTGCAATGGTGTTTTTCTATTATTTGCATCACTTATATTAAATTTATTTACCTGCTTCTATCGTATCTTTGATCACATATATATTATATCTATATGTACACATACATAAACATGTGTGTGACTCTGTGTGTGTGTCTTTGTGATCCTGATTTACATGCCCACTCTGTGTTTCCCAATTTAACTTTCATTCTCTTGCATTCTGTTTTCTTGGAAAACAGGTACTTCAACAGGTACATTCTTTTTCAGATCAATCCATAGTATCTGGTAGAACCTACTCATTAGTGCTCAAGAAATATGCAATGTCTGAAAACATTAATTATAAATTAGTAAACCATATTCTTCTACTTTCCATATCAGCTTGATGTGAAACAAATCATTGTTTAGTTCTATGCTAAAGAAGGCTTTCAAATAAAGATTCATTTACCTGTGTGCTTTGATTGTCATCAATATATCAATGATCTTCTATAATTAATTACTTTATTGAATTTATTTTAATCTCAACTATAAATTATTTTTGTGTACAACATGAAATTTTGAAATATGCCTACATTGTGAACTGACTAAATTGAGCTAGTTAACTTGTCAACTTCATGTATTTATTTTTTGTGATGAGAACACTTCAAATCTATTATCTTAGAAAATTTCAAGAATATAATACATTATTAATTATAAACATCATTCATTTTAAAACAATAGATCCTTTGAACAAAAATTTCACATCTCTTCTACTCTGCTTCTGAGTTCAACATTTTTAAATTACACATATACAGGTTGGCATTTGTCTTTCTGTGCCTGGCTTATTTCATTTAACATAATGTCTTCCAGATTCATTCATGTTGTTGCAAATGACAGAATTTTCTTTTTTAAGGATGAATAATATTCTACTGTACATACATACCATATTTTTCCATTTATCCATTGATGGACAATTGATTTCCTATCTTGGCTATTGCAAATAATGCTACACCAAACTTGGGAGTGTAGGTATTTCTTCAATACTGTGACTTAATTTCCTACATATCAACAATCTTTCATGTGAAATTTTTGGAATATGGGAGAGAAGTCATCAGAATAGTACTGGAGAAGAAAACTGGTTCCCACATTAGAAAAATAATGGTTAATAGTTTTTCCCTAAAAGGAGAGCAGATGGTCATATTTACATATTGCACACAGATTTACATTATGACCAAAAAAATCCTACTTGCACATTTATTTTTAATTTTGTTCAGTGTACTTTAAGCTGACTGCTGTTATAAGAGGTGGTAGATAACAGTAAGTTTGCCTTATTATGGAGCTTTTGCCCCATTTTCTCTGACATGGCTGACCCTCTACAAAAACTTATAAAATCACTTTCTTCATTCCTTCTTATTAAATTCTTTATTCAACAAATGTCTCTAAGCACATACTAGTTCCTAGGCAATGTGTCTTTAAAGTTCCAGCTCTTCAGCTCCCACACATATTAGGCACTTAAACACTACACTCCCAGATCACTGTCTCATTCCTAAGAGACTCAGCATCAAGTGACTTGATTTGCATGAGCTGCAGTGGACACTGCCATCTTCTCACACAACTCCTGCCAGCACATCGCTTTTCATTTATGTTTGGCTCATCTTCTGTTCTAAGTTCAACAATTACTTCAATTTAAAGAAATATAGCAGCAAAATAATCCATCAGGTCAAGTCTACTTCTTGGTCATTTGCTGTTATTATGAAAAGCATTTGAAACTTTATACTGTTACAAGTCAGATACTGCTGTTGAAAGTGGCTGCAGTGGCACAAGCCCATCATGGGCTCCCAGTGGCTTGGGAGGCTGAGGCAGGAGGATTGTGAGTTCAAGGCCAGCCTCAGCAATTTAGGGAAGCCCTAAACTTAATGAGACCCTGTCTCTAAATGAAATATAAATAGGGCTAGAGATGTGGCTCAGTTGTTAAGCACTCCTGGGTTCATTCAATCCCTGGTACCAAAAAAAAAACAAGTGTTAGAGTTTGGAAAACTATGGGTAGATGAGATAGCAGAGACAGAGAGGCTAGAAATAACCATGACTTTTTTATGATCACCCCTATTCAAAAACGTGAAATTTGTAATTATTTATGCCATCTAGTCCATCTCAGCTCAAAGTAAAGAAAATAAAACAGTATGTATCAAATCACTACATGAATAACTATGCTCTTCAGGTGGATGAAAGGAAACACCACTTAATGCTCCTTAACTTTAACTGGGACAGATAAAACATGAAACGTCAAGTTCTTTTAGAATAAATATCAAGAAGGAAAGGAAAACATGGAGTTGAAGAAGGTAAAGTAGGCCTTGTTTTAGGAAGGAGAATTTGTGAGTTGGTTCTTGAAAAAAGTGATGAATGTGAATTTTTAAAAAGACAATTGCCAAGCCATTGAGGCAGAAATCAACATTAAGTGTGGGTGGGAGCCTACCAAACGGTTTGGCTGGAGTCTTGGAGGAGTAATGGGAAAGCAACCAGAAGGTCACAGAGAGCTAGAAAATACCAGATTAACCCAAAGTATACCACATTTGTATTAGAAAATCATCATCTAAGTGACATAGTAGTCATCCTAGAAAATAAATTTACTATTAAATAAAACTTTACCACAAGAATGCCTATGTAGGTGGCTATTCTGCTCTTGGGGCAGCTATTGATTTGCCAGTATATCCCAATCTTTTTCCAAAATGCCCCAATAGTGAATGTGGAGTAAAAGCAATAAGTGCTAGTTTCCTAAAGCAGAAGTCATTTTCATCTCCCCAATATTATCAGTTCAATCTCTTGAAACAACCATATTGTCTTTGCTTAAAAAGATAAAGAACTGGTGCAACAATTATAAATTGTACTATTTCATATTAACAAATAATCTTGTCTCTACCTAAGTCACAGCCACAGTCTGAAACACCACACAACTTGTGGATGGTTGACTAGGTAGCAGTGTTCATTTTGATTGTTAAAAAAAAAAAAAAATCACAGAAGCTGGGGATATAGCTCAGTTAGTTGAGTGCTGCCTTGCATGCACAAGGCCCTAGGTTCAATCCCTAGCACCACAAAAAAAAAAAAAAAAAAAAAAAAAATTCACATAGATTAATCACTGATGTAATCAAACTATGTTCAAGCCTATACAATTTTAGCTGACTTTACAGTTCAGGTATTTTCAGTCAGTTACTGACTTTTTAGAGGTTAATACTGCTATTAGGAAATAGGAAACAAAATGCACCATAGGAAAAAATGACTAATTTCTGTAACACTGAGAAGCATAACCCTTTCCCTCTGATAATGTATACCATCTTGATCACTCCGTGAAAGTTAATAATGGATGTTCCATTAGGTTTATTTCAGATAACCACTTTAACATTACAAAACACAGCACTATGAGCTAAAAATTAGTATCAATAAAGCAATGTTCTGCCATGATTTTGTTTAAAAGAATATAATATGTACACTGAACCAGGTCAAGCTATATGGCAATAAGGGCCCAAGTTAAATCTGAAATACCATGATGACAGGTATATTTTTTTCAGAACTTCACTATACTATTAAAAATTCACTGTCATTGATATTTCGTCTGGTTATATCTGGCTACTTTGTCCTAGTATGGAACAAATATAATTAAAAGACACATTATGAAGAAAAATGCTTATCAATAATTAAAGAATAAACAAAAAGACAAAAAAAATTTCAAAGGAAAAAAAAGAAAAATGTTTTTCTATAAATGATTGTTTCTCTAACAGTTGTCACATTAGATAAGCAGATATTCTGACTTGTAAAATAATCTAGATCAACTAACCTCCTCTTTGCCTTGTTCTAGCTATTCTTGTTTCTTTTGTTCACATTAACTTTTGAATCACTTTGCCCAATTAAAATAAAAATCTGTCCAAATTTTTATTGGGTCAGCATTAAACTTAAAAGGAAACTCAACTATGACTAACTTATTTATAGTGTTGAATCCTTTCATTAAAATATACATGGAATGTTTTCCATCTGTCCAGTACTGTGTCTTAGTTTGGGTTCCCCAGAAGAAAAACACTGAAATGGAAATTTGCATTTGGAAAATTTACTGGGGAATTAATCACCTCCAGAACATTTGTAATAGAGTGAGGAAAGCCTTACTGGAAGAAGCTGAACTACGGGGCAATTATAGTAGAAGTTTCAGCTATACCTTTTGGGAGCTAGCCAGAGATCCCCCAAATTGAAACAAGGCCTGTGTACTTGTGCATCGCCCAGTCAAATGGCACAAGTTTCCCCTAAGAAGGGTTATAATAACAAATTCTTAGGGCAGGTCTCTAATTGGTCAGTAGCTGATACTCTTGGCAGCTGAGAGAATGAATACTTGTTCATACCAGAGGAGTCTGGCAAGTGTAACACATCATACAATCATGTAACTGAGATCCATATGCTTGATTTAATATTTATCCCATTTGGGATCATCTTCTTCAGAATTCCTGTTGATCCCATTGTTTGGGAAAACCTAAAAGAGGAAAAGTAGTACAACTAACTATAGCCTCTACTGTTACAATTACTTTTGGGGCTGTGACTGATACTCAGTACCCCCTCCTTTACTAAGATTCTCAATTCCCCTGAATCTCAATGTACCATTTATATTTGAGGTGTCCTCCAAAAGCTCATATAAGATATGAAAGACTTAACCTAATCAGAGCATTAATACCTTAAGTAGTAACTGTAGGCAGGTAGGGTGTGGCTAGAGGAGGTTGAGGCACACCTTTGGGGCATATATTTTGTCCTTGGAGAGTGATGCTTGCTGTCTTTCTGCTTCCTGGTGTCGTGCTTGAGCCACTTTCCTCCACCACACTCTTCTGCCATGATGTTCTGCCCCACTTTAGGCCCAGAACAATGGAGTCACCCATTTATGGACTGAGACCTCTGAAACTGAGAGTCCCCAAATAAACTTTTCCTTCTCTAATTGTTATTGTTAAGTCTTTTGTTTACAGCAGCAAAAATGCTGACTAAAACACTCAGCTAGCACATTTCCTGATGGAGCCCACCATCCCTGAGGGGTATGACCTTCTTAACCTGTGGCTGCTGTACTTTCCCACTCAGCATAAATATTGTACAGGGGAATATCAAGAGACAACCAGTGGACCATCTAGGAGACAAACATTCTTTCCTATTCCCATTTGGATCAGATGCCCTACCTCCTGGTGATTGAGACAAGTTTCCTTGCCTGCTAGTCTCTTGGTCTGGAGTCTAGAGTGACCAGTCACAGACTTAGGTTTTACAGGACTACTGCTATGATCCCAGGTAAAATATTGCATGCATGCACATGTGCGCATGCACACACACACACACACACACATACACACACACCAGGGAGCAAAGACCTCAGATACCATGTTAAGCCTAGAGGACGAGAAACAAGTTCCTCAAGAGGGTTTCTGGTAAGCCTGGCCGCTCCTACTTCCTGGATTCAGATGTCTTCTGCCTGTTTGAATCCAGCACTACATAAAGGTTGTTGTTTTGTATGCTACATGTAGGCGGATGACATTCTACCCTCGTGGGTATTATTCCTAAGCTGGTGACAACACTGTCATAGCTGAGCCATTCCACAGCTCACTCAGGCTGGTAACTTCTAGGTGGTCTATTGTATGACCAATTCCTAATCTTGAACGCCCTCTGCTATAAAGTACCTTCTGGCCTTGCTAATACTTTACCCTGGATGCAACATTTCCATCTTATAATAATTACTATTATGGTTGTCTTACCTTATGACTCAGTGGGTCTGAGGGAATAAAGTTCATGATAGGCAGTCTGGCCACAAGGTATTCTAATTCCCCACAGACAAGCACTTCATCTCTATTGGAGACCATTTATGGTCCTTTCCTACTGTGAGCTATCACAAAGCAGGAAGTCTTAGAGATCACTTGGTAGATAAGTATTTGACCTAAGTTTGGAATGAGCTCTCTCCATACCCCAAAGATGTTTACCAAGAGTTTTTCTTCTTTCTTAGCAAAAGGATCTGAAAAGTCTAATAATTTGTACTTTACTTTAAAGGAGATGTCCTACCATTCCCCATATCACTCAATTGCCTTTAAACTTCACTAATGCCATAAGTCCCTGAACCTTAATAGGATTCTCTCTAGTTTTCTGGGTCACACATATATTACCAATAATTTGAATATATTTGCCATGTCTTGCTCATCTGAATTGATTACTATGAGACCACTGGACTATATCAGAGGACAGAAGATTTAATATAGTCCTAGGGTAAGTTTATAAATATTGTCTATCCTATTTGAGGGGCCTCCCAAGAACACAGACATCAGGGTTGTTTTGGATTTATGTGCTATATCCACTTTAGCATGTGCATTTATCTAAGCCTTTGATCCCTCTTCCATCATCTACCATGGCAGCTCTATTATTTTTAGTTTACTCTATGTGCACTACTGGTTTCCCCAAGTTTCAAAATGCCTCTCCAGTAGTATGAAGGCTCTGTCTCACAGCCCCTGCTAGGGTATAAAACCCTTTATCAAGGAAAACTGTTCCTGAGTCAGATCACTCTCCCTTGTCCAGCTTTGCTTTTTAGCCAGCACTAGAGGATCCAGTCAAAACCTATTTTCCTGGTTTTTCCCAGGCAATCTTGGCTAGGTCCTACAGATCTCTTAATATATAACTCCTTTTGTCCCTTAGAAATTTCATAATTTTCCTATATGAGTTTTATGTATGCACTTTCCTTCAAGAGGAGGCCTCTGGGAGTAAAGGATGCATTTGGTGATATAAGACAGATTCTCTGCATTTTATTTAGATAAGACTGTAGTTATGGCATTTATAGAGAAGAGTGGGACACTTTTGTAGACCCAGAGTATTTAGGGGGATATCGGATTCCAATACTCTTAAGTGTCAGCTAGATATCCCATCCCAAAGCTTAGGATCCCTCTCATTCCCAGACAGGGGCAAAGCATAGCAAACTTCTCATATTGAGACCTTAATCTTCTCTGGAACTTTACTACTTAAGGTTTAGGCATCATCTTCAGCTTTTACTATCCTTTGGCTCTAATGAGGTGTGGGGAGGGGGCGGAAAAGGAAAGATAATAGAATGAGACAAACATCTTTACCCTATGTATATGTATGAATATGCAAATTGTATGATTCTACTTTGTGTACAATCCGAAAAATGATGTTGTACTCCATTTGTGTACAATGAACTAAAATTTTTTTTAAAATGTCTTTTTGTATACTATGAAGGAACACTTCTTCTGGGTTTTACACTTTAAGTTAGTGATTAATCACTCTTCATATGTGATTGTCTTTCTCCAAAGTATAATTTACATTCATCAACAGTCAACAGTAAGGGATTGGTTATGGTTTGGATGTGAGGTGTTCCCCAAAAACTCACATACGAGACAATGGGAGATGGTTCAGGGTGGAAATGATTGGGTTGTGAGAGTCTTAATCCAATTAGTGAATTAATCACCTGAAGGGATTGAGTGGTAATTGGAGGCAGTTGGGGTAGGTCATTGGGGGCATGGCTTGAGGCAAATATTTTGTACCTAGCGAGTGCAGTTTCTCCCTCTCTCTGCTTCTGGATCATCATGTGAGTCGCTTCCCTCAACCACACTCTTCTGCCATGATATTCTGCTTCACCTCAAGCCCCGAAGAATGGAGCCTGTTGTCCATGGACTGAGACCTCTGAAACTTTTCCTCCTCTGAAGTTGTTCTGGACCAGTGAAAAAGTTGACTAAAATTGGATTTCATAGTCCTTATAATTCCCCCCTGAACTTCTCAAATTCCTAAAATATTGTACCTGTCAATGAATTCCTTCTCTGATTTCCCATACCGGTTTACCATAGCTAAAAATTTTAACAACTGTGTCCCCAGGGTGTGCAAGACCTTATCTGTACTCCATGTACCACCAGTCATGTTGTCCTCATTATTGATCCAGTTCTAACATCCCAATGGAGGGTCTGTTCTCTCAGTCCACTCTTGAAACCAGCTGTCTCAGATCAGATGCCCTGAGAAGCAGAGGCTTGTGTGCAGATTTTAATGCAAGTAGTTTATTGGAGAGTGGCTGTCACAGTGGCTGTAAGCAATGTGAGCTACAGGCTCTGGGCAGAAAAAGGTGAATTGAGATGGAGTGGTAACAGAAGCCTTATCTAATTCCACTAGAGCTCAGAAGCTGAGGTGGTTTTCCAGAGCTATATCCCAAGTTGAAGCAAGAGGATAAGCCTGGTCCTGCCATACTGCCCAGTCATTTCATGAGGTATTCTCAAAATGAAATTGATCTTTGAACAGCAATACTGGATATTGGATGACATCGTGGAGTCATAGCTAAAAACTGTCAATCAGATTAAAAGAAGAAAATGGAACCTTGTGAAGATATTCAAGGGTAAAAAAGTAGTTCCATGTACCCTTTAACAAAAGGTGAAGAAGTGTTCAATATAGATAGGAGAGGAAGATAGGAAATTCCCACCTCAGAAAACATTAAAAAAAAATTCACAGATGACAGCTGATCCACAGTAGGTGGCCAATCTGCAGTACACATCCATGGTTCCTCCAAAATCCTGATAACAAAGTCATCTGTTGGTCATCAGAAAGACAAATGTAAAACTTGAATGAAATGTTCACTACTTGTCAATGTTAAATATGCTTAATAAAGATCACATTTATTTTAAGGTAAAAGTAGAAGCAAATACCATACAAAAAAAGAACACGAATTAGGTTCAGAAAGGAGGATATTCAAATGATTACTAAATATGAAGTGTTAATGTTTATCAACTACTGAAGAACCCCAAATTAAAAAAAAAAAAAAGAGGAAGTGTCATCTGGAACCTATCATTTTCAAAGATTAAAAAGATTGAAAAAAAATTTAGTATCATGGAAGTAACAAGATAGGATCCTTCTCAGGCATTGCTGCTAAGGGTATCTATTGTTTCAATAATTCTGGAGGGTGATTATCAACTTTAAGAAGTTACAAAACTCTTGAGCCAGCAAGTAGCCTCATAGATACTTATGGTAATTTTGTTTGTAATTGCAGAAATTTTTAAAGGCTAATAACCAAAAACTGTATCAAATAAATATATTTTATTATGGTATTATGAAGTGAAATACTGTGTTGCCACTAACAAAGTTACTATAGAAAATAATATTATAATTGCAATATTGTAGCAATAATTTTAAAGAGAGAAAAAGCAGATTATTAAGTAATAAGTAGTTTGTGGAACAAATTTTGCAAAATTGAGATTCTATCATATCCCCCACACCCTACTTTAGATTTTGCTCCTTTTATTGGCAATTGCATACATTCAGAGGCGGAGCATGAAGTGAGCCATCTCTCCAGCCCCACTGCTTCTTCTATGAAAAAACATATATATACTTGCTGTGGTTTGGATGTGAGGTGACCCCCCCTCCAAGGAAACTCATGTTAGACAAAGCAGGAATATTCAGAGGTTCTATGGTCAGATTATGAGACCTATAACCTAATCAGTGGGTTAATCCATTTGGTGGGTTAATAATTTGAATGGATTACTGGGTGTAACGATAAGCAGGTGAGGCATGGCTGAAGAAAGTAGGTCACTAGGGTTGTGCCCTTAGGGATTACATATCTTGTCTTTGGCTCCTCCTCCTCCCCCAACTTTCTCCTTCCTGGCTGCCCTTACCTGAGCAGTTTTGCTCTGCCACACCCTTCTGCCATGATGTTCTCCCTCACCTCCAGCCCAGAGCAATACTTTGGTCAACCATGGACTGACCCTCTGAAAACTAAGTCAAATAAACTTTCCCTCCTCTTTGTTATTCTTGTCAAGTATTTTGTTCACAGTGATACAAAGCTAACTAGCACACTCCTGCTAAAGAAACACAGTTTGACCAGTAGAGAGAAGAAACAGGTAAGGTTGGAGGGCAGAGTGATGGCTTAGAGCTCGTTCTAGTCCTAGCAAAAGCAAGCCACATGATCTCCTTTAGGTTAAAAAGAAAATTTTTTCCTGCTTTGTAGTAAACAGGAAGGAGAAAGGCTGGCTTAGCAGCTATTGTAGGTGATGGTTTATCATATTAGAGTGGTCAGGATTTACTTTTTGATTCAATTTGTGTCATGAAAGAGAAAAGGCAATAATTACAAGCCAGGTTTTAGTCTAGGTCACCAGCAGAGCAAAACACTCAGAGAAAGCTCATGGCCTAGTCAGACACTTTCATGAGGGATGTCATCCTCAGTAGTATTTCTAAAATTCCCTAAGGTGGGTTCTGAGGCCCAGACATCCAATCAGAACCTAAGGGAGAAAAGAAAATACTCAGATGCATCATGGTGATTTTTGATGACAGACTGGTTTGTGAACAGCCTTTAGCAACTCTCTCAGGGTTTTTAGAGAGCAGGTTGCAGGTTTTTGGAGGAAGATACTAAAATCCTTCAGTCTAGAACATAGATCAATTAATAAATAGAAGGATGGATGAAAAAAGGAAAATTACAGAAAAGCAGAGAGAAATGGTGTGTGTGTGTGTGTGTGTGTGTGTGTGTGTGAGAGAGAGAGAGAGAGAGAGAGAGAAAGAACATGAATATGTTCCAAAATGTTAATGGTGGGTGATTTGTACATTTTTCCTCAATGAATGGGGGTTAATATTGTTAAGACAAAATTAAAGTTGTTTTTAAAATACAGAAGTGGAAAAAGGGATGGTTTTGCTACATCCCATATTTCCTGGAATTAAATCACTATTTGGCATTCCCAATTAATAATCTCTGGCTCTCGCATGTGGACATGGATGCTCTACTATTGAAATGAATGCAACCATCATTCAATGAAGGGGTCATGAAATTAGGGGGAAAAGTATTCCTGCATTATTTATCTAGAACAAAGGGTCCTCTGTCCCTTCAGTACTCTATCCATTATGCACGTGTCATCTCCACAGCTTTCTGAACTAATAGTTCTCTTCCTCTGAGTATATGGGCACTCTGGCCTACATAAAGGCCAGACAACCCTTTCAAGGAAAGCAAGAGCAAAGTTCATAGATCTTAGGGTGCAAGTGAGAAGCTAGGTGAGGATGAACAGATGGGAGTGCCTGATGGTTCATCTAGTCCAACTTCAGGTGAAGGAAAGAAAAAGAAAATCTAATCTGAAAAGTTCCTTCTATGAAACTACCTTCCGCTCTGGTATTGAAAGGACAGGTAAGGGGCTCTGAGAGTTAATGAAGATGGTTCTGTTTCAGTATAAGGATAGGACAGGTTTCAAAACCAAAATGCCATATGTATATTCTGTGCTGTGTCCCCCCAACAAAAACAGAAGGTTGTCCATGTGGGGCAGCACATTGCAGCCAAGGATCCCAGTAAGACCTGTAGGCAGGATATAGAAGTCTTGCTTCCCAGTGGTCTCTATTCTGCATAATATCAGGCCCAAAGCATGAAGTCTCCCCTAAAGTACTTTTTGATTCATCAGAAGAGCTAGCGAATGCTATTCTTATTCATATGAATGTATACTTCTGAAGCCCAAAGAGTGTATTTGTTTCAGTGATTTTCTTTCACTAGCAATGAAATCCATAGGCTGATTATAAGCTATGCCTGAAAAAAAAATTGAAAGGATTTCTTTTTATCCATTTTACATTTGTATGCCTTTTCAGTTTCATCTGGAGTCCCCCTTGGTTCTATTCTGGGAGCAGAGTGAGTAACAGTTGTCAGCTTTTCATTTGTGAGAAGAAAATCTCCACAGGTTGAAGGGTTCACCTGATACTTAAATTGATATCCTCATCTTGGTTATATTAAGCCATGCAAATCTTTCCATAATGCAACATGAAAATGTATTTTAAAAGCATGTGCCAATATATGTAGTCTTAGATTTTACTCATCTTAAGAAGCACATAATGATCTTAACAGTTGGTCATATTTAGTTGAAATTTAAACTTTTCTTTCAATTGAGTTCATAGTTTGGATAATGGGTTATATTATCTCATAGTCTGTTTTTTTTAACCTGCCCTATCTTTCTCTGCCAAAGTAATGATCTGGAAATCCAAAGGTAATAAAGATTTTACTCAAGTCACTAGGGAAACTCAATAGTTTCTGAGAAAGATAACCTTGCTAAGAAGTTGAGTATTTCATGGATAAAAAAGAAGCGTTACACCTATAAGTGAAGTTGGTAAATTAATTTAAAGGTTCAATATTTACTTTAAGTTAGCTAGATGATGCTCATCTTTGTTGCTTAAGAGATAGGACCTTGCCTTAGTAGATCTTAGTTTCCTCAACACTTTTCACACTATGTAGTTTACTGGTTGCTTCAGATGTGATCATTACATAGATACAAGGAAGGGAGGGCAGAGAGAGGAAGGACAGACAATGAAATGATGATTTTTTTAGATAGGCTGGTGATGAGCAATGGCAAGTAATTGTGACTCCAGCGTATTTTGCAGTTTTCAGAGTATCAGATCATTCCTACTTGTTTTCTCCCTTTCTTATCAAGGGAAGAAGGGACAAAGCACATAAAATTATATCAGCCCTGATGAGGAAGCTCCTTAGTGTTTTCAAGGGATCTCAAGTGAATGTCAAAGTAAATATTTAATGTGAGTCCCACTAAATGAATGAGTATCATTTTTAAAAGTGGAAGTGTCTTTTTTTTAAGTAATTAGATGGGGAATTCAAATCAAGTACATTCTTACCCATCAGTCAAAAGACAAAGAGCAGGAAATGGTGAAGGAGAGGAGAAGTGTGTTCTCTGAGGAAACACCTAACAGTCAAAGCTTTATGGCTGTAGGAAACTATATTTCTCCACCAGTCGTAAGTGAGAGTTTTAAGCAGCTCAACGCCGTTTAAGACCATGTGTGTTTACACTTTCTCTCCTTGTAGGAAAATACGACAAAACAAAATGTTCCTTCTTCATAAATTCTAACACCGAGACTGCGTGATGTTTTACAGAAGGCAATGAAAGCTGATGGAGTTAAAATATACTGTTCAGAGATTTTTAGGTTGATTTTTAGGATGATGGTTCCTTTGGGATACCTCCTAAATGAACTACCATTTAATTGGAAACAGAAAATGCCATTGTTGAAGCTCCACCAGACCCACTCCTGCAACAGTGTGGGCAAGTGTTGTCAGCACGTACTCAGCAGACTCTCAGAGGCCATGTACCTCCCTTGTTTCCTCCCTTGGCATGTGTGTCAGCTATAAATTCATCACTGAAAATTAAAAACCCTGAGCACAATGCTCATAATAGTAGCTTTTTTGTTTTCCTGCTTACAGGGCTAGTGAAAGTAGGACTTCAAATAGTGAAACCAAAGTTTAATATTGCTGACTTCATATGCAAACTCTATTTTTTCACTTAAGCAAAATCGACATGTGTTGCAAGGGGAAGTCCTGCAGACTTTGGTGACTTATGGGCAGATCAGTTATAGAATGACAAAGGTATTTAAAAAGTTGAAAACCAATAGTGGGTGGATTTTCATTGTTGTTTTTGTTTTTGTTTTTTCCAGTAAGAAGCTATAGAGAAAGAAGAATAAAATGAGAAAACAAACAAATCTTAAATTTTAGACTATGACCATGGTCCCTCCATCACATAACACTGTTCCAAATATTTTTGCTACATACCAACTGTTTTAATCAACTTTTTTGCTACTGTGACTAAAAAAAAAAAAAGAAAATCTGACCAGAACAGAATAATTTTAAAAGTGTTTTTAAGGGCTCACTGTTTCAGAGGTCTTAGTCCATAGAAGTCTGGCTCTATTCCTTGGGGCTCCAGGTAAGGCAAAACATCATGGCAGAAGAGTGTGGAAAAGGGAAGCAGCTCACATCATCAGGAAGCAGAGAGAGACTCCACTCACCAGATAGAAATATATATACCCAAAATCATGCCACAATTCCCACCTCCTTCAGCCACATTCACCACTTCAGTTACCACTCAGTTAATCCCTATTGGGGATTAAATCACTGATTGGGTTAAGACTCTTACAACCCAATCATTTCTCCTCTGAACCTTCTTGCATTGTCTCACACGTGAGCTTTTGGGGGACACCTCGTATCTAATCCATAACACCAACCACTCAAAAATTTAGTGATATAAAACAACACTCTCACCATGCATAAAACTCAAAGTGGATCAAACACCAAGAAATTAGACCAGAAACACTGCACATACTAGAAGAAAACACAGGACCACAACTCAAACATATTGGTTCAGGAAATCACTTCCTTAACAAGACAAGTGCAAGAAGTGAAATCATGAATCAATACATGCAATAGTATCAAACTAAAAAACTTCTTCATAGCACACAATCAAGAGCATGAAGAGAGAGTCTACAGAACTGGAGAAAATCTTTGCCACCTGCAAGAGTATTAATTTCCGGGATATATAAAGAACTCAAAAAAACTTAACACTAAAAATAATTAATAATAATAATAATAATAATAATCCAATCAACAAATGGGGAAAGGAAGTAAACAGACACTTCTCAGAAGAAGAAATATGAACAGTGAACAAATATATGAAAAAAGGTTCAACATATCTAACAACTAGAGAAATGCAAATTAAAACTTCACTGAGATTTCATCTCACTCCAGTCAGAATGGCAATTATTAAGAATACAAGTAACATTCTAAATAGAGAAAAATTGAAAGCATTCCCCCTGAGAACTGGAACAAGGCAGGGATGCCCTCTTTCGCTTCTACTATTCAACATTGTTCTTGAAACTCTAGCCAGAGCAATTAGACAGACCAAAGAAATTAGAGGAATACGAATAGGAAAAGAAGAGCTCAAACTATCCCTATTTGCTGATGACATGATTCTCTATTTAGAAGACCCTAAGAATTCCACCAGAAAACTTCTGGAACTCATAAATGAATTCAGTAAAGTAGCAGGATATAAAATTAATGCTCATAAATCTAATGCATTTTTATTCTGAAGTAATGCATCCACTGAGAAAGAAATTAGGAAAACAACCCCATTCACATTAACCTCAAAAAAAATAAAATACTTGGGAATCAATCTAACAAAAGAAGTGAAAGACCTCTACACTGAGAACTACAGAACACTAAAGAAAGAAGTTAAAGAGAATCTAAGAAGATGGAAAGATCTCCCATGTTCTTGGATAGGCAGAATTAATATTGTCAAAATGGCCATACTTCCAAAAGTGCTATACAAATTCAATGCAATTGCAATTAAAATCCCAATGACGGACCTCATAGAAATAAAGCAAGCAATCATGAAATTCATTTGGAGGAATAAGAGATCCAGAATAGCTAAAGCAATCCTTAGCAAGAAGAGCGAAGCAGGGGGTATCACAATACCAGACCTTCAACTATACTACAGAGCAATAGTAACAAAAACATCATGGTACTGGCACCAAAATAGACAGGTAGATCAATGGTACAGAATAGAGGACACAGAGACAAACCCACATAAATACAGGTATCTCATACTTGACAAAGGAGCCAAAAACATGCAATGGAGAAAAGATAGCCTCTTCAACAAATGGTGCTGGGAAAACTGGAAATCCATATGCAGCAAAATGAAACTAAACCCATATCTCTCACTCTGTACAAAACTCAACTCAAAATGGATCAAGGACCTAGAAATTAGACCAGAGACTCTGCACCTAATAGAAGAGAAAATAGGTCCAAATCTTCATCATGTTGGCCTAGGAACAGATTTCCTTAACATGACTCCCAAAGCGCAAGAAATAAAAGCTGGAATTAATGATTGGGATAGAGTCAAACTAAAAAGCTTTTTCTCAGCAAAGGAAACAATCAGCAATGTGAAGAGAGAGCCTTCAGAGTGGGAGAAAATCTTTGCTACACACACTTCAGATAGAGCACTAATCTCCAGAATCTACAAAGTACTCAAAAATCTTTACACCAAGACCACTAATAACCCAATCAACAAATGGGCCAAGGAAATGAACAGACACTTTACAGAGGAAGATCTACAATCAATCAACAGATTTATGAAAAAAGGTTCAACATCCCTCGTTATAAGAGAAATGCAAATCAAAACCACCTTAAGATTTCATCTTACCCCAATTAGAATGTCTTTTATTAAGAACACAGGCAACAAGTGTTGGCGAGGATGTGGGGAAAAGTTGGTGCAAGTTGGTGCAGCCACTCTGGAAAGCAGTGTAGAGATTCCTTAGAAAACTTGGAATGGATCCACCATTTCACCCAGCTATCCCACTCCTTGGCCTATACCCAAAGGACTTAAAATCAGATTACTACAGTGATGCAGCCACATCAATGTTCATAGCTGCTTAATTCACAATAGCTAGATTGTGGAATCAACCTAGATGCCCTTCAGTAGATGAATGGATAAAGAAACTGTGGTATATATACACAATGGAATATTACTCAGCCATAAAGAAGAATAAAATTATGGCATTTGTAGGTAAATGGATGATGTTGGAGACTGTTATGCTAAGTGAGATCAGCCAATCCCCCAAATCCAAAGGCCAAATGGTCTCTCTGATAAATGAATGATGATGCAGAATGCGGGGGGAAAGGGTGGCAAGAATGGAGGAAGGATAGGTAGCATAGAGGGAAGGGAGGGGTAGGGTTGGGGTGGGGGGGTAAGAATAATAACAGAATGTGTGACAGATACCATTGCCCTGTGTACATGTATGAACGCACAGATGGTGTGACTCTACTTTGTGTACAACCAGAGAAACAATAGCTGTACTCCATTTGTGTTTAATGAATCAATAAGTAAATTAAAAAAAGAATACAAGTAACAATAAATCTTAGCAAGGATGTGGGGTAAAATTTATACTCCTACATTGTTGGTGGGACTACAAATTGGTACAAGTACTCTGGAAAGCCGATATGGAGATTCCTCAAAATAGTACGAATGGAACCACTATTTGACCCAACTATCCCACTCCTCAGTTTATATCCAAAAGTTTTAAAACCAACATACTA
The DNA here is from genome assembly GCA_020662805.1 of Glaucomys volans. Lineage (NCBI taxonomy): Eukaryota > Metazoa > Chordata > Mammalia > Rodentia > Sciuridae > Glaucomys > Glaucomys volans. The sequence continues at coordinate 282,020 of JAJEJO010000815.1, forward strand.
CATAACACAACTACATCAATGTTTATAGCAGTTCAATTCATAATAGCAAAGCTACAGAATCAACCTAGATTCCCTTCAACAGATGAATGGATAAAGAAATTGTGTTATATATACACAATGAAGTGTTACTCAGCCATAAAGAAGAATGACTATGACATTTGCAAATAAATGGATTGATCAGGAGACTACATTGCTAAGTGAAATAAGCCAGTCCCCAAAAACCAAAGGTCAAGTGTTTTCACTAAGACATGGAAATTAACCCACAATAAGGAGGTAGAGGGTAAGAATAGATATTCAGTGGATTAGACAAAGGGGAATGAAGGGATGAGAGGGGGAATAGGAAAAGGAAAGAAAGTGGAATTAAACAAAAATAATTTTCTTCTGTACTTCTCTGAATACATCATAGTGAATTTCATCACCATGTATAACCATAAGAATGGGGTTATACATGGAGGTTATCCTAACTAAAATAGTTATCAAGTTAGGATAACTTATTCTAATTCTAGTTAGGGTTATCCTAACTAGAATAAGATATATTTCATGTTTGTACACTTTCATCAAAATGAATTCTAATGTCATGTATAACTAAAAAGAACCAATATCAAAATTTTTAAAAACCCTTAGTTTATTATGTTCACAATTTTGGGGGTCAGGAATTTGAGTAAGGCACAGCAGAATGCTTGTCTTTAGTCCTCAGTGTCTAGAGTTTCAGCCAAGATGGCCTGAGTGGGTGGAGATGGTTGGGATGGCCAACCAAGTCCTATGTTTGGGATCTTGGTTCAGCATATTGAGGACCTTCCTCAATTCCTTTCTACCTCATGTCTCCTGGCACAGGAACATCTAAGATGACTCTTTACACAGCTCTGACATCTAAGTTGTGTTGCTGGAAAAGCTGGAGATATCTGTACATCTTTCTGTCCAGGGGGCCTGTCACGGAGCAAACACGGCTAGTTTGCTCTTTCCCATATCAGGGCAGCCTCGAGTTTATGGGATTTCTTACATAGAGGTTGGCTTCCCCTAAGAACAATACTGCTCAGAGGTAGGCCCTAATAAATTAAGAAAAAGATAATTATTGGTAAATTTGATTGTCTAGACAATATAATAATTATAAATACTATACTATGCAAAATCCAGTTTATAACCTAGCATGTTTGGATCCGCAGAAAAAGATAAAGATTTTTCCATAAGTAATTTTGACCTCTCGGCTTCTTTTCTACCTCATTCAAAAAATACTCTCTGGGCTTAGACAGCGAAAGGATCTGTCAGTTCTCCTATTGGAATGTGGCTAAATGTGCTGTGATTAAAGGGGATGTTACTCAAATGTGTTCTAATTCAACTGTATCTGTGAATTTTGCAATTTGGCTCTTACGAACTTTGACAACATGTAAAAGCTTGCATGGAAATTATACTTATTGAGCTTTTAGTCCATGGCAAGAAATATTTTAAGCACTTAATACCTATTAATTCATTTAAATCTCAAAATGGGGTGAATAGTAGTATTATCCTCATTTAACAAATATGATATCTGAAGCAAATACCTTGCCAAAGCTCACAAGGCCAATAAGAGATAGAACTGGGATTCAAATCCAGATAGCTACAGCATTATCCACTGTTTTAACCACTGTGTGCTTACTATGTAAGCCATTTTGGTATTCCCCAAAGTATCAAACTGAGCCAAAATTGTGTTATCTAAACTATGGGGTATATGCTTTTATTTATATAAAATCTCCAGACAGGCATGGTGGCACATGCTTATAATCCTGGCAACTTGGGAGGCTGACACAGGAGGATTACAAGTTCCAAGCCAGCCTCAGCAACTTACCAAGGCCCTAAGCAAGATTCTGTCTCAAAATAATATAAAAATGGCTAGTGAGCCGGGCGAGGTGGCACACGCCTGTAATCCCAGCACTTGGGAGGCTGAGGCAGGAGGATCACGAGTTCAAAGCCAGCCTCAGCAACTTAGTGAGGCTCTAAGCAACTCAGTGAGACCCTGTCTCTAAATAAAATACAAAATAGGGCTGGGGATGTGGCCCAGTGGTGGAGTGCCCCTGGGTTCAATCCCCAGTACCAAAAAAAAAAAAAAATGGCTGGAGATGTGAAGATGTGGCTCAGTGGTCAAGCACTCCTGGGTTCAATCCCCAGTACAAAAAACAGAACAAAACTCTATGGATTAAGTCCATTATTTTACCTCTGTTTATTAAAATCTTCTCAATTACAGAGAGAAAATATAAGCTAATGAAATAAATAAAATATGTATTACACTTTCTGTTTCTCTAAGAAATGGAGTATTCAGACACATTAGAGCATATTTGGGCCATCTGAAATTAGAGATAATTAACTTGGACCTAGATTTAAAATCCTGCTAAGCGTCAAAAACTCATTCAGATAGATATTGTTACTGACATATATTTTTCCAAGGTATGGTTTCCAGTGAAATCAACTCTATAATTCAATGTCAAGTATTTTGAAAACCCACCTTTTCTGCTGACATATACATTACAGAATGTGTGAGTCATGGTGTGAGTCTAATTGTACACATCGACTTTTATCTCCTCTGTGTTAATAGCAAGTTACCATTTGTAGACCATGCATACAGAAGAGCATCTATTAAATGAATATCTTTTTACAGAAAAATCAAATAAAATCCAACTAAGTACACTTCTAGATAAAAGAGCAGGGGTCAGATAACACAACTGTCATTGTCAGCCAAGGCCAAGCCTAGGTGTCATTTCTCTTTAGGAGAAGAAAAATAACAGAGCAAAAATCCAGAAAACTATCTCTAGATAGACTTCTTGCCGGGGACAAAATAGGAACTGAGATGTGTGATCACAGGTCACAGAGCTCAGTGTGTGACAACAAGAAACTCTCAGACAGAGGTTTGGAGAGAAGCAGGTAGGAAGGAACTTGTCCTAGTCCATTTTCTGTTGCCATAAGCAAATACCATAGACTAGGTAATTTATAAACAAAAGATACTTGTGCATGTTACAGTTTTGGAAGTCCAAGAAAATGGCATCAGCATGGCATCCGCTGGACATCTGGTAAGGGCCATGTTGTGGGGTCATGAAGTGGGAAAAGGAGGAAATGACAAGACAGAGCAAGCTTGCTACCTTACTTCTCTTGCAAAACCACTAATGCCATTGTGGGGCCCCACTCTATTTCCCAAGTTGAATGGAACTTGAAAATAGGTCATACTGTTTTATAAAAGCCTAATCTTATTCATCCTTAAATTAACTGTTTTTATTTTGAGTGAGTTATTTTCCTTGAACAGGAAATCAGATCCAAATAGCTAGCTCCTAGGTCAGATAATTTCTAGATGAACTGATTCACTTACATTCCATTTGAAGGTAGAGACTCTCTTTTTTCTAACCATTTCTTAGGGCTTGAGCCCTCTGACTATGTGCCTCCCCCTGGAGCTCCAGAACTTCCCTACCCACATCTTACCCTACTCTTGGTTGAAGAGTGAAGAGGAACTTGAATTCAATTATGAATTCAGTTCACACCAGCACCCTGAAAACTGTAGCCTCCTTTGGGAATGTAAGTGTGTAGAACATATATATTCCACTTTGTGCTTTTTATTTTCTGAGTTTTAAAAAAAATCCCTTACTTTTTATACTGCCTCATATTAGCCTTTCTAAGATAACTTGAACCATTTTCTTTGCCCTTTTATTGAAGTCAATGGGGCATTGCAAATTATCATTGTACTAGTGAGTCAGTAATAGCCATAGAGTTTTTAAAAAGCATTATTAAAGGAACTAATCTGAATGCACATCAACTACTTTTCTCATTTGAATAATACAGCCATGTAATATTTAAACTGCATTTAAAATGCCCAGTTTAAATTACAGAATATAGCTCCATTTGTGAGGCTCTAATGTGGGTTTGTGCAGAAAGGATTTGTTTAATTTTTGTTTTTATAAAGCCTCTGAAATAAATTGCACAAGAAAATGATTAATAGACAAATTGTGAAGCAGGATTTTAATTCTATGTGCTAATAAAAGTGACTTAACATTCATTATATTTCAAAGATCATCATAATTTTCTATGAAATCTAGCCAGAGTAGAGAGGGAGACCCAAACTCTTTGTTTCATTACTCCAACACTCCCCAAATAGAGGAAAGCAATAATAACACTTTTAGCTCCATTTAGATGAACTGCACTATGTTCTATACCATAATGCTGTATGCACTGTTGCCCTATGCCATCGTATCTTTTTCAATTTTCCAAACAACCCTGATGTGAAGGTATTATTATTTGCATTTCTCTCTGCTTTGCACTCACCTAACTCATTTTTACTACATATATTCTAAATCCTCAGAATCACTTTGAGGGCTAAGATCAACTTTCAACTCCATTTCAAAGATACCAGCTTGAGAGTGAAATTTTTCGGGCTTTGTAGTGATATGACCAGTAATGCCTAAAGAACCTAAAATCTGGTAGGTGATTAATAATCCGTGGTGTTTTATAGGATAGAATTTATTAGAGAGAATACCCAATAAAAGACTATTTGCAGTAGTTTAGTTATGACATCATGAGGCCTGAAATCTGAGAAAGGGAAGAAAAGAAATGAACAGGCAGCAGAAGTTAGTGCTGGGGCATGAGGAGCTTGGGAGAGAGAAGACTGGATGAATGTTGATGATCTTTACCATTAACACTATAGTGTTGGCAGAAATAGTGTAGGTTGATTAAAAATGACATGAGGGGAGATCTCTTTTTTAAAATTTTTTTAGTTGGAGATGGACTGAATACCTTTATTTCTTTTTATTTATTTATTTATTTTTGTGCTGAGGATTGAACCCAGTGCCTCACACATGCTAGGCGAGTGCTCTACCACTGAGCCACAACCCTAGCCTCAAGGGCAGATCTCTTGAGTCATGTTGGTTTCAAGTTCTAGGGATATGTTTGACTTCCTTTTTTTGAATAGAGAAGTGAAATGAAGGTTCTGTGCAACTGATAAAGGAAATCAAAAAAGGAAAAAAACGGAAAGATTTACAAAAGAGCAAAGAGAGGGACATGTGGCCTCCTACTTGAGCATGCACGTGGGACAGTTCTTCACCTTTTCTTTACCATCTAGATAATCTGCCCTTCACACAAATGTGGCATGACTACCAAATCACCAAATAGGATATACTGTCCAACTAATCAAATAAATAGCTAAATTCTCTCTGGCAACTAAAGTCAGAAGAGCTGAGACCATTAACCATCACTCACATTAATCACTTCCTAGGTAGAAGGAAGAAAGGAAAGGAGGGAGAGAGAAAGAAAGGGAAAAAGGGAAGGAAGGAGGAAGAAAGGAGAGAAAGAAGAGGGAAGAGGGAGGGAAGAAAGAAGATAGGTGACAGATTTAACTTGGGGATGAGGTAATGGTAGGGCTTAGAAAAAGCACACAACATTCACATACATTTTTTCTGATGTGTATATATATCTAGTTTTTCAATATATTTTAACTTATTTTTCTTGTGTTTTCTGCTCATCAATATTTATTACAATATTGAAATGGGCAGGGCTGCCTGATTATAATTCAAATCATTTTTCACAGTTTTGAAATAGTTTCTTTTTTCCCTAAATCTATTCTAACCCTTCACTTATAAGATACCTGAAAGATAAAAGTCTCTTGATTGCTGTCTAGAAGTTTCCCACCCAGAACATGTGCACCAACTTACAGAAAAGCAGCCCCCAGCTTCACCTCAGGCTTCATTACTCCAAAGATCTTCTTTTACCATTAGAAATGCTCTTAGTATCAGATTTTTAGCAGAACAATATAGTTCTTTCCCATCAAAATTAAACATTTCTATTGCTGTGCTTCCTTTTGTAGTATGTCTTAGAACGAAATTACCTGCTGCTGGAGCCACTTTGAAACTCCCTCTTGAATATTAAAACTCTGAGATTAGTGAATGACCACAAATATTCGCCAGGCAGCCCTTGACCCCTCTGAAGCTTCCTAAGCATGACATGTAAAGACCATTCAGTCCAATTCTATAATTCCTTCAAGTTTCCAGGCATAAAGTTAAGATCAATTACACAGTCAGTGAAATGAAATTAAAATGTCTTGGTTTTGTTGGCTTGAGTAAAGACCCAGAGTAATTATGCAGAAAACTTTGAACCCAAATCTTGGTGTTTCAAGGAAAAGCAAGAAAAGTCTTTTATTTGAAGAAGTTTCAGTGTCATTTTGTGGAAGGGCCTGAACAATGCTCTTGACTCTTCTCCATACCCGCTTAGAGAGTAGTTCCCCAGTGGGCTCGTCCAGGGACCCCTCTGATTTCCTAAAATATGAACTCCCTTCAAGGAAGAACAGAAAGACAAAACGAAATTTAAATTCTTATTTCTTTCTCTAATAAAGTTTTCACTCTCGTGGGTAGCACAAGATAGTGAAAAGCACATCAGTAATGGAATTTTTTAAAAATCTCCTGAATATTAATCCCTGTTGTGCCATATTAGAAGTTTGTCCTTGTTCATTCATTTAGCAAACATGTTCCACACCTGTTATACAGAAAGTGTTGGGCCAAGTGCTGGAGACTGAAAGGTTCAAAGGCGATTCCTGTCTTAGGAAAGGAGGACACGATGCACACGGGTGCTGTTCACCCCTACAGTACAGATACGCAAGTGACACCACAGGAAAGCAAAAACACACCCGAAAAACCCTTCTTCCAGGCGAGAGAACATTTTGGCTGAGATTTGAAAAGTGAATAGAAGTCTTAAAACCTTCATTTTTATCTTCTACAAAATAAGGGGTATGAGTTTCTCTTGAAATTGCTGCAAAGGGGTTATTTTGCGAAAACCTATGGAAAGGCACCCCAGCCAAGGTCTGGCATGAAGCTGATGTTCCAGTAATTCTCTCCTTTTGCCCACCTGGCTTAGAAGCCTCTGCACTGAGCTCACATGTTTTTGTCATCTGCAAATTTCGACCTGTATAATATCACCTTTGGCAAAATTGATGGAAGAACCGAAGCGTTCTTGATTTTGTTGGCTTGAAGTTTTTCTAGTTGGTGTATGTGACTGTCTTCCTCCTTCTCAACCAGACTATAAACTGCTACAGGACCACGCCCATGTCATACACTTCATTAGCCTCTGCCTTACTTACTGCTTAGCGCAATGCTAGCACACAGCGGGAACTTGAATAGTGCTCATGAAGAAGGACAGAAGAGGCAGGGGTGTTGCTTGTGCTCAAGAAATTAGTATGAGTTGATCAGCAAGCAGGCAATTTAGCAAACAACAGCAACAAATGTTCTAAAGCTAAAACCTTTTATGACTGGCAAATAGTAACAGCCTGGAAATTAATTCTCTATTTATTGCCATTTTTGCTATGATTGGTATCTTTAAAAGTCGGGTTTATTAGCAGGTTTACAATTATGCTCTGAGCTCTGCACCTTCTAATGCACTGTTGATTTACGTCCAGGGATTTATGTCTAATTGTTGTTACATTAGAAAGTGCCAGTAGGACAGAGTGACAGAGCCATTTTTATTTCCCCCACACATGATGGTGATGATATTATTTCTACAATCAGTTGAGTGATGATTGTTTGAACCTCATCATGTCTAATAGAGAAAAAAGCAGAGGAATTAATATTTGAAAACTCTATGTATTGTGTTTAGCATCATTATTGCCACTTTTATGGCAAGTGCTCTGGCATTTGAGTTCCCATTTACAATATCACTACCATAATCTCCTTATTTTGTAATTGCTTTTGGATACATATAAGGTTTAATTTCTGATATTACTCTTCAGTAAAAAAATAAAGAAAGAACTCATGGCTTAGTTTGATGGAAACTTATCCTTGGGATTTTAGACTATTATTCTAATGTTGGAAGAATGCAATAATAAGTTTCTATTGTCAGTTTCTATGGCCTGCATGAGTTACATGCATGTCTTGGGCTGTACATGCAACCGTGGGAGCTAACTGTGTTATGATCATGAGAACTCCTGTCTGGGACTGGAATAAATGTTTAATAAAATATTCTGAAACAAGCTGCTTATCTGGCTGCTTCTATAAACCCTCTGACTCAGGGAAGAGTACAGGATATCTTCCTAGCATGTTTACCTCTTCCAAAGTCCTGACAGAGAGCACCACTCAAGTGTGGGATTTTTACTAGCTGGCATGATGTCAGTCAACCAGGGAATACATTTGAGAGGGCAGCAAACCAAGACACTGCTGTCTGACAGCTTTGTTTCCATGTGATAGATTGTCTAGGGGATCAACAAGACAGAGATCAGACGTGGTCTCAAAACCCAGCATAGGACTTGGTTTTTATAGTGGGGAAAATTTCTCCTGGCCCATAGATTGGAACCCAATACAGAGATAGGTCCCCCTCCACCACCGATCATGAACATTCTTAAATTACTGAATAATTAACATAATAGCCTCTGAACAATTTTGCCAAGCCCATCTTTCTTCCAACCAAAATCACTCTGCTTCACCTTCTGTGTGAAAAGCTAAGAATATTTACAGACCTCCACAATGCTACAGGGTTCTCCTGGAGATATCATATTCATCTTTTAAATCTACCAATCAATACTTAGGGTTCTCTAGACCTTATATTATAAAGAGCTGAGTTAGTTGATACTTACTTTTCTCCAGGCTACAAAATATGAGTTCTAAGAACACCAAAAGATAAGGGGCTGAAGGCAGAAATATGAATAAATAAGATTTTTCTTCTTGCCAAGTTATGCAGTAAGACCTGTAGAAAGGATTTTTTTCCCTGCAAACTGTCTTCTCTCTATATGAGTCTATCTACAAATTCTAGAGATAAGAATACCATGAACCATACAAGTTATGCAAAAACATCTTTGCTCTCAATATTGAAAAACTAGTTTTAACATCAGGAGAAGGAGAGATGTATGATATAATGAAGCAAAAGAATATTCTTAAGTAAACAAAAATCAAATTCATCACTTGTTTAAAATTACATGGGATCCTAGACCATGCTGTATTTCAATAAATCAAACTCCATATTCATTGACCTCAATTGAGTATTTTGTCAGTATTAGACATTGGGAGAAATCTAGCAAGATAATGGAAGAAATAATTTAAAGTTATCTGCTAGCAGGTATCTAACAACATAAATTTTTTGGAAAATATTACTGCCTCTCAGTTAATATGTTAAGGATTAAAAATATAATCTCTTTGATTATCTCTTTGATAATTTACATGTGGATAATAGTGAAAATTTTCTGTAACTACCGATTGAGATGAGTAATCTTCACATTTCAGCGAATAACCAAGAAGAAACCCTGCAGCTTTCAGCTGTCAGTTCAGAGGAAGTTCCTGTTAAGGTTCTCAGACTCTCTCCCTGTCTGTCCATTTCTATAGCAGCTTTGTTGTGTTTTATGATGATAGTCTCATCCCCTTGAGACCAGCCATAGGAAAGGTACAATAGAAGCATTATTTGTATTGTTTGGTTTTGTATGAGACTCACATTGGGAAACCAGTATGTGGAATAGCATTTGCAGGAGGTCTCCAGGGGGCACCTCTTACCAAGCTCACTGGTTCAACCCAAGGCTGCATGACAATAAAGAGTAGGAAAAATTAAAAGGAAAGGTACTTTAATTGAATCTGTATTTGTGGCGATGTGATATAGACCTAGAAAACACCTTTCTTAGTTCTTGGAATGAGAAAGGGTGTCTCTGGGGAACTTCTGCAATGACAGCCAAATCATTGCAGTGCCCCTCCCCCCTCCAGCTAGAGATAGACTTCAAACATTCTTCTTTAAGGAAATATCACTGATAAAATATAAGGTAATGGAAAATAAAATAATAAAATAAAATAGGGGGAAAAAAGGAGACTACAAATTTTCTCATAAAGGGCTTTGCAGGGCATAGTCTATTGCAACTACTCAACTCTGCCATTATAATATTTTAAAAAAATGAGAGAAAATAACATAAGCAAGTGAATATAGATAACCATGTTTCAATAAAACTTTATTTATAAATGTAGGCTGGATTTGGTCCAGCAAGCTATAAGTTTTCTGACCACTGATCCTAGATAATTTGTGGTATAACTACTCATGCCTGAATCAGTGAAGTGACTGTCAAACAGGTCTAAAATCAGATCCTTTGATGTTGACTTCTCTTACCCTACCATGCCACTGTCAAGATGATCTCTCACACACCTTGCTTGAAAAGCTGAGGTGTTAATAAGGAACACCAAGAAGGCCAGCCCTTCAGAGTCCTTATTCCTCCAGAACTACACAAGAAAAAGTATCTTCTCCAGAGCTTCTAACAAAACATCTACCAACTTAAGTATGATAAAAAGCATATTGGATTTGGAATCAAAAGTTTTGAATTTGCACCACTGTAGTCTCATTCACAAGCTACTTGTATTTGAACAAGTAAGGCCATTTGTGAGTTTCATTTTCTTTATCTGTAAAAGAAATGTTTACTTTAATCAGAGTCTTTCAGGATCAAATGAGAAAATTTGCCTAAGTATCATTTAATACTTACAAAGGACTAAACAAATGGGATTTACCTCAATTTATCAATAAAATACATGCATAAATGAATTACTATGTTCAAGTAAACTGTGATTAACAGATAACATGATAGGTTATGAAAGGAAAACACACAAGTTTCATGCTTGCATAAACCAGTTAATTTTGCTCCAAATTAAATCTCCCTACCTTGACAAGCATACCTGTAAATACGACACACAAAATGTAATAAATTGAAAGAAAGAAGAAAAATAGATAATAAATTGCATGTATATCAAACCATGGACATGGGGAGACAGAATCCATTTTTTTTTTAATTACCAACTAAAATGACACAACTGTTAGGTTAAAGCATAAGTAGCCTTTTCATGTTTGAACGAATGTCACTGTGCGTCTCAGCTGGGAATACAATTCAAACTCATCCTAAATTTATGAATCACCCACTGAATCAGAATGTGTAGGAAATTTACCAGAGTTAAGCTGATAGAAATTCCCTAATGTGTCTAGCTCCTAAAAGGTCCATCAACATTGACTTTTCTAAAAGCAAATACAACCAAGATGTGTCTTTCTTCCTTAAGAGGTCTGTTGCTTTGTTTGCTGAAATCCAACAACCTTCCTAGAGCTACTCCACTTCCACATCATTCTTTAGTTTCATAACTTCAAGAAAGACATGGGCTCTATTACAATTAAAAATATATATATATTTTTAAATTTAAAAAACAATCTTACTGTGTATGGCTTCCAAAAGTGTTTCTGAGCTCTATCAGCAACTTCTGGCCTTTTCTTTGTAGACAACTCATTTTTTCCTGCAAAAGTATTCCTTCCTTCATCAGCACATATTATGGGTCATTATGATTCTGAGAGTCAATCAACTACCTGCCAAATCAATATCTGTCTGAAGATTCACTTTACATTGAAAACCATGTTAAGGATAGAGAATTGTTGACTGGAAGACAGGAAGGAGTGCAAGGCACACAGAAAATGTGCAGAAGACGTTCAGTATCTGCCTACGCACAGCAAGGTTGGTAAGACACAGATTCATGGAACCAGCTTCAACACCATATAGACCAGTCCAAAGAGCAGGAAACTGGGCGTGCAGAGTCCCAGTCTATCCCAAAATACTGCTAATGTTCTGGGTGCTTTTGTAAGTCTCTATTTACTCACCTGAGTTTCTAGAAGGCTTAGACTGTATGCCAAACCTCTATTACACTGGTTTATGGATTCATGATTCCAAGGATTTAAACAGCACAGATTTAAAGAAATTAAACAGGGAGATTCCCTTCTTCATATCACAATGTGATAAAAGCAAGTATTTAGGGTTTATTTCCAGAGTTCTGTTTGAAAATATAATCTGTTCTTTAACACAGATCTTTAGCTGCACATTACTCTCCAGTGAACACATGAATGCTTAGACTATGTTTACTGAAAGTTTTCTCTCTTAGAGCTTCATTCTTTCTAGGGAAGAAAACTCCTGTTCTTGAGGTCTAGAACTATGCCCCTTCTTCTCCTATTAGATGAGATATTCTAGGTAAAATGTGTGTTTCTGGCGACTGAGCTTTGGATGTAGCATACAAAATATACTGGTGGGATACAAAAGGCATGAATTTAGAAAGTAATCTATGAAACACACTATATTTTATATTTATAATCAGAATTTTATATCTCACTAATAACATTTAAGAGACTAATATCTATCAAGAGACTTCATTTATATGAAGAAAATAATAGACTACAGAAGACTTGTGGTATTTGTTACATAATCGAAGCGCTTAGAAACTACAATAAAACCACTACCAAATAATTCTTCATGGTTTTTAAACTCTGATAGTACCACAAAATCATGTTTTAATTTTAAAATGACCAGGGTCCTTTCCTTCACATTTAAATCAGGATCTTTGATGGTGGGAGTTGTGTTCCAGAGAGTGATGTTTACAAACACACCAGATGCACAAGGGAATTTGCTACTCCACCGTCCTGACATTATTCTAAAAACAAGATACAAGAAAACAGTTAGAGATGCCTCACTTTTCCTGTTAAAGTATTCTTCCCTTCATTGGCTCCTTTTCCAATCAGGACATAAATTTGATTTCATTTTCTTGAATTTTTCCTGAATTACAAGGAGCATGGGAGGACAAGGCCACTAGCAACTCTTGTCTTTGAAAGGATGATGACGCCTAAAATAGACGCCACAGAAGCTGCCCCAGGGGACCTCTGAGACTTCTGGAAATGTTCTCTTTTCTCACTAACTCACGTTTTACCATCTGTGAGAAAGGGAACAACATTTGCCTCTGACCACTCTAGAACAATGATCTGAGCACAAATAAAACTACACATGTAAGTTCCAAGGAGTCCTTTTTGTGCAAGAAAAGTGTGATGAGAAATGAAGACATCACGAGAGCTGCTGAGGTTGTCAATGCTCCTGTTCCCTCACTGCTGTACCACCACATCCCTGTCACACCATTAACGATCTTCTTGGGACCAAAAGTGACAGGTGTAAAATGATTTTTTTTTCCTAATGTCATACTTACTTTGTCTCATAAAGAAAAGTCTGAGGACTCTGAGGACCTCAGAGGAGGCCAAAAATATAATATTCTTGTGAACCACATTCCTCTAGCCCCAGAGTCACCGGTGCACACTCCTTCTTCAATTTTTCCATCCTTTCAATTACCATGACTTTTCATTTGAATATCATGTAAAGCTTCAGCTGATTTGGATAGTGTTATAAAACACTGGAAGGGCTTTCCTTAGGGTGTTAAACTGTGGAAATCATTCTTAAAGCCAAACTTCTTGAATATCAGAACTGTTTCTATTCTGTGTTTAGAGGACAAACTCCATTTTCACATCTATCTCTTGCAGAATCTTCTAATATGCAAATAGTAGTAAAAGCAGCCATGTACCACTGAAGAATTTCATATCTGGAGCAAGAGGCCCTTTTTCCTAATATCTACAATAAGAGAAATTGGATGGAAGTCTCCAATCCTTCTACTTCAAAAATTACTGATTGTATAATTATGATCAAAATTCCCAATAGAATTTTTAAAAATAAATTATGTGACTCTATAATTCAGTTGGAAGAACAAACCAAATATTCCTGGCTAAAATAGCAAAGACATTGTTGACTAGTTAGTAATGTATGTGTGGGAATGTGAGCTTTCCTCTATTAAATATTAAGACATATGATAAAGCTACAATAATTCAGGTAGTACCACTGTGGAACAAAATATATACTTATTCAATGAAATAGAATACAGGATACAAATAGCAACTTATATTATTAAAGAAGCAGAGAAAATGATGACAATGGACACTGTGATTTAAACATCTATCCATTTCAAATTAATATTCATAGTTTACAGAAAATATGTTTACCTTCTCTACATTTAATTGGCAACTACCCATTTTCCCTAATTGATCACTACTTTCTAATAAATTTTCAATTGATCATCTTTTGGTTTTAAAGTCAACAAAATTATTGCAGATGCTATATGTGCCTCCTTTCATTTAGGCATAATTATTAGTATAATACATCAGTTAGAACTTTCAAATTATGATAGACAACAGCAGTGATAGGAGACAAACTTCTGACTTTCCTCCTCCCTGGACACTGACTGTGGTCAGTTTTATGCACAAATTCTTTATTGTGCAGAAGATACCTGGTCCAGTGTATTGACAACATTTTTTTGATTCATAAATATATGTTACATGCCTTTTTAACATCTGGCAGAGTTCTGATCATTTTTTCTCATGATCGTATGGTAAGATGAATCATAGTCACAGACTATATCCGTAAATTTCTAGATTCAACTTTATTTGGTATACTTCTCATTTAAAAAGTTGAAATTTGATAACAATATTTTTAACATTTTTGCTCTTATAATCACAACCAAAATTGACTTATAGTTTTCTTTCTTTATGATTCTTGCCAGGTGTACTTATCAAAGTACCAAGTAATTTACTTTTTAAGCTAAAACTTTGTTATCTAGCTGAACAGGAAACCAAACAGGATGAACTATATTACTTAGATCTACTTCATTTTCAAGTTAGAATTCAGCTGTCAGATCTGCTGGATTCAATGAAAAAGTGCATATTTTAGTCTTTGCATAGGTCAGAACAACTTTGAGAATCATAGCTGTGTCAATAATACCTCAAAACAATTCATGGATTTTGAAATTAAAAATTTAATTCATTCAGACTATTTCCTATATGAGTTAACACCTATATTAAATGAAAACCAGATTAATTTTCTTTTCATAAATTAAATTTATGAAAAGACTAAACTGTGAAAAAGGACAAAGACCATACATAGGACATGAAGTAAAAGATCTGGACCCAAGAAAAAAACTATGAATGAATTTCAAGATACAATCTACCTGCAGAGGTCAGTTACATTTCTGTACACTAGCAAAGAACAACCAGAAAGAAAATTAACAAACAATTTCATTTACAATAGCATCTAAAAGAATGAAATATTTAGAAATAAATGTAACCATGAAGATGAAAGGCATGTACACTGAAAAGTACAAAATGCTACCTAACAAAATTAGACACAAATGGAAAGACATACCATGATCATGAATAAGACGACAATGTTATTAAGATATCAGTACTACTCAAAGCAATCTGAAGATTCAATGTACTCTCTAACAAAATTACAAAGATATTTTCTGTAGAAGCAGAAAATTTTATTCTTCAACTCATATGGAATTGCTACAGACCCCAAACAGCCAAACAATCTTAAAAATAAGCAAGGTTGGTGGTCTCACACTTCCTGATTTCACAACTTATTACTATGTTACACTGACCAAAAGGGTGTGGTACTGTCATAAAGATAGTCATATAAGTCAATGGAATAAAATTTAAAACACAAAAATAAATCCTTGTGTATATTATCAAATGGCTTTTGACAAAGATGCCAAGACCATTCAATGGGCAAAAGACAGCCTTTTCAACAAATGATAATGGAAAAACTGGATATTAACATGTGAAAGAATGGGATGATCTCTTACTTTATACCATATACAAAAAGTAACAGATCGATGGCCAAAGTATAAGAACTTAAGCTTTAAAACTCATAATAAAACATTAGGGAGAAAGACGGATAACATTGGATTTAGTCACTTTTCCTTAGATAAGATGTCAAAAGTAGACAACCAAAGAAATCATCAATTTTATTTCATCAAAATTTTAAAAAATTTGCTGCATCACAACCACTATCAACAAAGGGAAAAGGCCACTCATGGAATGGAAGGATATGCATATATAAACCACGAGTCTGATAAGGGACTAATATCCAGAATATATAAAGAACAGATAGGACTGAACAGCAGCTTTGAAAGAAATAAGACTTGAATAGAAACTTCTCCAAAGATCTGTTGGTAGGAAATAATCACATAAAAAGCTGTTCATTAGTAATTATGGAAATTCAAACCCACAATGAGCTAGCACTTCATACTCATTAAGATAAATATTATCAATAAAACAGAAAATAGTAAGTGTTGTCAAGGAGGGAAAAACTAGAGCCCTTGTGCATTGGTGGTAGGAATGTGAAATGGGATAGAGCTGCAGAAAACAGAATGGTAATTTCAAGTTTAAAAAATTAAACCTAGAATTAACATATAATGCAACGATTTAACTTCTGTGTATATGTGCAAAAGAATTCAAAGCAGGGGCTCAAAGAGGTACTTGTGCACCAACGTTCATAGCAGCCCTATTCACATTAGTCAAAAGGTAGGACCATGATGCCCATCAGGGAATGGATGGATAAACAAAATATAGCATCTGCATACAGTGGAGTATCATTTGGTCTCTTTTTTCTGTTGAGATTTTTACTAAATTAACAATGAACCCTATAAAATCAACTGTGGAAAATTAACATTTTGCTTGTAGAAATATGAGAGTTTGTGTAGATTTATTTAGATTTTCTTCAGATTTCTTTTAGCAACAAATATGATCTTTACCTGTTCACTTGTTCTGCTTATCTAATCTCACACATTATCCAAATGAGAATACAGTATTATGAAATTTTTGTTGGATCTATTTCTTTTTTTATTTTTACAGACTGCATTTTGATTCATTGTACACAAATGGGGTACAACTTTTCGTTTGTATGGTTGTGCATGATGTAGATTCATATATTCGTAAATAGTTCGTATAATCATACATATACATAGGGTAATAATATCTTATTCCACCATTTTTCATACCCCCACCCACTCCTTCCTCTCATTTCCCTCTATGTAATCTAAAGTTCCTCCATTCTTTTCTCACCCCCCACCCCACCAACCCAATTATATATCATCATCCACTTAGGAAAAACATTCCGCCTTTGGTTTTGGGGGATTGGCTTATTTCACTGTAGTGAGATTCGGATGATATGCTAAAATATACATATTAAAGACATCATGCTAACTGAAATATTTCAGACCTGAAAGGGAAATATTATATGATTACTCTTATATGAGGTACCTAGAGTAGCCAAATACATAGAAACAGGTAACAGAATGGCAGCTGACAGGAGCTGGTGGGAGGGAGGAATAGGTATAGAGTTCCCGTTTGTAAAGATGAAGTAGTTCTGGATGGTGGACAGGGTTGTACAACAACATTAATGCACTTAATATCAGTGAACTTTACACCTAAAACTTGTTAAAACTGTAATTTTTATGTAATGTATATTTTGCCACAATTTTTAAAAACACTAAACTGCATGAGATCATGGATTATGTCTTATTTCTCTACATATAAGAAGCTGTCCACACATCAGGACCTTGAGAGTCAGATGGATCATGTTCAAAACTCAGCCTTTTCACTTACTGGCTATTTAATAACTACTACTAACTTTTTAATATCTAAAGCTTCACATCTAAAAATTGACAGTTATATCTGCTTTATGACTTGAAAGGAAGAGTAAATGAGCTATGTATAAAACCAACGTTTAGCATGGTGTTGATAAATGGTAGTTATAAAATAACCAGTTGCTGTTATTCCTATCCCAGAGCTTAGCCCAAGAGCTGGGAGCTCTCATTCAGACATTACCTGTAGGACTAGGCACAATGTTGGCCTTGATTTGCTGCCTGTGAAGAGGCAACTATGTAGTTTATCTCACAGAGCTGCATGGATGATTAAATGAGAGATGAGAAAGTGCTGGTAAATTATAGGACTATGTAAAAATAAGATATTTCACAGTAAAAAGTGACAAAATATAAAGCACAAATGTTCAGATAAAAAGAATACTTAAGACATTTGCTACAAAAAAAAATTCAACATTGATTTCAAACATAAAGCAAAGAGAATATTCAGGAAGTTCTAACTATGGAATTACAACATTCAGGTTTCCCAGATAGGAAAAGGCTGATCACTCAAAACATAAAAGAATATTTCATGGCAGCACTAAAATTCGTGAAAAGAACCCAAACGCCTAGCATGATTACTTACACCACACCTCATGCTCAAGGAAAAAGCTACCCTCCGCATGGGTTTTGGTCTCACTGCATGCTCAGCTTCGATGAGGTTTCCTTAAAAGAGCCAAAAACCCTACAGTTGAGTGAAGCCAGATGCTGAGTGATCAACTGAAGGCATCTGGTTTTCCACGGGAGCGTTTTGGAAATTTTCCTTCGCCTGCAGGAAAACTCTGGCAGGAGCCGTTCTGTACATGCACTTCTCCTTAGGGGCAGCAGAGGGCACTCCAGCTCCACGAGAGACTGATAATCCAGGCCCTTCAGCCCGCTGCACCTTCTTGGCTTTGCTGTCAAGAGATGTGAACCCCAGCGGCAGAGCCCCTCTGTTCCCACAACTAAATTCCACTGGAAACCCTTTCCTATTCCTTGGGAATTATCAGCACACTCAAAAGGAGTAAATGGAGCCTGAGCCGTGGCAAAGGGAAATTGTGGGGCCCCACCACACAGCAGGCTGCCTCAGGCCTGACCAACTCTATTCACGCTTCATATTCCAAGGAGGGTTGAAAATGTCTGTGGCAGAAATTGTGAAGGATTAACCAATACCTCCCACAGTTCACAACCCCAAAGCAAGGTTCACTTAGGAATATTAAGTTACAGCCAAATAGCAGTGAATTGGCAGCCTGACTGAGCACTCCCACCTGGTCTCAATAAAAGTCACACAGGTGAAGACCATAGGACGGGAGAACCCAGAGCATGCTGTGAGGAAAGCTCTAGACAGCATGCCCCAAAGCAGTGGCTCTACTGGCCTGACCAAAATAAAGTCATCATACTAAAATGAGCGCCAGAACACGCGCACGCATGCGTCTGTGTGTGTGTGTGTGTGTGTGTGTGTGTGTGTGTGTGTGTTTGTGTGTGCACGCGTGCGTGCTGAGCAATTTCTGAGGCTGACTCTGATCGTATAAACAATGCTGGTAATTCAGTGCTGGAAGAATTGCAAACCTATCTATGAATGGAATAAATTACAGAAGCAAGATTTCATAAGGTTGCTGCTCTTTTCTCCCTGACCCCATTATTCAATTAGCTATTCAAATGGCCCTAATTTCATTAAGAAAAAAGCCCAACACTTTTTTTTTTTGGTCAGATTCTCTTCATTTCATTTGTATAGTTTATGAGTCCAAATGATTCCCCAGAAGATCACCCAAGGAGTTCATCCTTTCCCCTCTGTTTCCTTCTCCCCCAGCTTGGGCCCTTTTCCTCATCCTCTTTTCCTCTCCAATTCACTTCAGTCCACATGATATGTACATTCTTCTCAGATCAGCCAAGCTTCATGAAGAAATACATTAACTAGCATGCCACTATATTCACCTTGTCTTTGTGGTTTTGGCAAAATTGGCATAATTTGGAAATTTACGATGAAGTTAATGCCTTATAACGCCCTTCTTCAGGCAATTTCATCAGCTCCAGAAGAGCAGGTTAGGTAGAAGATGCAATGGATTGCTAGCTCATCCTAGGCACTGGGCCTTATGTGTCCTGGTTGCAAATGGCAGAAACTCCTCTAGGTATTAAAATAATAAAGAGATTGATTCAAATCCTGGCTCTGGTAATTTTTTTACTTGTATGACCTGGAATACTCTGAGGTTTTATTCTCAGATACCAAACTAAAGACAATCTATGTTGTTTATAGGATTCACATTTCATAACTCTATTTCAGCAACAATGCTGGACACCAACATGATGTTTTCCCTTTGATTTAAACAATGAATCAAATGTTATGCAAATTTTGCAAAGTTCCAACTGACAAATATTACTTTCGTCCAAAGCATTTGCACATTTCTGTTCCAGAAGTTCAAATTCTTCATTTCACTCTCTCTAGATTTCAGGTTATACAATATAAGGAGCTTCATAGAGGGAAAAAAGTGAAAATAAAAAATAAAAATGGAAATATCTTTATTTACAAATGATTGTCCTCTTTTTCCTAAAAATTCCAGAAAAGACCTTTCATGTCAGGGGACAAGAAATTTTTCTGGCATCTCCAAAAGTGAGCAAATGGGCCCAAGAAAAGGAACAACCTGACTTAACAAGCCTGTGCAGCAGGGCTCAGAGCAGTGCTCTCAGCATTTCTAAATCAAACTGCACTTCTAGGTTTCTTTCCAAATAGTATATTGATTACTTGCAGCCAAATTGTGGTCTTTCAAACAGCATGTTCCTTTATCATCATGGAACCAGCAGTTTCAGATTCCATAATTGAGAGCTACATAGTTTATAGGAATTGGTATTCAGAATAAGACTTTTTAGTTTGAAGCTGAATAATGATAGATGTGTGTGGAGCCTGGTTGCTTGCTGGGAAAAAATAGTGCATTTCAAGTTTCCATATTTTTGCCAGGGGAAATAGCACCTTATGCATTCTTTTAGGAGAGAAAAATATTTCCATCTATACCAGTTTAGAAGACCTAATTCTAGAAATGTCTTGATGGTAGTTTCTTCTTTTCTGGGGGTGGCTACTCAAGACTAAAGAAACAGTAGTAAATTTATCTCCTCATTCCAGCAAAATCATTTGTTCCAGAATATATATAGCACTGCTATTCTGTCCTTAAGGCTCAATTCATGAATTATGAAAAATGATAACAGAAAGGATGTATAGCCTATTTTTCCAGAATGGGTGTTATAATATGCTGTACCCTTCCAGCATGAAAGGTAATGAAAGTAAATGGAAATTTCTTGGCCATATTTGCTGTTTTTTTAAATAGACATTAACTGATCTTCATTTATTTTATTTCACCCAGGTTATTTGGGAACTATCAACACTGATATATCTTCCCTTTTATTATTTAGAATGACTACACACACACACACACACACACACACACACATATATATATCAACTTCTTGAGTTCTTGTGCAAATGCACATCCTGAAGTTAGTCCTTAATTTTTCTTAAAGTATTTTACCAAATATCTTTAAAAATAATAAACACCCTTAATTAATAATGATACAAGCAGTTCATATTCTACCCTCCTTTTTTTGCAGAGATTCTCAAATTTAAGGATTTTTAATCAACATAAACTTTTTGATTCACAACTCATTAAATGTCAGTCCAAAAGAAAAGGTCAAAGTATTTCATTCAAAATTTAAGTATTGTAGAATTGATCAAGCAATGACTGTATCTAGACTAATTTCATTAATTTGGAGGGAATATATCAACCATATTTACAGTTTTATTATGTTAACCTTGACATATTTGTTATTTTAAAGAACATGATAAAATATTAGTGAAAGTGGGAAGTTCATTTTGTAATTTAAGAATAGTGTCTCAGACAATTACACAATCTTAAAGACATAATAAAAATAGAAATATTTTCAACCTAAACAGCAAGTGTATTCATAGTTTACTTTTCTTATTCAATACACAAAATATTAATTTGTTGCATATGAAAGATAAGAGATGGTCTTTTAAGCATAGTGAATTATAAAATAATCATGCATATATATGTATATTTAAAATAACATTTTGAAGAACACTGTGAGGATGAGGGAATGCTATTTAAGTACTGGGTTGAATTTACTATTTATCAAAACAAAAGAAATTCAATTTGTATAAAATGTATTTTACAAAAAAAAAAAAAAAAACCCTGAAATACAGAGAATGGAACAGTCTTCGTTCAACTCCAACACACACTCTACACCTGAATTCATGTTAAAATTCACTTTGAGAACAGGGACCATCCTGCAGTAGGTTGGACAGCTCCAGAAATAACCCATGAGTAATGGCTATTTTACCCAGCAAGCTCCTTTGTCGCTCTAGAGAAGGAACGTTGCCAGCCTGGATTCTGCAATGTAATTAGCTTGTGGGTGTAGGGTCATAATGAAAGCAAAATTTACATTATTACAGGCCTGTGATTGTTTGCTCATTCTAACTGGAATAAAAAGTGAATTCCACTATGTACATTCAAAGATTTATTCAATATATTGTCTAATATTTTCCCCTCAGAAAAGCAAGAGTGTGATTAGCAAGCTGGAACACTAAACTTCCTGAATAGAGGGGAGAGTTCCCATCCTGTCTGAATGGGATCAAAGAAAAGAGAGGATCCAAAACAAACATGATAAGTGTTGTTTTTTTACCAAAAAAAAAAAAAACTGCAACTGGGGTCCAGTGCTATATTGCAATCGAATAGTTGTATTCAGGAGAAGTTATACACTGTTCCCATAAATACTACTACTAACAGCAATAATTCTGTCAATCAAAAGTACTGAAACTGAATTAGCAGCTCTTTGTTTTCTCCACCATCAAGGCTGAGTTGTAGGTGAAGAATTATTGATAGTTAGATGCAGGCTACATCTTCAGATCCTATGGCCCAAGGTCATTAAGGTGAGAGAAGCAAAATGAGTGCTGCGCTCATTCAGCAATAATGGATTTGCAAGAATCTGAAACAAAACTTTCCTTCCAGCTACTGCTTTCATGTCAGAGAAATAAAATACATGTACAAGATTTAAAGCGTTGTATGTCTAACCCTTTCTGACCCCTTTTACATTCACTTATTAATAATAATAACTATGATAATAATGCTTATGCCCAGGACTGGAATAAGGGTTAATTAGTTAATATTTATAAAGCTTTCTGAAAATGAAAAGTACTATTTAAATACTAAGTATATTCTTTTCTCCTTTCACTCCCTTCTTTTATCATGGATCAATTTATTCCTCCTCCCATCTGGCTAATTTCTTCACTGGTGCTATTTCCTACTCTTCCTCTGTTCTTGCCCTTGACTCACATTGATCCCTGTCACTCGAACATGTCAGCCTCACGCCTCCTCTTCTCCCCTCCAGGGCTTTCATCACTTTTTCCTCGTTTTCATTTCTTCTCCTCACTTTCTTTCATCTTTTAGTTATAGATTTGTCTTTTTCATTTTCCCATTTCTTAAGCATCACTGAAATATGGAAACTGATATATGGTAGCTTTTAATTCAATTTTATCTCCCAGTTATTGAGATTAGGAAGTAGATAAATTAAATGAGTTGTCCCAAATCCTTTCCCACTAGATGGCAAGCTCCTTGAAGTCACAGACTAGGACTATTTAGAATGGTTCCTCGCTCACACCCTGCATAATCACACAAAATTCTATTTCTGATTATTGAACCTCCCCACTTTATAAAATCCTGATGACCTGTGGGCTTTCAAAACATCCTGATGGGACTGAATTTTTTAAAGCTTATCATAAGGCTGAAATATCATGTCAGGTGTTAGCTGGTCTCACATATACACATCACATTGTGTCCAACATCTGAAATTTCCTTAGGCAGCAATTAAAAGATGGGAATTCACCAACTCATCACCTTTCTAAATGTAAAAGTGTAGAAATAGTACAGCTATCCCCTTAGGCCAACACAAAGAAGTTAGTTGTAGTTATAGGGATCAAGCAAGTTTTAATTCAATATTTTAATTATGTTTAAGAGATTCTATTATTTAACTAAGATATTTGGGAAATAGGATATCAAATATGAAGACTAGTTCAGCTCATAAGTTCATGACTCTACTAGTTTCTTCCTAATTATTCTTACTCCTGAGAGTCACTATCTCTGGTTATGTACAGTCACTTTAATAGTCTGACTAAATCACTTAAACCCTGCTATATTCTTCCTCAAATGCCATCAGAATCTTCCAGTTGCTTATAAACTTCAAAGTTTACAAGTTGTTAACACCCTGAAAATTATTGTTATGATTTTTTTTAAAAAATTGAATCAAATATTTAGTTTATGCATATTGCCTGCTATGCTAAATGTAGGCTGGCTTCACTTTTCCATTCATATCTGCTCCTGGAGATCATAGAAATGCTAGCCACTGCAACTGAACTAAGCACCCACAGCACCTGCTCTGAGCCCTCTGTTCAGTTGTACATTCATTTCAACACTTGTTCCTACCAACCTGTTATTATGTGGTCCCACAACAACCCTGTGTGCTCCAAGCTTTGTGCAAATTCATTCATCCCATATGATCTGCCACTCTTCTCTATCTTTTTCAAAAAGAATTTGTGTTGGAAACTTGGAAGTGATTATCTTCTTGTCCTATGATCATTATTGACCTGCATGTTTATTTTGATGATTAATCAAGTGCAGCTTTGTTGTACTTTTTCAACAGGTATGCATTACACTCCTATAATGTTTGGGACATGGTTCTAAATTTGTAGGAGCTATGGGAATGTATGAGACAGTTGCTATCATGAAAGATATTTTTCTTTGTAAGAACATAAATAAGGAAGAAAATGATACATGATAATGAAGGCCACAAATTAAATATTATAGAAGTATAGATGAAGAAGGAAGCATTGTCAGCAAGAGTGAAACAAACAAGAAGGACTTAGTGTTGGAACTGGTGTGTTGCTGATAGACAAAATGGGTGGAAGGCTATTTTAAATAGAATATTAGTTAGCCATTGCTCATTGCTGTGTAACAGATTATCCCAGAATGGCATAAAGTAACAAATATTTAATTTATCATATCATTGTTCCCAATGGGCTAGGAATCTGGCTGTAGTTTATTTCAGTGGCTCTGACTCAGGTCTTTCATTGGCTTTCCATCAAGCTATTTGCTGTGGCTGCAGCAGCATCTGAAGGCTACGTTCCCAAGGTCATGCACCTGGCTGGCCTTATTGCCTTGCCATGGGGAAATTGCCACAGGGGATGCCACATGACAAGGTAGCTGGCTTCCTCAAGGTGAGAGATCAGCAACAGTAAAATAATGAGAGAGAGAGAGAGAGAGAGCGCACAAGCAAGAAGGAGAGAGAGAAACTCAAGGGAAGAAGTTGGTCTTTATAACCTAATCTCAGAATTGGTATCACATCATCTCTGCCATATTCTATTCATTATAACCAAGTCACTAAATCCAGCCCAAACTCAAGTTGAGGGGATTACATAAGGGTGTGAATAGTAGGAGGTAAGGGGACTGGAGGTATAGCTCAGTGGTGGAGTGCTTGCCTAGCATGCACAAGGCCCTGGGTTCTATCCCCAGCACACACACATACACACACACACACACACACACAAAAAAAAAAAACAAAAAAGAACACTACTTTTAGCTAGTTAGCTAGGAAATAGGGGACTCAGTACCCTTCTCAGAGACCAACTTTTACTGTATTTGTGACAATTTATTGAAAGGACCAGGGATAAAATGCTTCATGGACATTCGACAGAGGCGAGCAATCCAGAGTGGCTAGACCAGTTTCCTGAATATAGAGAACTCTGATAGTGCTGATGTCTGACTTTATGAATCTACTAGGGAAATGTTGACAATATTTCTAGGAGACTGCCATGTTCACAGTGGTATTTTAGAAAAATTCCAATCATTGCATTAAGAAGCATGAATTTGAGGTCAGAGTCTCAGAATAAAGTAGTACTGGTTAAGATACTTATATTTAAAATATTTGATCCATTTGAAATGAGAATTTCTAGAACTGTGAAATTTTCTTATGGAATGTTTATGCATGATACATATCTTGTCCATCCACTAAATTTTAGCACAAGGATAATATATTTTTTCATATCTATATTGTGTCTAATACAATGCAATTAGTAAATGTTGAATAAGAATTCTTTTTTTTTAAATCAGGGGAAGATCACAAGAAAGTAGTATATGAAAAGGGAGAAGTTTCAAGAAAGATGTATTCAACTTTCTTAAAATAACACAAAGTGAGTTGGAACTGAAAAGAGATGCCTAGATATAAAAAGTGAGGGAGATTTCTAAAAGCAGTATCAGTTGGGAGATAATATAAAACCCAACAACATCCAACAAATGCAGAGCCTAGAAATGGTTAAAGTTAATAAAGACTTGAGCACATTTTTGTTTGTTTGTTTTTGACTAGAAGAAAGCAGTTAGTAGAAAGCAAAAGAATTTAAAGACATGTGAGAGAAGAGGGACTATATGGTATTAAATCCCAGAAATGACAGAAAGAAATTTGGTTTTTAAAAATGTACAGATGGTGGCATCAATTGTGGAAAGACACAGAAACAAACTCTTCCTCCAAAAGGCAGAAAGAAAATGTGGGTAACAAATGAGAAAACACTTTTACTTTGCAAAGTTCCATAACAAAGTTTCTGCTGCCAAAATGATCAAAATTATTATAAGGACCATGATATACTCTGGTTTGTGGGTCACATATAAATGTAATATACAGTACATATAGGTAAATGCAAGGTAAAGTAACTGAATTCACAATAATATCTGTTGTTTAATAATTTTGTTTCATTTCATATACTTTTGACTGATGGGCTTCACGGAAAAGTTATTCTCATAAAATAAGTAAAACTGTCACAGAGTTATGTGCTAATATCAGGTCAGGTGATTTTAAAAGAATATTATTTTCTCCCAGATAATCAAGAATTCTATTTAATGAATATCTCAGTTGCTACAATATGAAGCACAAGTTAGAAAATGTAGGTGAGACAAATACAAGAACAAAGAGTTCTTGCCTTTGAAGAGCTCATGATAGGGAAAGAAGAGTGAAAGTACAGAGATTCCTAAAAGTCAGAGAAAATGGATTATCACTAATGAATCTGTGGGGATTTGAAGGAGGTCATTGAAGCATGCAGTATGGTCATCAGGAAGTCTTTGTCGAAAATGTTATGATGTGCATGGAAATGGCAGCTGGAAAGTACCTTCAGGAGGAACAGCTAGGAGAAAGAACACTCTACTTTGAGACAACAACATGCCTAAAGGAATGGGAGACCATGGGAAACGTTCACACAGAAGCATTTATCCCAACCAAGCTCAAGGGTAGAGGCATGAGGGGAGGAGCTGGGATAAGCCTGAAATGTCTAGAACTGTATAAAAGGTGTTTTAGTCTATGAGTCAGTGAATTTGGATCTGTCTGAAGAAGGCCCATCTAACGGTAATATGCTTTGGAATTGGTGAGAAAAGATTTAGAGAAATCAGTTAAGAAGTTAAGAACCTATTGCAGTACTCTTCAACAAAACTTCAATGGAAGCAATGTCTACATGGAAAGTATCCTTGGGATGTGTGAAGCAAAATCAAGAGGAGAAAGTGAATGACTGGAAAAGAGGATGATGGGGGAGAACCAGGAATTGCTCCAAAGGTTTTCAGCTTTTTTTCCTATCCTGCCAAGAATTTGGAACATGAGAGAGTCTCCAAAAATAGCAATATAAGAATGGTTCAGAATAATTTGGAAGTCAATGCACACTCGAGAAAATTCCCTCCTTGAATCCAGGAGGTCTATAATGGCCTAGGTGAGTGGCAAGAGTTATACAGTTTAAAAAAGTACAAAGGGTAAAATCAACAGACCTATTCGGAATGTGAACCCTCTCAAAATATCATAAGAAACAAGAGGAGGGAAAATACTGGCATAGTTGTATTATACTATAAATACCATAACTAGCAGAATGCCAGAGCTGGAAATAAAATTACTGCATTGTAGGTACCAATGAATAAGTGAGGTTGGATTCTAGAATGAAAAAAAAAAAGGAATTCTTTCCAGGACATTTTATAGCATCCATTTCTCACAAAATATTCCTCAGGCCATCAGCTATTAACTCTTCAGGATCAATTACCTTCTTAAGAAATGCCAAGACATCTTTGTCTTGATTCCCATCAGGAAAGACCTGAGAACAGTATGAAGGCATAGAGAAACCTAAAGTGACAACAAGCACATCAGCCAATCAGTGTAAGATATATTATTTATCTCCCTGGCAAAGGAGGCAGCAAATAGATGCTCTGTCCTGTCATTCTGCACTTTGTAGTATACAGAATATTTTCAAATGAGGCCTGAAGTTTTTTCCTTTTTTCTCTATTTCCTTCTTTTCCTTAAAACAGCAAATCCACAACATAGGCTCTTACTGACATTAGAATCATATGCTTCTTAATCCAATGGTACAGGAATTATGGCAATAAATGACTTTGAAAATACCTTGAAAGCAAGGTAAGCATTCCCACCTCATTCTCCCAAGAGATTAAGATGATCAGTCATTATTTTTGTGAATTCAGAGACAGCATGTGTACAATTTTTTTTCTCTTTCTTGGAAGTTTTTCTTTCTATTTTTTCTTAAATATGAAACCTCAGACACATTCAAGGACAGCTTGCCAGTTTGGGCAAGAACACTACTACATCTACATATTCACTAGGCCATAAATCTTCTATACTTTAGTTACATATATATGACACATGATCCTATTTCTCTCCTATGGTTTCTTACTCAGAGACGATAGAGGTCTATGAAAGCAAGAGCTTCCCTCACAAGTAATATTTTACATGCACTTCTTTGCATCTACCAAGACATAAATGTAACGGAGGCATATTCTGAAAGGGTAGTTGAACACTAATTGTCCTAAATAGACTAATTTGGACCACATAAGCAAGAAAATTCCCTGAGGTGTTTGTTAGCACTATAGTCTTATATACATGTTTCTAGACTGGTTATGTTTTCTAGGGACAAATAAACAGTCCTCTGAATTCTTTGGTATTTGGTTCAATCTTTCTGTTGGACATTAATTAGTTCCATAGAAGTCTCCCTCTCTGCTACCTTGTAGAAAGCCTGCAAAACTGAAAAATGAGCTTAATGATAAAGAAAGCACTTGCTTCCATTCTGACCAGAAAAAAATCTGTCATTAAAAGAAGGTTCAACATTCACATCCAAAGCTTGTTTCTCTTTCTCATGAGAAAGCAGAGAAACACATTATAAACAATAGCAATACTACCAGCAGAATCAAGAGGAAAAGTTTATTTGGCACTTTTTCTCACTAATATTTATAAAAACAAGTATATATCTTTGGGGTTTACTGGAATATACCAGGAAAAACCAACGTATTTAATATGTTAAGTGATTCAGTAAAAAGTGACTTTCAAACTATGGGTTCCATTCATATTTTCTAAAAGCATAATCAGAAAAAGATAAAGAAAAGTAGTGCACACAGTTTTGTAACTTCTAACACGTCCCTCAATTTTAATCAAATAAACTCTAACTTCACTGAACTATAACGTCCACACAAAAAAATGGCTCTCATTTTCTCAGGTTTCATTTATTTCCAATATTTCTTTTTTTTTTTTTCAGTTGTTTGTTGCATGTTGAGCTAATCAAGCTTCCTTGTTGCAAATAACAGAAGCCAACTTTGACTAACTGAACTAGTAAATGAGTTCATTGGAAGGATATAGCATATGTGAAGGCTCTTGGATTTGAGGGGTCAAATAGAGGATCAGATGGGAAAGTACATAGGAACTACTGGGATGGGCAGGCATCAGATACCGCCACCATGTCACACACAGGGGTAGCATGGATTTTATTTCACTCCAGCTCCCTAGTCAGTCCCTCCATAGGCCCACCATCTTTGTATCATTACCCAGATCCCAAAATCCCAAGAGGGAGTATCCAAAGGTAACACTTAAGTCCTGTGTCCATACCTTCACTCACTGTAAATGGGGAGATCCGGGATCTTAAAGTGTAGTTAGTGGGAAATGTTATCTGCCTGCCAAGAACCAAAGGACTCATTCACCCAATGTAGGCTCCATGAGTTAGACCAGAAAACTGCAGGGTGAATATCCACTATGCACACTACAAGGAGATCCTTTCCATACACCATGTAATCATATCTCGATGCAGTAAGCATATTTAATTTTGGAAATTTGGAAAATGGGATAGAGGGAAATGTGCTGAACACTGTCCTGTTTAAAATTTCATTGTCAAATAATGTATAGATCTATTGGTACTTTTCTATTCTGTGAGAACTGGAAGGAACTGGATTAAGAAGCATATGATTCTAATGTCAGTAAGAGCCTATGTAGTGGATTTGCTGTTTTAAGGAAAAAAAGGAAATAGAGAAAAAAGGAAAAACTTTGGGCCTCATTCGAAATTATTCTGTATACTACAAAGCACAGAATGACAGGACAGAGCATCTACTTCTCTTCATCTTTAACCCTCTTTTAAAAAAAATTACTTTACTTTTTAATGTAAGCCATTTTAACACTAATGCAACATAAAGATCCTGCTATGGAGAAGCTACTTTTTTCACATGCATTAACTCATTTACCTATATTAACTTGCTTTATTTAGTGGAGTTCCTAAAGGTTTCTAAAAAATCACTCTTCAGGTGATATTACTCATAACAGTAAGCCTCCTTGCATACTAGAAGAATCTAGAACTGCCCAATGGCTCATGCTAAGTTTTTATTCTTAAAAATATGTATCAATCATTTTCTGAAAAGCTGAAGAAGGGGTTATTCTTATTTCATGATGCATGTTTGTTTCTGTAACTCAAACACAATTGTAATATAACCAGAATAACACCATATATATAATTTTTCTAAATAAATCATTCTTAGTAAATTTATAATTGGTAACTGAAAAAAAATCTCAATTTGGAAATAGAATAACATGGACAAATTTTTAAATCACTACCTTTATGTTCAATAACTAGAGTCCTTTAAGTACAGTCCACATATTCAATCATGGAGAGAATCTAATCATATGCAGTCCTGTGACATAGGGCACCAGCTGCCCACGTGATATCCATGATCTTCCCATTTACATAGAGAACTCCAGTAGTATGGTTGGCTAGAAGAAAATATTCCTCAGTCTCACAATGAATTATAGGCAGTAATCATAAGACGGCATTGTAGGAAGATTCTTTACAAAGTCTTTACTCTTTTTGCCTTTCCCCCAGTACACTTTTTGTCCCTTTTGGCCATTTCCCCCTCTCCCTCCTATCTGCCTGGAGTACAGATGTAAGGTATGTTAGTCATTTTTATGGTGCTGTGACAAAATATCTGAAATAAATCAACTCAAAGGAGGAAAGGTTTATTTGGGCTCATGTGGGCTCATGGTTTCAGAGGATTCAGCCCATAGTCACTTGGTCTCATCTTTTTCAGGCCTGTGGTCAGGCAGAACATTTTGGAGGGGAGCATGTGGTGCCTACCTCATGGTGAAGGAAAAGAAAAATCAGTGAGAAAGGGGCCAGGTCCCATATCCCCTTCAAGGGCATACCCCAGTGTTCTAACATCCTTCCATTAGGCCCCATCCCTTAAAGGGTCAACCACCTCCCAAGAGCTCCACTGGCCGGTGGGCAAGCCTTTAACTTCTGTCTTCAGGGAACACTTCTCCCTATTTACAGATGGTGAAATAGTTTCAGATGTTAACTGACTTGCTCAGAATTATTGAGCAAAAAAGTACAAATCTTTATGTGGATGCTAGGTCTTTCAACTCAGATCCTATCTCTGTCTACTACATCATACCACTTTACCTGAGAGATGCCCCCCCCTTGATACTACATTTCTTGTAGCCATATTTTCAGCAAGTAACAATTAAATGCATTTAATTATTCTTTGCATTAACAATTTCAATCTAATGAGAAAACAGCTCTTTTACAACTCCATGAGCCAGAGAGAAACTCAACAGTATATAGGTGATTTACAGGGTGTTCCAAAATTTTTGCCAAGTTCAGTTTAGAAGACCTCAGAAGCAGTTATCTTATTTGATGACCTAAAAGAAATCTGTCAGAGAGATACAACATAAGCAGAGAGGATCATTAAACAAGAGAGGAAAAGGAAACTCTTAAGGTCTGTGACTTATTGCAGATGCAAACTACTTAAAGGGAAGAAAAGAGATTAGTTGAATATTAAATAATCATGGAATTTTAGTGTAAATTATTTATATAGTTAACCACATAGCATAAGCTCGCAACTTTGCTTTCTCCACAAAAGCAAACGCTAACAAATTCTAAAGCACAAATTGTGTAGTTTTACAAGAGACAGTCAGTCATGTGGTCCTCTATCCATTGGTAGAAGGCAAATGGTCTCCATAATCTGTTACATAAGAGAAAAGCAAAGAGGTGACCCTAGATTCAAACTATAAAGACATAAACAATGATTGAACCAGCCTAACCATTTTTTTCATGAGTAAAAATTGATAATTTTAGCAATAAAGAATCATGTAAAACTAAGATTAAGGTATTCCCTCCATAACTGTGTGTTTCAGTGAATCTTAAAGAATTGCAAAAATAATCTAGTACGTTAAGCCACTAAGTGGTTAGACCTGGACATCAGGAAGACCTAGGATCAAGTCCTGATTTTGCCACCAAGTGACTGTGATCTTGGACAAATCACATATATTCTCCAAGCTTTGCTTTCTCACCTGTCAAATAAGAATAAGAGTGTCTCAAAAACTCAGTGTGAATAGTCAAGGACAGAATGCATGGTGGGTATTAATTTTGGTGAGTTCTCATCATTTTAATTGTCCAGGTATACCACAATTAGAATTTCCTTTTCTACTACTATATCCAAGTTTCCTCAATATACTGCTTAAGTCAATAAGGCTATAATTTACTCAATTATACTAATTTACTAATAACATTGCTATAATCAACTCCTCTGTGTATGTAAGATGACATGCATATGTGTGACTGAAACATCTTTCTAAAAGCAATGTGGTTTATTGGGGGGTAGTGTTAGGAGGGGTTGCCTTTGGAGAAAATGATAACCTAAAAATAAATGCTTTTCTAAAACATACATATTATTTGAGGCAAGAGCAAGTAAATTAGATGGATTTTTTTCCCTGAAATCTATCTTGTTGACCCATCATCTCTTGGAGTACATAAAGAATGATTCAGTACAATAAATAGCCTTAAAGATAAAGAAGTACTAGGTACAATTCTGAATACTAAGGAAAGAAAGAAATTTCATTCTCTATCTTGCTTTCAACAAGGCTGGAAAATACCAAATTTTGGATAAGCAAATACAGCAAGTATTCTCCCACACTTTGACCACCAAATGTTGGAAATACATATATACTGAAGACAGGAGGCATAGAGGATACATAATGGCATATACAGTGCCTTTTAACCATCATCGGATTTTCATAAGGTTGTGGCAATGCTTCTTGGGATAATCCAAATTCCCCAGTTATCTTATTGATACATTTCAAATGTTGTTAAACTACAATCCCCTAGAACACAAGCTATTTCCCAGATCCCTTCCAAAAGTTAGTACTGGGAATCTCCACTCCTTAAAACCTACTTATATGGTGCCTCTGTAGGAAAGACACCACACGGCTGCTTTCCAGATGCAACTCATCATAGAAGACCCCATACTGCATGAAACACTATGCAGTTACTGGCTCTGACCCAATGATACTTAAATAAGAACAAAATCAAAAATTAAAAACACTAATTCAAAATATACTCTGGCTGAATGCAAGGACAGACAGAAGAGTAATTTACCTATGAAAGAAATATTGACAACTGAAATTAATATTGCAAATAGGAGGTCAGGGGAAATATTTATTCAAGAGAATAAGTGATATTCAAGCCTTCAGAAAAATAGGTAGGCTTAAGATTACAAACATTTTAAAATCTATTCACTAAAATCTTTTAAAGAACTTTTTAAATGATATCAATAACCTAGGTTGGTATTACCTCACATTCTAAAAATACTAAAGCTGCATGTTTTTTAAAATATTATACAGTGAAGATGGTTCTGCAAATTAAATTGGAGAAACTATATAATTTTTAAAAAGAAACAGACGCAAAAATGATATAATGATTGATGTAGTGATTGATCAAATATTAAATTTCACATATCTGGAAATAGTCATTGTATCCTTTGAAAAAATTTGCATTTGTATGAACACAAACATACTCCATCACACATATACATATATGTAGACACATAACTTCATAGATGATCTGCTTATTTTATTCTGTGGATGAATTAAAAATAAATCAGGGATGCAGAATCACCTGAGAAACTGAATATAAATACCTAAGAGTACTTTTCTGGCAACAACAAACAGAAAAGAGCTTCAACTAGAATAAGCCCATATTGTTGCCAATAAAATTTTATAAAAATTATGGTAGGCAACTATAAAATAGTTTTGGGGAGGGTAAGTCCACCATCTTTTCAGAAAAATACAGAGTGGAACAGATGCACAATACAGAGACAAAGTCTCAGAATCCAGAACTCAATTTGAAGAGGAGGAAAGGATCACAAATCCCAGGGACCCCTTTACATATATTTTGATGTTTTCCTTTTGTGTACAGTATTGATGAGTGTGTCGTGTGCTCATTGAGAAACCAGCCCTCGGTAATTGTCAGGGATCTTCATTCTGAGTGCAGACTCTACTGGAAATTAATTGCTTCGGTGCAATCTGAACCACATCATAAATGTCATGTAGAAGTTGCAGGGAGTGAGGAGGCAGTGACAGCTCAATCCGCACTGTTTCATTTAAAGGTGGGTAAAACACACTGCGACAGAAGTGCTCTTCATCAATAATTTAGTCCGCAGTGTAAAGCCAAGCCGTGCCAAAGATGCCAGGGGAGCCGCTGCCTCCCTGGTTTTAATGACACCAGCAGGGAGGGGTTGAGGGGCCAGCTCAAATCAACATTCACTGCACATCTGGGCATGTCGGCAGATGAAGATATCAAGGACTGAGCTGACAGGACAAAGGGTTGAAAAAAGAAGTGTAACCTAGAAAACCTTTACTTTGAATTCTTTGTATAAATTCAAGGGAGATGACAGTTCCTAAGGTCATCTTATATAATAAAACTTCAGTGATCTACATAGAGAATTTTAACCCTTTCCAACATGTAATCAAAGAGGATGAAAGTTTAGTTTCTAACATTTACTTTATGACTCTTAAAATATTCCCATTTGTTCCCCCCACGAAGACTCCTGCAATGAGCCAAACGTTAACAGGGATTGCTTGATTTCATCTCATGAACCCTAATTATGGCTCCTCAGAAGACCCACTACAGTTGGAGGCCAGTCCAAGTTCCTCTTAACCTTGGGGAGTTTAATATCTTGGCTATTTCACAATGTGTTTGCTTGAAACTCTAAATTTAGTTTGGGAGCTCCCATTGTAATATAAAAGAAATAATGTTAAATGGTATGGCCATCCCTTCTTTATTGTACCTTCTTTTTAAAAAAAAAAAAATTTTTAATGAAGAAGGAGGTTCATGTGTTTCTACTACCTGAAAAGCACTGTTTCTGAGACTCTAATGCAAAAGTTTAGATAGGGTTTTTAAAACAAGGATTATATGAATTATACGAGTGGCAATTTTGTCCTGATCTTCGGAGGACGCCATGCATTCCCAGGTTGTGCTATTCCTGGAACCCCAGAGACCAAATTCAATTATCTCACGCTATGTTTTGTATATTTGAAGGACTTCACAGCCTCACTAAGGGATGATTGGATTCTCACACTAAGGAGATTCAGTCCTCATTGAGGAAATTTACTGAGTTTCCATTTTCTCCCAATGGTTTTCATATGAAAACCTGAAGTTAGCAACATTATTAATGCTAATCAGATGAAAAGCTTAAAATATTTGGCGACAGAAATAAAGAGCAAAAAATGATCTATAGATGTGATTTATAAAGAAACAGTGTGAGGTAAGCATGAAATGAATTTTAAATTTAATATTCTGAGAATATTTAGTCCTTTTTCAAGTGACAAGTATGCAGATGACAGTTATCCAAAACCTAGCATGCATGAGAAAGCAATAGCCATATTAATTTCAGCATGTGAGTTCATGGGAAGTGTTATGGTAGGAAGCTAATAAGTTCAAATCCCCGAGAGTACATAGTTATAACTAGTCCATCTTGAAGCTCAAGTAGAAAGTATGTAATACAATTTAAAGTATATTTTTCAATGTCTTATATTAATCAATGTATCCATTGATTACTATAAAATTCAAGAACATGACACAAGAAATTTAAACCATTACTGTCAATTACATCACCCTAAGTATCCTTCCTATCTAAACACCTTGTACCTAGGAAAGGTGACAGATCTCACTATTAATCTGCTAATGTTTTCAGTAAACTCAAGAGAGAAATTGTAAAAACTCCCTATGACAGAAGGTAACAGTCCTAAAGGATTTAGATTTGACAGGTCTACCAGCACAATCTAACCCAACCCTTGAGATGGGTTTTCCTAATAGAGGGAAATCCCATGTGTCTCTGTGAAAACTCTGAACAGGAAAAAAAAAAGTGGCTTTGATACCAAAGTTTTATCTAAAATATGTAATAAAGAATCTGTAATTATTTAAGTCAGTAGTTGTCAAAGTGAAAACTGTGTGAGAACATATACAATATTCCATTTTATGACTGATAAAAATAAATATCAATCAATAAAAGTCATATTTTTCAGTTGGAGTTGTCCCATTGTTAGTGCATTGTTATAGTTAAAGTAGAAGAAAAAATACTTAAATTCATTTTTTTATTTAATTTTTTGATTCATTGAACACGGAGTACAGCAATTGTTTTTCTGGTTGTACACAAAGTAGAGTCACCCCATCTGTGCATTCATACATGTACACAGGGCAATGATGTCTGTCACACATACTGTTATTATTCTTACCCCCCAACCTCAACCCCACCCCTCCCTTCCCTCTATGCTCTCTATCCTTTCTCCATTCTTGCCATCATTCCACCCCACATTATGCATCATCCTTCACTTATCAGAGAGACCATTCGGCCTTTGGATTTTTGGGATTGGCTAATCTCACTTAGCATAATAGTCTCCAACATCATCCATTTACCTACAAATGCCATAATTTTATTCTTCTTTATGGCTGAGTAATATTCCATTGTGTATATACACCACAGTTTCTTTATCCATTCATCTACTGAAGGACATCTAGGTTGGTTCAGACCTTCAACTATACTACAGAGCAATAGTAACAAAAACAGCATGGTATTGGCACCAAAATAGACAGGTAGATCAATGGTACAGAATAGAGGACACAGAGACAAACCCACATAAATACAGGTATCTCACACTTGACAAAGAAGGCAAAAACATGCAATGGAGAAAAGACAGCCTCTTCAACAAATGGTGCTGGGAAAATTGGAAATCCATATGCAGCAAAATGAAACTAAACCCACATCTCTCACCCTGTACAAAACTCAACTCAAAATGGATCAAGGACCTAGAAATTAGACCAGAGACCCTGCACCTAATAGAAGAGAAAATAGGTCCAAATCTTCATCACATTGGCCTACGACCAGATTTCCTTAACATGACTCCCAAAGCGCAAGAAATAAAAGCTGGAATCAATAATTGGGATAGAGTCAAACTAAAAAGCTTTTTCTCAGCAAAGGAAACAATCAGTAATGTGAAGAGAGAGCCTTCAGAGTGGGAGAAAATCTTTGCCACACACACTTCAGATAGAGCACTAATCTCCAGAATCTACAAAGTACTCAAAAATCTTTACACCAAGAATACTAATAACCCAATCAATAAATGGGCCAAGGAAATGAACAGACACTTTACAGAGGAAGATCTATAAGCAATCAACAGATTTATGAAAAAATGTTCAGCATCCCTCATTATAAGAGACATGCAAATCAAAACCACCTTAACATTTCATCTTACCCCAATTAGAATGTCTTTTATTAAAAATACAGGCAACGACAGGTGTTGGCGAGGATATGGGGAAAAGGGTACACTCATACATTGCTGGTGGGAGTTCAAGTTGGTGCAGCCACTCTGGAAAGCAGTGTGGAGGTTCCTTAAATCCATTTTTATAGAACAAAAATATTCTCATTCACCAAGAGGATCCACAAAGGAGAAGATATTATATAAATATAAAGTGAAAATATAAAGTGAAATCACATGACGACTGGATCGGCAAAGCTCAGCATGTGCCTGTCAACCCCCAAGGCCCTGGGTTCAGTCCCCAGCAACCAATGGGGAAAAAGTTGAACCACACAAAATCATTGATACTTGACTATCTTTACTGACAAAATTCATTTGGCTCTACCTAATAATTCTTCCTTTTTAACGGTTGACTTAAATGACATCTCCGATGAGACATTTAAGTATTTGATAAAATCATCCATCCAACACTTTTAAATTTTTAAGCCCTACATTTCAAGCAATGTATTTGGTCCTAGATTTTTTTTAAAGCAATAAGAACGCTAGTAATTAGAATAAGAACGCTCTAGTAATAAGAACGCTTTCTTCTTAGGGGCAAATTAAGAGATATTAGGAAATGAGTTTAATATGAAGATATTTGGAGTTCTTTCAGATGACCACTGACAGAGAATGGGCAAACAGTATGTTTGAAATTAGTTCAGTTTATAGAAAACAAAATTTGGGTGATAATAATTTTTCTACTTTTATCTTTTTGTATCTGTAAAAATATCATGAAGACAATTCATGTTGAAAACAGCCATGATATGCTAAGGGCAAAATAGACCGGGGGAGAAGATATTGCATATGGGCTACATCAACCAAAAATGAAGATGGCAGGTGACCCAAGTTTCCAATTAATGTCCATATCACAAACCAAAGATCTCAACTTTCTCTCCACACTCATGTATGAATCCCCTGAACTCTGGATGGAAACAAACAAATGAAAGTTATAATTATCACTGGATTATTGTACCCTGAAATGGGACTGAAAGATAATCATGCTGAAGTGTCAGATCCAAAGGATGACTGCTTTTTAAAAACCCATTAAACAATATTATTCAATTTAAATGGTAGCATTATCAGAAGGGCTTTGATAATGTAGCTGCTAATTGTGTTCTCTTGATTTCTAACTTTCTTTGAGGGCTTGGGGAACAGGAGCTGTTTAAAGCACCTTTTAAGAAAGCTCCTAATGTCTTTCTGACTTTGAATATTCTCCTTTTCACTGTAGAGCTGAATGAAACCTGAAACTCTGATTAGAATGAAGTCAAATTGTGCAGAAACCCTGTCCTACAATTATGCAGGTGTCGTGACTGAAACTCTGAGACACCAGTAACCAACAGCACAAGGCAGTGACAGGTATTAGAACTTCCATTTGAACTTCACAGAAAAGCAGAATGGGTAGCCTTTCTGAGAGGTAAAGTACCTCAGAGGAGCAGATTTCTAACAGAGACCTCACAACCACAAAAGAACAGTCATAAACATTTTAACAGAAGTAGCTATTTCAACTAACTCTGTGTGTGTGTGTGTGTGTGTGTCCACCTTATGAATCTTGCCCAAGATGTATGACAGCAGTTCACTGATGACAGCAGGTATCTTTTTAATTAAGTCTGTAATTTAGAGTCTGATGAAACAAACCAAAATCCAGTAAGGATGCTTGTTTTGTTTTTCTTTGTTTTGGATCCTTAGAATGAGGGTGACTGACTCCCACCACCGTGTCTTTCTGTTCAAATGTTTGTAGTTAGTCATTATATAATGCAGTCTGTTAGCAGTTAAATATGTAATATGGGAAAAAAATGGCAGATTGATAACTTTTGTCGATGCTTTAATACAAAAATCACAACTTTTACTTCACTAAAAATATTTACTTACACTAAAATTTTGATTTCATGTCTATACCATGTGTTTCTCTGGAATTATAAATTAATTCTAACAATGTCCCTAAAAGCTAACAAAGGGGGATTTTATAATAATTATTACATATAATACATATGTAATATGTATTAAAATATTACATATATATTGTAAAAATTGCTGATGGTGGGATCAGGTGAGTGATAGAACATTATACAGGAGTTACTTTAAGAAGAAAGTTTTATAATTCCATGTGAATGTCTTAAAGGGATAAATAAGGATTGTTGTAAGAAATCTTTTGGAGGTATTTTTAGTCAGTGAGTTGAATTCTCCCAAATGATAATTATTCAGGCAAAAATGGATGAACTGAACTTCATTCTAAGATGCCAACTCTCTTTACTTAAGCTCAACTTCCTGTACAATCACAAGGCTCACTTAAGAGAAGTCTTGTCCACCAGGCCTGTAGACAAGCCAATGAGACCTAGCACCAATGAGACCTAGCACCCATCCCACCAGGCATCCACCCTACGTTTGAAGAGGTTCAATTTGTCATTAAGTTAAATATTTTCCAAAGGAGAGAACCATTCACCTTGACATTCATTCCTTGGCACCCTCCTCTGTGCCGATAGTGTGAAATGGCAATAAATATTCATGGCTATCAGGGACTGGGTTGGGGAAGAAGACTTTTTCTTAGGAAAAGAAAAGGCATAATTCAAAGTCTCGGTTACCTTAACCAATTTTAGAGGCCTGAAGTTTGTGAGAAAAGGAAGTTCTTTGGAGATCCACAGAGGTCAGAGAAGGTCGTGGTGTGGGTGAGGGGTACAGGGTCTTTGAGAGAAGCTAGGGAAGCAACATTCTAAATGGGCTTTTTTAGATTCACGTGGGTTTGCACAATATGTTTCTTGAAAGAGTTTGAAGCCCAATATATAAAAAGCTGACTATTTATATATTTTATTCCTTAAAAGCAATTAGGAATACAAAGCAGATGGTCCAGCATTGTAGATTTCCCTTTTCATATTGCTTAAACACTAGAGATCAATAAGTCTAATATAAACAGATGATTTCCATAGCAGGGTTTATAATTAGCTGGCACTGAATGTGTCCAAACTCTAAAATAATTAGCAGAAGCATGTGGCACACCATTAAAACCTTGTGGCTTGTCTGCATTTACATTTATAATTATTAAAGTTAATTATGATGCTTGTGGTGTGGTTCCAAGCTCCTTTACAACTTAGATTAAATATTTTTTTTAATCCCATAACTTCCTTTCTAACCTTCCTTGAGCCTCTGGAAAACAGTGAAATTGGCCCAAATCAGAAATATATAGCTGCATTTCGTTGATTTATTTATTTTTTTACTCCAAAGAATACAATTTGACTTTATCATGAAAGATAGATTCTTCTTAAAGTGCTGGCAGCTTTCTCAACTGATAATGATATTTAGATCTTGAATTTTAATTTATTCATAATGATGGGGCTAGCCAGGATAACAATGCTTACAAGTTTTTGGAGTGAAAGCTGTCACTTTGAGAGCTAATTGAATGGCAAGTTAGTGCCAATGTAATCTTCTCAATCTATTTTATAGTAATAGAAAATTTTAAACAACATACTTACATTTTTTTATTTGAGGTCTAAAGATACTCTGCTATTTTAGAGTGCAGTTAATATTTCACAGGAGGGGAAGCAAGCAGTTTATCTTTATTTTTGAAGTCAGTATCCCAAAAAGGATATTTAGTAAAGCCTTAGCCATTATTAGGAGCCGTGGATACAATACGATGTGTAACACAGACCTGCCTTCTCAGCCAGAACAATAAGCATCTGAGTCCTACCAACAGTCATGCTAACCAGGAGGCACATTTCTTTAAAATTTGCATCAAGATATGTGATGACATGTTTTTGTAGATCTTGTACACGGGTGTCATCTATTGTCATTGCAACAACTGGCCAGTGTTCTTAATATAAATCTCATTAAATCTGGAGGCTTCCACGTCTGGTTAAGAATATACTATGAACATTTGTACTCTACATCCTATCTGATGCACCAGGCCAAGTTTAAAGGAATAATCCTTAACATATTTATGTCAGTCAATTAGAAGAGGAATATTAAATGCTTTATTTTCCACATCTGTTCTCAGATATTTGTTA
Organism: Glaucomys volans; assembly: GCA_020662805.1. Lineage (NCBI taxonomy): Eukaryota > Metazoa > Chordata > Mammalia > Rodentia > Sciuridae > Glaucomys > Glaucomys volans. The sequence goes on from JAJEJO010000815.1 coordinate 323,232, forward strand.
CTATAGTTAAGTTATCTGTACTCAATAAATGTAAAAAATATGTGTTTTTAAATAGAACAAAGCATTGACTTACCATAGTTTAAAGTGATTTCATAATCTTTCATTTTCTGGTGCTTTCCACTTGCTAGAATTTTATGTAAATTCCATGCACAGTATTCTGCAAAACAAAAGATCTGTTTTCAGTTATTTTGCTTTTTAGTTAATTTCTATCATATTTTACATGAATTTAAATATGTATTCTCATCTATCTTTCTAAAAATTGTAAAATGCGTTTCTTTGAAATATCTGGATTCCAGGCTCATTTTTCCTGATAGCAAAAAGAGATTTTTTAAAAAGAGAAATAATGTATTTCATCATGAAGAAAAATCTTTTCTTTGATCATTTCTCCCGAAACATCATTTAGAGGTAAAAAAATTAAAATATGCTGTATTCAAACTATTGATATTAGAAGAAAAGACATTCATGTTAATATTATTGCTAATGAACTATATAGAGACATGCAATACTGTCAAGTTAATGTACCAGATTTAAAGGAAATGATATAGGATCAGCAGTGATTTTAAATCACTTTTTATTTTCAAAAAATATTAAATAATCATGCCCAATGAAACCTTATGGTCATCACTGATCAAGAGAGGAACAGAGAAAACGAAGAGAAGGAGATGGGATGAGATGGACCAAGGTAAAAAAAGCTTCAATATCAGGAAGGAAAGAAAACACACAGGGAGACGAGGGGTCAAGGAGAAGGTAAGACTACGGAATCTACTTTTGGAAATATCTACTGCTGGAGAAGTTCAGGAATGTTCCCCTTGCCCAGGATCATACCTGAACAGTCCTCCAAGAGTCAGTGAAGTCATTTCCCCAGAGTAAATCTTAGCATACAATGCCCCTAATATCACTGCAGTTCAAATAATGGATTTAAGCTCTGCTCTTGTTATTATCACATGCTAGACTATAGTCCTATTATATGTGTAACTGTGAGCATGACATGTCTATATACTCTCTGCTTCTTTAAAATTTTACCTGAGAGTACTTCTATCAACTGTGAGTCATGTAGTGTTTCTCCAAACAAACAAACAAAACACAATGACTTAGTTCACATATAGTTCTTCACTGAGGCAAATCAGAGAGAAAGAAAAAAAATTTTTTAAGTTCCTATCAGGATAAGGGGAACTATTTATAAGAAACCTAGTGATATTAATACTTTGCATTCCCTACAATCATGCATGACATTGTTCACACAATTTAATTTTAGAAACATGAATTATGTCATTCTTCATCAGTATTACCCATAACTTGCACTTTCCAGGTGTCTATTGTGTTTAAGACAGCTTATTAGGTGCCAAAATCACTAAGATTAACCTGGAATGACTCAGAGCCTGATTGGGGAGATGAAAAATGTCAGGAGTAATAATAGGAGACTGGGCTTGCTCTGTGAGAAATGCATAGTACAAACCATATGTGAGGGACACTCAGCAAACGATGACCCAGGAACCCCTCACTCAAGTACTGGAACTTGAAAAAAGCTTTTATAGAAAGATTGGACATCCCAAATTCCAATGTATGGACATTGGGACCAAAATTTCCAGGCCAAGAATAAAGGTGCAAGTTAAAACAAAATATATTCAGAGAAGAAAAAAAATTAGGCAATTTGAAGAAATAGGTAGGTGTTACCTTGTATGAGGTTTCTGAGGACTTTGTGTTTTAATCAGGCAAAAAAAAAGAAATCTTTCAGACAAGGACTGTTTGGGTTCTTTTCTCTCACAATGTATACTATCTCCCCTGCAAAATCAGCATGACTTTAAACTTCATTTTGCCCGTGTCAATATATTCTTGGCCTTTGGAGAATAAAACTGAGGTCACATCCTCCCTGTAGCTCAAGTGTTTCATTTCTCAATTTTCCAATACAAAAAAAAAGTCCATATTCCTCTCTCAGAAGCCCCACGTTCTTCTCCCAGACTATTTAAGTCTACTGCATGTCCATCACACACTCTCTGGCCCACACTTCAGTTTCCTGGCTCAGGCCAGACCAGGAGATGTCTGGAATGTGACAAGGTAGTATAAGCCTGCCAACTCTATTCTGTTAGCAAATTTATTTTCTCCTCTTAGACGGATGATAAAAATGTCACGGTGTGATGCTTTCGCAGGCCCAGGAGCTCCCACCTACAGCTGTGGGGCTTGTGTGGGACCTGCAGCCAAGAATGCCATAAGGAGCACAGACAGTAACTCTACCGTCACTGCTTCTCCTGCATTGCTCATTCTCCTGCTAAATGATGCAATGGGACCCCCTCAGGGATTCTGAGTCTGATCATGTTTTTCTTGCTATTTTTTTACTTCCATCTTCCCTTCACTAAAGCAGCCCAAACTGCTGAATTTTTCATGAAACAGATAATATCATTGTACACAAGATAATGGCATTCAAATACATCCATCTGGTTGTTAGCTCTGACTACATTGATTGCAATTCTACTGAAAGAATATTTACCAAAAATGATTTTTTTCTCTGCTTTTGTAGTATTAAAAATGCACATTTTCATAAAGGAACTATAGAGGGACCCGTATACATACATAAGCCAAGAGGGAAAAATGAACTGAGAAATTAAGCAGCAGTCCCTGGGGCTCATCCAAGAACAACAGTTTACTTTTTCTCAAAGATGGATTTGAAATCCAGATGAGTTTTATGACTCAATGATTTTGTACTTCCATCAACCGAAGAACGGATGGTGGAAAACTGAGTTTCACTGGTGTGATAGACAAGGCCCAGGCAGTTCCCCTAAAGGTTGGAAGACACATAAAGTCATGTCATTCACCATATCTAGGATGGCAGTGACTATGGAACAGAATGAGTGAACCAGACTCCTTCCTCCAGGCATTTCTCGGTCTCCCGGGCTGTTGCAGTGATAGGAAAGATCAAGAGAAAAATCAGAGTTAAATGAGAAAAGGAGAAAGCAAAGAAAGAGTGTCCTTTTGATTTGACCTTTCATGGCCTAGAATTTAGCCTGAGTCTAGGGTCAATAATCATCAATGTGATTCAAACAAAGAGAGTTCACCATTTTTCTTTTTCAGATCTCGCGGAAAAAGTAGAGTTTCTATCTATATCATGAAAGGTTACTCAAGAGTTCCTGAACACTAACTGTCTCAATCTTTTTATTCATAAATGATGCATTTATTTATTACTTTGCTATTCTAATTGCCATTCTTACATTCAGAAGTCAAATGGAAAATTAATTCAGCGTGTTGGTGTATGTGTAACCATTATGTCATAAGATGTTGTTTTCCTAGTACTTTTTCTTTGTCCTGTTCAACCACGGTCATGTCATATTAACTGACTTGGATTCTTATTTGAATAATTGCTAAGACATTTTCTAACTGGCATGAGATTTTTAATTGAATGTTCAATTAATTCAATTACCCCTAGCTTCCCTAAATTCTAGACAATTACCTCAGCATCCTCAAGTTCTAGACAAATATTTTTATCTAATATATAAGTGAAACAAGTCTATTTCACTCCATATTAGCTTTGATTTTTTAAACCAAAATAAATGATGCCTTGCACTTAACCTTCATATGTTCTGACTGAGAGCTCTATCATTCTTTCAAACTTACAAGATAGGCAGATAGAAACTTACTTTGGACATGCAGGAAATGTTTTAAAGACAATCAGAAATTCTTCCATTATGAAGAGGTGAAAGACTTGAAAACTATTGCTAAAATAAATGCACACTCCACACAGAGATCTCTTGGATGAAATTCAAACTCGGTAAGAGTAGGTATGGTGGTAGATCTTGTGTGTACATTTTATACAGTGTTATCTTCTTGGATCAAGAAAGAAATCCAGATTCATGAAACCTGTAACAATGTCCTCTATGTGCTCTAGACCATACCTAGTTCTTCATGTGAATCCAGCAAAAGAACTAATGAATGCACAGTCTTTACTTCTCATGGATAGGGAATTCAGGACATTGTTCAATCAGAAAAGACAACTCCGCTGTGATCACGAATTCCTTTTTCTCTTAAATTATGTGTTATCATTTATGAAACAGAGAGGTACATAAATCGCTGCCAATGCTTCGTGTTCCTGACATAAGTAAAAGGTTTTATGTAGTCTTCTATATTTTCAAAACAAGTTGAAGATTCCTTTTAGAAATTACTCACTGATCTGAAGTGTCTCTCCCCCCTTTTTTTAACCAACTGTAATAAAAACCATATGGCATATGGATACACAGCTCCCCAAGTGCAATGTGTAATGCATAGTTCCTGTTAAACTAATGCAAGTCCTGCAAACCAACCAAAAGGAGGAAGTCTCTGTCCTATTATATGAGCCTACCTCTTAACATTGGATCTTGTTCAAATAACTACCAGTTTTGCCAGCCAATGCTTTAGCCAGTCCTTTGCTTAGCAAGGTACACTTTTTTCTAACAGCCGTATAAACTGTCAAAATCTCTAAATCAGAGAACAAAGGCACCGCTATAGCAATAAAATGATCTTCCTTATTTTGAATATCAAAGAGAAATTGTCAATAGCAGTAATTGTGTGGATACACCTTATTCAAATACCATTCCAATGGTTACATTATTAAAAACTAAATAACCATGGAGGAAAGTGGAAGGGATAACTGTGTATGTTGACTTCATCCAGTGGGATGAAAGAAAGGGCCATTGTCTGTGTTTTTCTAATAAACTCTGAAGTACGTTGTAGGGAATTGATAAATATTAACAACTGCAAATGGGCCCATTATAAATCAGCGGACTTCCTTTTACATTAGAGCATACAAAGCATTACTTAGTAGTTTTTAACTTTCTCCCATTTAATAAATACACATTTTTGTTTGGATTAGGAATATAAATGTTAGATCTCCAATACAGATCTATTATCTCTTACCACTGTTTCTGTGCTCCCCCTACTCAGGCAGGAAAACCAATTCACTACACTCTCTAATTCCTTCTCTTAGTCTAGGTCAGTCTACTTCCTGCCTTGATGCACGTAAATCTGTCTCAAATATAGTGACTTTTCCTAATAATGCACAGTTGTTTTCACATTTAAAACAAATGTGGACAACATTGGTCCACATCTTTTTAGGACATGTAGATAAATTATTTATAAATCCTACAAGTTCTATGATAACAAAAACCATCAAAGCTAGTTACTTAGTGGTGTCTACTTCAAACACAATCACATAAGGATATGGAAAAGAATATATAGTTCCTACGCTTTATTATTTTTTTAAATAATAAACAAGAACAAATAACAATGTAGCATGAATAAAATAAGCACCACATACATGATTACATTCCAACTTTAAGGAGTTCTGAGGAATGAAAGGGTAAGTAGGCAGGAGTGGTTAGGGAGAGCTGTATTCAGGGAGTATAACAAGCAACAATAGAGGAAGGTACTTTAGAAATCATACCAACCAACCTTCTCCTACTACAGATGAGAACCTCAAGAGCCAGGACAGGAAGTTACTCTCAGGTTGACATAGAGAAGTGATAGAAATGCCAAGCATTTAAGTCCCAACTATCAAGGTACTCTTTTCTCTCTACCAGGTGAGACTACATTTTCTCTGATTTCCAGAAACATCTCATTCAAGAAAAGCAGACAGTGAGATCATAAGATCAATAAAACCCAATTGTGGTTAGGGGTTGGCAAACTATTTTGTGAAGGGCCAGATACCAGATACTTTGGGTTTTACAGACCATGTGGTCCCTCACAGCTATTCAGTGCTCCATATATAATATGTGCTCGAATAAACATGACAGAATTCCAATAAAATTGGAATTTTATTGGCAAAAACAGAAGAACTGGATTTGGTGCAGGTCATACTTAGCCCCTATTCTATGAGTATACAACAAAAAAATGAGACCTATGTATAAGTTAAATCCAATATTAATGACATTGTTAGAAAATATTGCTTTTGAACCTAGTTCTATCAGTGTGCTTGCTACCATTCTTCCTTCTCTTAGAAGCTAAGGCAGTATCCTACCTGATCTCTTAAGATTTTCTTCCTCAATATAGCTTTAGGAATTAAAAATCACCAAATAATGGTTGTACTAGTACATAGGAGTTTTAAATTTTTTTTCTCACAGCCCAGATTACTCTGGAGGCATTACCTGGGTAAGCATTCAACTGGTACTATAGGAATTAAGCTGATAAAATCAAGGTTTGCATAAAAGTTAAACTCTGAACCTAACTGGAATATCTCAATGTACTACCTGTACTATTTTCTTGTCTTCAATGACCTCCAGTGGAAATTGATCTTATCCATTATTTTGACCCTGAATTCTCTGGAAACTTGCAATACACATTTCCACAGAAGCCAGACACCCACTTAGAGATGCTTTCTTTTCCTTAAGGGAATATACTGCTCTGCCTTCAACTGTCATGAAGGTTGCTAAAAGCATCATATCTTAGTGACACTTTGCTGAATTTCAGAAATAGATTTATATTACATAAAACTTAGAGTGTCACAATATCCACAAGCAGATTTTTAACTCTGAACTTCTACCTCCCAACCTCAGGATAAATCAAGAATTTTCTCCAGTTTGGCATCACCAGTCCCAGAAAGAGAGGCTTATGGAGTCCAACCAACTCAAGTATTTCTGCTACAGGGTTTAGAGTTCTTTGAAATATAAAGCAAGAAAAGATTATTTGAAACCAACTTAACAAGTGAAATCTGTGACCAAAGTTGCTACATGATTAAAGCTTTACAATTAATTATAAAAAGTTTTTATCACAAAAATACCAATAAGTATTTATAATATCAACAACCTTTTCTTCAGAATGATTTACAAATTGTCAGTAGCCCAAATGTCTGGAAATGTGTCCATTAGGCATAGTTGGCACTGATCCACCACATTTTCCTGGGCTCCTCATTTTCCTCCTTAACCCTAAAGGTTGGGCTGATTGGAATCTATATAAATAGGAGTTTAGTTATAACTACTGTCCAAGTGGTCAGGGGTATAACATTCCAAGGCCAAACTTGGATAAAAAACCTAAAGGTCACCTTTTCTCCAAATGTTTAGACAGCCCTGAGAAACAGAGTCAAAGAAACCGAGGAAACCAGAAGACTCAGAAGTGGGAGAGGAAATACCTGGGAGGGAAGGAAGGAAAGACATTCTCCAAATTCTTTTAAGTGACAGCTGGGGTGGCAGGGCACCCTGGTTTCCAGAACACACGAAACAGCTGGGGCATGTTCTACATGCTGCAAAGAAAGTCTCTTTCTTTCGTCTTCAAAAGAAATTAAATAATTTTCTAAGACCCTCAGCAATTCATGCCTTTGAGGAATTAAATAAAGATACATGGTTTTCTCCCCAGGCACTTCTCCAAATTGGATGCAGCCAAGCTGCAAAAATCTCACTAAACTCAACAATATTTAAAAAAAAAAAAAAATTCAAATCAAAAGTAAAATATTTGCCAGTAGATGTTCTATAAATTATAAATCAGGATACAGAAATGATTATATGTACTGTAATATGTTACAAATCCAATATGTGAATCCAGTATAGAAGTGGGCGGGTCTTATTTTTTTCATCTTTTTTTTTCCCCCTGCCCATGCTGTCAGTGTCCTGCTCTATAGTTTAAGGGAAAAAAAAAATTCCATACTTCTAACAGGGTAGTGAAACAGGGAGTGTGGTGTGCATTTATCTGGAAAATCCTCAGGCCTAGCTGAAGGAGTCCCTACTGCTATTCACACTCTTATGATAATCTAATCTAGACAGATATTTTTTCTTAATGAATGAAAATGGTTTTAAATAACTATAAACCTATGTTAAATTAGTATCCTATTAGCTTAATACAAATAGCGTCTTAAGCCAACTGAAGTTATATAATCTCTAAGGAAGATTATTTTGAGACTTACCAGTCTTTATCTACTTAAAAATAATTTTTATTTCGAGTGATATGGAAATATTAACTTATCTGATGATCAAATTTCAAGCACTCAGACTTACCTAGAACACTACTTCAAATACAGAAATTAGATGTTTTAAATTTTTTTTAATCCATGAAAGGCAAATGGCCATTAAAAAAAATACTAAAAGAGAAAAAGAAAGTCTTTATTATCATGCTCTGTTCAGGCAACAAGAAGTATCCCATATGCTTGGGGGTAAAATAAAGCCAGAGGAGAACAACAAGACCTAGGGTTGCTACCAGTAGGAAAAGACAGAAAACCAGGAAAAGCAGACAAAACTATCAAAGCTAAGTATTTTAACCAGCTACTCAGGAGGCTGAGGTAGGAGGAGGGTTGCAAGTTCAAAGCCAGCATCTCAACTCAGTGAGACCTTGCCTCAAAACAAAATAAACAAACAATAAGTGTTAAAAGTGGAGACTAAAAATATGGTTCAGAGGTGGCTGCCCCTGTGTTCAATTCCCAGTACCACACAAAAAAAGGTATGTTCTTTACATTTAAATCAAAAGTATTTATAAAATTTTAAGTGCTAACATAAGAAAATGTATTTTAGGAAAGCAGTCAAGATAGTGGTTCTCAATTGAGCATCGGAATCACTGACAGGGCTGTTGACACAACCAGCTGGGCCATCCCAGGATTCTGATCTAGAAATTCAGGGGTTTGGTCCAAGAATTGGCATGCCTAGCAGGTTCTCATATGATGCTGATGCTGGTTTTCCAGGAACTGCTCTTTGAGAATCACTGATTGGGATATAAGACACTTTCTTTAATGAAGAATCAGAAAATCTGAGAGTTAAAACAGAGGGCCACAAAATGAGATAAACTAAGCCAATGCTGGTTCCATACATGAACCTATTGACATAGGGCTAATCCTAAGGTACCCAGCAGGGAATTTTCTATTATTTCAAACCTGATTTTTTTTACATGTATAACTAAATTCCCCTGGAAGCTGTTTTCTAAGCATGTGGAGTCTTCCTAAAATCAGAATTTAATCTGAGGTTTTATAAAGGATAGGTTTTATTACCACCTCAATCTCCATTGTGGATGGAACTACAAGTAGTACTTGGCTCGATGAACTGGTTGTTAAGGTATGATTTCCTTAGAAATAATGTATAAGTCAGGGGGTTTTTCTGTTTTATTTTTAGAATTTTTTATATTATGGTTTAGGTTAGTATATTGAAGCACATTTAAAATGTACAAAGGAACTTCTTTTTAAAGACATCTTACAGAAAATCCTTTTCTCATGTGAATGACTATTACACAGAAATTTATCTCTTGGATAAGCTGAATTTTCATGCACCAGTTTGGGTTGAAAAGCAAACTTGTCAACACATTACTCTAAAGATTTCGGATTTGGAAAATTACTTTCACCTTTTTATTTCTCTCTTGAGGTAATTCTCCTACATTGTTAGCTTCATAAGTAAAATTTTCACATATGTTACTTTTAATTTCTTTTCATCCTTGAGAAAATGAAAGTATCAAGAGATTCTTGCCTTAGAGTGAAGGGCTTGTTTGAAACTCCAATGCTCCAATCAATGCCCTAAGTAGGTCAAATTTTCAAGCGGTAATTTCAGCAGACAAATCTGCCAGACTCCCCAAGACAATAAGAAGAGGATACCTAATATAAAAGTTTCAACTGTCCAATCTTGACCTTCAGGTCTTTATGATCCAACCCAACCCATTCCAACATCCCATGACAAACAAACATTAGCTTGAGCAAGGTGTCTCATTCCAAAATTCCAAATCATACCTATATTTCTCCATTTTAATTGTCTCTATTTCTATCCTAACTGTCCATCTTCAAATCCATCTCTACAAAGTGTTCCCCAAACACTTCACCTTCCAATACTCACCATTTTCTACATTTGCCCTACATTTACCTTCTATGTGGCTCATTATGGCACAAGATCATGTACTGTCTTGGGAAGTAATTTAACTATTTCATATGTCTGCTTTATCATTAGCAGAAGTTTTTAAATATTAAATATAGTATTTTCTCAGCATAGGTTTCAACAGCGGTTACCCAATCCATATTTTCTTGATTATTTTATGAATATTTATTTAGTGCCTGTTTTATGTCAAGACACATATTCATACTACACCCCAAATGAGTTCCCTAATTGGTTTGCCTCAGAAATTTCTACTTCCTTGAAATTGACTTATACAAGAAGACGTCTTTGAGCCATTTCTTTGTCTCCGTGTTCACTCCACTCTTGTGACTGCCTGAGAGCAATTTTATCCATGTCCCCATAGAAAATACTTTGTGTTCCAAATAACTGAAAGCTGTCTGTGTCACCAGAAATGGATAAAAATGTCATAAAGTGAGCACCATATGATCATATCTCTTCATACATGAACCAGTGTTATGTGGATATTTACTTTGATAAAATACCCCAACAAAGAGAAATAATTTCCAACTCAGCACTACCAAGAATGATGGTTAAGATTTTGGGCTTTGCATTAGAGACCTGGATTTGAAGATCTGGATTTTACTACTGGTATGACTTAGACTAGTTACAATCCATCCTTGGGTGCCAACTGTAAAAGTAAGATCAGGATTACCATTGCATAGGCTGTTTTAAAGAATTAATTTAAAGGATGCCTTCAAAGCTCTTAATATCTGATAATCTTAAATAAGGTTATAATTGTTGTTAATAAAACTTTAACCAAACACCTCACAAGTAAGCACTGTAGAGTCACAAAGAAAGAAAATATTTTTTTTTTTTTTTTTTTTTTTTTTTATACTGGGAATTCAACTCAGGCCACTTAACCACTGAGCCACATCCCCAGCCCTATTTATTTTATTTAGAGACAGGGTCTCACTGAGTTTCTTAGTGCCTCACTGTTGTTGAGGCTGGCTTTAAACTCGAGATCCTCCTGCCTCAGCTTCCCAAGCTGCTGGGATTACAGGTGTGTACCACCATGCCTAGAAAGAAAGAATATTTTTAAGCTGGCTAAATCCAAGGAGTGGCCTGGACATATTCGACTGTTAATCCTAAATCACTGAGTTGCCCAGTCTTAAGAGCAACCAAAAATTCTTTTGTTCGTTTTTGAAACACAAGATAGCCTATAAGAGAGATGAAGAGGGTGTATTCTCCTGCAGAGTAAGCTGAGTAAATACGGCATCCACAAATGGTTTCAAGTGTACCTCCCACAGGACTCATAGCAATGGCTTTCATTTTCTTCTATTTTTCCTTTTAATTCTTTTCCTCGCCTGATTTGCTCTTTCCCCCTCTATCACTAGCCCTAATCAATGCAGCAGGTCAGGTTGAAAGAATGGACAGCCTCTGAGCCACATGCATTTAAACCACTTTAATGCAAATATTGATCGTGGGAGCATAGACACAGACTGGGCTGCATTTTTTTTTTTTTTAATGGACATACTTTTTTTTTTTTTTTTTTTTTTCGGGGCTGTGTTAGCCATGATAAAATAGATCATCATAGATCATCATTCCACCATCTTTCCATATCCAAGAATGCATAAGCAAATCCAAAAGGTGGACAAGATTCAATGCCAAGCCTGTGAGTCTCTAAAGTGGGTACTTCAGTAGTCTATTGAACCACATTTTCTTAACCACATACAGCATGCTTCTCATCTTTCCTAGCTGAGCTATTTTGGCACACACAGAAATAGATTATCAGAGGAAGTATGGTACCTTATGTCACAAGAACAGTTGTGCAACAACAATGTCCACTATGCTATGGCACTTAATTCCTGTGTACCCAAGATTATCAAAGCATTGTATCAGAAAGCTACTGTCCAAGACAGATTTAGCAAAAGAGTCCAGAGTCTGAGCTGAAACCCAAAAGGAGAGATCAAGGGCAGGAAGGAATTCTAAGGGCCACTTTGAAATTTGATACTAAAAAGATCTGATATTCTATCTGTAGGAATTTTCAAGCTGGACTGGAGGGAAAAAAAAAGGAAAGAAAGAAAGAAGAAGAAGAAGAAGAAGAAGAAGAAGAAGAAGAAGAAGAAGAAGAAAAAAAAAAAAAAGAAAACCTGTTTGTACAAAGAAGGCTTGCATGGCCTATTGCCAAGAAAGGAGGCATCACAAACTGGGAGGAGTCTGACAGCAACACAAACCAACCTAAAGCCAAAGAACAGAGCAGGGAGACAACTCAACTTAAAAGCCCCAGACCAACACCAGTTGCTTCAAAGCAATGCTCATTGCTTTCAGATGTTTTTTATTCTGTTTTTCCCATGGATCTGCAGTTGGTGTTGTTGTTGCCTATTATCAGTCTCCAGCACAGAAAAAAGCTGCAACACTGCACCACATTGACAGAGATGGGTAAGGGGATGGAAATAAGGCCATTGCAACCTCAGGTCTTCATAGGAAGACACTCTTCCGCTTCTCTCTGGTGCTGCCTCGGCCATCGCATCTTTATGCAAAGGGGCTAATGTCATCATAAAGAGGGACAAGTAAGATGTGTACTCCAGGTGGACAGAATGTTCACTGTGGGCTTATCAGCCTAAAAGCTGGAGATAACCGGAGAGGAAGGGGAAACTGAGTGGTATGCAAAGTGGGAGGGCAGCTAGGCGGAATGAAGCCTTTGACCTTGGAAGAGCTGAGTACTACGGGGGAGGCGGGAGAGGGGAATGGAATGAGGAACTCCTTGCTGTAATATATTCGGGTAAAAATGGGGCTGTCATCTTGAGCTACAAGTTAGAAAGTTATTACTTTTAATATGCCACTACCTTAGGCCTATACTGTTATGTAAAAGAAAAATAACCTTGTGTGACAGTTTAACATTGATCGATGTGCCTGCCAAATGCAAAGAGATAAATAAGCAGGTGATGAATAAACAGCACTTCAAGTAAAGACATTACGCTGCATGCATAAAACGGCGCCAGGCACCTAGGAGCTGTGGGTGGCCGAAGGTTGGCCATTTCATGCCCACTCAGTAAAGCAGACTTAATCGCTTCCAATATTTTCTGTTAAAAAGCACGCTTAATGAGCCAATTTCACAAGCCCAGAGAAACTGATTATTATCTCTGAGTTCCAACAGAGTTGGTTGTTTTCCAAGAGCCAGTTTTTGTTTTTTGTTTTTTTTTCCTTGACGGGATTAAAAAAAAACGAAACCTTTTTTTAAAAAGAGAGAGAGAGACAGAGAGGAGAGGCATAGAAGAGAAAGCAAGGGAGAGAAAGAGAGGAAGAAAGGGAGCTATCGAGCCAGCCGGAGGGCAGGGAAAGCCGGCTCACAGGGAGAGGCAGCCGCTAGATGGCAGTGTTACCCCGTAGTCAGCTCCCGGACCAGGCTCCGAACTGGACTGAAGACTGGGCAGAAAGATGGGATGGTAAATAAAGCTGAGAGCAGCTGCCTGAAGAGTTCATACCCTACCCTCGGCCCTCCTCAGGCCTTTTGTCCACAGGTTTTGCATCCTCCAGCCCGTCCAAGGCGAGGAGACAAAAGGGACTGTTCCCAAATGGACTCCCTCCCTCCACTGCCCATGGCTGGGGTTATTCTATGCAGCTTTGATGCACAAAGTACACGCTCCTTTCTCTTGGTTAGACAGACTTCTTCCTGGTATTAATTTTCTTTCCTTTTACCCTCAGGGGTTGGCAATCTCCGTATCCCTACAGGGCTAAGCATAGGGTTGCTCAAGGGGCTGAAAAATCTAAGAGAATGTAACAATCTAGTTTTTTCAGTATTTACTTTGGGGCAGGTTCCTTTCCCCTTGCCTCTTCTCATACACACTCTTCTTGCACTTTCAATAAAATGTGTGGAAGAAAGGAATTTATCCCCAAAAGAAATGATTGAGAGTACAGAAGGGGAGTAAGTACCCCTTAGGAAGCTGCTATCCTTCAAAGAAAGTCTGTGTCTTCCTCCAGCTACACAGCAATGTAGTGAAAGCCACACAAAACACAGGGTGATCATCATCAACTGCAGTACTCAGCCACCAGTAGGAGAGAAGACCCAGCAGCTAGACCTCAGCATATAATTAACACAGATTTAAAAAAAAAAAAAAAAAAAATTGAAATGAACTGTTGTTAGGTTCTAAATGGAGATGTAAGTTAATGATTTATGAATATTCATAGAAAAATTGAACAATTTCCAAACTTGGCCTATAGTTTCTCATCCAGTTAACCAAATAATTGATGCACATTCTTTTTGTAAGATAAATTTTTTCTAGATGTGCAATGGAACTATTAAATTCAGGATTTTTGAGATTAATTTTTTTTTTCCTTCTGATGAATCAAAAGGGAATAGACTTGGTAATAGAGCAAAAATAATTTTCGTTTCTTATCTTTTACTTCGAGACACCTATAAGAGAAGAATGAAATGACACTCAGCAAAGATTGGTCAATTATGGGAAAGAAAATTGGGATATTCGAGGAACATTCAGAAGAAGCAGATAAAATTTAACTTTCTGTCTGTAGATAGAGGGTAAAAAGGGGAGGGAAAGGGAGTGCTTGAGAGTGGAAGGTAGGCTTAGAGAGGAAACCACCAAGAGCAAAAAGGCACCCAAGAACTTCTTGCAGGTAATCCTGGAGACAGGGTTCAGACTAATCTACCTCCAAATATGACTCCAGGTGCCTGAGAAAACCACAGAGGTGACAAGGTCACACTCTCCTTCCCTTACCCTTCTCCCCTAAAGCAGTTCACATGACTCACTGGAGAGGTGCTGTCCCTATACCTGGATGAAAGAAACATTCTTCTCTCTGGAGACACAGGGACACAGGAAAGAATCGAAACAGACCTCACTAGGTTCTTCCCTGTTTATCGCTATTAAATTGTGCCTCCTTTATCCAATACTTTTCCACAATGCATCAAATCAGGCTTAAAAATACTCGTTTATCTGTCTCTTCATATATTCATGTCTTCACAAAAGCTCAATGTCACAAAAATATATTAAATAAAAGTCCTATGTTTTCCTCTAATTAATCCTTTGCTATAGGAGCTTCACCCATGAACATAATTGTTATAGTTTGGATCTGGAACATCCCCCAAAGTTCCAGGTGCTGAAGGCCTGGTCACCAGTTCAGCGATGTTCAGAGGTGGGGCTTTGGGGAAATGATTGGATGGTGAGGGCTCTGACCTCATCAAGGCCTTAATCCGCTGATGGGTTCATGATTGAACTATTAGGAGGTAATGGAAACTGTAGGAGGTAGAAATTAGTTGGAGGTAGTAGGTCACTGGGGGCATACTCTGGAAGGGCATCTTATCCAGGTCCCTTCCTTGCTCTTTCCCTGACTGTTGACCACCATGAGGTTTGCTCCTCCACACCCTTCCACCACGAGGGACTGCACTGCCCAGAAACAATGGAGCCAGCCGACCATAGACTGAAACCACGAGCTAAAATAAATCTTTCCTCCTCTAACCTGATTTTCCCAAGTATTTTGTCAAAGAATGAAAAGCTGAATAATACAGCGGCCACCAATCTCATTCAATCACTCAGAACACAAAGTCCCGATGTTCTAGTTTTACTCCAATGTTCTTACTCCTACCACCGCTCCATCACCCAGAGATCAATCTACTCTACATCTAAAATTCTTCCCTCCCACTGCCACACAGCTCCTCACTGTATCTAAAGAAGCCAGCTCTCCCACGTGGAACATAACCAACAACCACTCTGGATTTTCAGTTTACTACAATGCTTTGCTCCTAAAGTGCAATCAGCTATTCATTTGAACCTTTCAAAAGAAAAGTCAAAATTAGGAATGCCACTGGATACCTTGGTTAGGTCTACCATCAAAAACAAAATGTAGGAAAATAAAATACAAAGATTTAAAGGAATATGTGATGACCCACATCAGAATTCTGTCATGTCAGTCATGTAATTACCCCCTCCCAAACACACATACACACAAATCCTGTGATATACCAGGCACTGTTCTGGGCCCTGCAGAAAGAAGACAGCAGTTCATGGGCTGCCTTCCAGAAGATCACTGGCTGGTGGTTCCAAGACTTCAATAGAATAGAGAATCACATGATTCCCAGAAACTGGTCCTTTACCCAGACCTAGGAGGTCTGATGGCTTATTTCAATCTGCAGTGAATAAGGAAGAGTGACTTAGTTTCCTAGAACTGATATAAAAATGATTACACACTGACTGGCTTTACACAACAGAAATTATTTCTTGGAGGAAGTTAGAAGTCTAAACTCTATGTGGTGGTAGAACTGGTTCTTCCATAGGCTCGGAGGGAGAATTCATTCCTTGCCTCTCTCCTAGTTTCTGGTGGTTGCCAGCAATCCTTGGCATTCCTCAGCTTGCAGGTACATCACAACAATCTCTGCACCTGGAATCATGTACTCTCCCCCCAATCTGTATGGGTCTCTCTGTATGTCCTTTCCTTTTCTCATACAACACCAGTCATATTGAATTTAGGGCTTGCTCTAATCTAGCTTGATTTCATTTTAACTAAATATATATGGAAAGTATTCATCAATGGATGAATGTATAAAGAAATTGTGATATACATAACACACATACACATACACACGTACACACATGGAGGAATATTATTCAGCCCTAAAAAGAAGATGCTCCCATTTGCAATAGCATGAGTGAGACTGGACGACATGGCACTGTGTGAAATAATCCAATATTTATCCACATACAGAAAGACAAAGACAGCATGATCTCACTTATGCAGTAAAATCTGAAGAAAAAAAAGTGAAATACATAGAGTAGAACAGGTGGTGAAGGAGATAAGGAGGGGACAAAATAGGGAGAAATTTTTAAAGGAAATCAAAGGGTACAAAGTAGCACTATGTCGAATGAATGAGTTAGATAGAGATTTAATGCACAGCATGAAGACTGTAATTAAAAATATTGCACAGCATACTGAAAACTGGCTAAGAGAGTAGACTTGCTGTGCTCTTACCACCTGTGCACAAAGAAGTAACCACATGAGGTGATGGGTAGGTACATTTACTTGACTGTAGCAATCATCTTGCTGTATGTGTCAAAATAGCATGTTATATACCTTAAATATACACTATTTTTCAAATCAATCATTTCCTAATAAGGAAATATTCTGAAGTTCCTGGTAGACTTAAATTTTAGAGAGACACTATTCAACCCTGTTCAGAGGCATTTCAGACAAGGATGCTGGAGAACACAGAGCATCCTAATAACTTCAGGCACTTCCCTACCCTCACAAGGTAAGCCACAAGGGGTTGTAGAGAAAGACACAGTGAGAAAAAAAATAAATAAATAAAAGCTAAAACTTACCAAAAAGCACCTCATATGAGATATTCAGCACTTGGGATTTTGTACTGATGAAGGATTTTGTATTGGAATGTCAACCAAAAGTTCACAAGTTAGGTAATGAAGCATCAGAGATGGGACTTTGGGAAATGACTGGATTGTGAGGGTGGTAATCTCATCAATGAATTCATCCACCTGATGGTTAATGATTTGAATGGATTATTGGGTGGCAACTGTAGGCAAGTGGGGTGCAGCTGGAGGAGTACATCCCTGGGGGTGTGGTCTTGGTGACTTTATCTGTCCTGGTCCCTTCCTGTCTCTTCCTCTCTGCTTCCCAGATGCGGTAAGCTGAGTGGCTTTCCTCCTCTGCCCTACCCTTCCACATTGATGTTTTGCCCTGGAGCCTGCTAAGCATGAACCGAACCTCAGAAAACCACGAACCAAAATAAACCTTCCCTCCTCTAAGTTGTTCTTGTCAGGTATTTTGGTCACAGCAAGGAAAAACGGACAACACAAGAGGTGGGTGAAGCAAAAAGTAGATGGGTTTAACCACGAAAATGTTAAGAACACCACCATCACCCTGACATTAGGATAGATATTTGGAAGGAGGTGAAATCAGAGGCAGTGATATCAAGTGGACTATTACTGCAATGATGCAACCAAGGTGAGGCTCCATAACTTGGTGCCAGTGGGGATGAAAGGAGGACATGCAGCTGAGTTTTAAAAAAAATAATAAATGATAATACACAGAACATTAAGAATGTAGAGATAACAAAATATAAGTTGGCATAATCTGTAGAAACTAGAAGAGCCAGTGTCAAACCTCCCATCTCCCAGGATCAGGCTGGGATGACCATTCTGAGGCTCAGCTGTCCAAACCTTTCCAACATGAAAATAAGGGCACAGAATGACAAAATGGCATTTTCCAAATCCCATCACACATGTGTATTCTCCAAATTTTTATCAGAAATATTAAGGTTTTTACAAAGCCAAAAAGAGGTTCAGCAAGCAGACATTTATCCCTCTTTCTACTCTTTCTAAGAGTGGATTTCGACTCTGTCACATCATGGACAACATCAATACAATAATTAATTAATACCTAAGGTCAGGACCTCACCCTCTTCCAAGATCTCTAACAACGAAGATAATGCCACAGATTGAAACTTGACCCACTAAAGAGACTATGAAGAGGGAGAGAAAGAGCAGCATTTCCACTCTGGATAGAACACTTCATTAAAAACAATCCTCAATAAATATTGAAACAAAGGTACTTCTCATTTATCAGCAGCCCACTCACCTACTCATTGGTGCATTCAATGACCAATATGTTTGGAGTACTTATAACTACTCATGTTCTTCCTTAAGTGGTGAGAAAGATGATCACAGAATAAGACCCTTAACTGCAATAAATGGAACACTACGTATTTAATACATGCCAGATAAATGAACTGTAACTTCAAATCCAACAAGACCAAACTTCAATTCAATTCAGACTCAGCTCTGCTTTTCCCCAGTGTATAAAACCTATATGCTGATAATGAATGGACACACAAGAAGAGTTTGTACCAAATATCCAAGGAAGACTAATGCAGTGCACATTCTTTTAATCAATGCTAAGAAACTACTACCAATTCCATCAAGGGTCAAAGCATTTAAAACATTCAGGTGGGGTGAGGGATGTAGTTCACATCATAGCTTTTACCTATCATGTGTGCTTGATCCTGGATTCCATCCCCAGTACCATAAAAAATAAATAAATAAAATAAAACATCCTCTAGTTTACACAGATTTCCTATTTTGGGGTGCAAAATAAAAAGAAAGTTATTTTTTAGAGTTAAGGTTTAAACTAGGATAGAAATAAAAACACAAAGGCAACAGAATTGTTAAAAGTCCAGATAGGGGCTGGGAATATAGTTCAGTTGGTAGAGTGCTTGCCTTGCAAGCACAAAGCTGTGGGTTTAATCCCCAGCACTGCAAAAAAAAAGTTCATTTATAAATGAACTTAAAAGACAGCTGCATTAAAAGACATTAAAAGACAGCTGCATATGACCCAGCTGTCCATTGATAAATAAGATTAATTGTCCATTAATCTTACATATTCTATATATGAATATAGAAAAACTCAGTCTCTTCTGTATTGGGGAAACTGCTATAATGGACATAATTAGAAAGAGAAAAGGAAAGTATTTTAAGAGTAGCCACAGAACATGTAAATGTCAGAAAAATGCAAAAACACACAATAGATTTGCCACTTGAGTTTCCCAAATGAAGACTTCTACTTGAAATTTCAAATCGTAAGAAATATAAATTTCTCCATAATATTAAGAACAATTGCTCATGATTTTTTAAAACATAAAGCGAGCAGATCATTTTTCACTACATTTTTATAGAATTGTTAGATTAGGAACAAGTAAATTGATTGGTCAAGAGATTACTCTCACACTGGAATAATAAAGTATAAAGAGAAATCTATGTTAAGAGCCATGATAATCAAGATAATATCTTGGTTAATAAATTTTGGAGATAAAAACCACAGCACTGTCAATTTCCTATTACACACTCTCACATGAATACTCAGGTTCTTTGTCTCAGAAACACATTGGTATAAGCACAGAAATTTCTATGTTTAATGTATCCTAAAATAGCCCATATTAAAATATATTAATATTTTATAAGATTACTATGACATATGTATGTGTGTGTGATGGATGTTTTCAAGGGTTTGAGGGGAAGGTCTATGCTTCACCCCACCACCATCAAATAGCTTATTTTGAACCTACATTTTCATTTCTTACTCTTTTTGAATTCACAGACGAATAGAGACTAGTCCCATTTAACCTTGGACTGGCCAAATTCACCAATAACTATCCTGGGCTGAATTCAGTGTTGTATCTATATCCACAGAAACATGTTTTAAAGTCTATCTTATTTGAAAAACTTAAAAAATTTATTCTAATGCTGCTTAACAATCTAAAGACTGATGCATAATAGGTGCTCAACAAAAGCAAACAAATCCAAGTGCCTACAGAAGAAGGTCATCTCCATCATTAAGATGCCCCTTTTTCATTGCATTTCTCCTTTCCAGATCCTCTATTTGATAGCTAATTCACCCTTTATGTTAGTGGCTTCTACCTTACTCTATCACATGTTCCTGAACAGGTATTCCTTGAAGTTAAAAAGAAAAAAAGAAAAGAAAGAAGAAAACAAACAAAAACCCATATCTAGTAAACAAGAGTGACCTTAACAGTGGTCTCAAAGGATCTATGGCTTTCAACTGGGATAAGAAAACAGAGCAAGGTGACCCTTAGCCACTTGGGATGCCTTCTCAACGTGCTCTACCTCACAAAAGATACACCTGCCCAGGAGACTTAAGAGAAAAGGCAGAAAAAAAAAAAAAAAAGAGGAAAGGCAGGTCTTCACATTATATATCTGGCAACCCTGCAGACTTAGACTTAGAGATTTTTGACCACTTCATTTTCTCCTTCTAAAAGAAGGTTTAAGTTTCAAACTTTAATCTCTTTGATGAGAATATTTTGGAAACAGGTAACAAGAAATCAAAAGAATAGATTCTGTGATTTTTAGTTTTCATAACATGGTAATTCTAAAATGTATACCAATACACTTTGACCCTGAGGAGATAAACACCTATTGAAAGAGCGGATTTCTACCAGTGCCGGGAAGTTGACTAGACGCCATACTACCCATAGCTTGAGTCTTGGCTCTCTGGCAGCTACACAATGCTAAACGTTAAGTCTCTGTTTCCTCACCTAGAAAAACAGACATATAAATAGACCAAAAAAGGTGGCACTGGGAATTATACCAGTGAAATATGTAGCTTCATCCAGGTATTCTGCAAAGGTAGACTCCTTCACCTGGACCTTCTCTCATTAAAAACAAAGAAAATAGGGCTGGGGATATAGCTCAGTTGATAGAGTGCTTGCCTCATAAGCCTAAGGCCCTGGGTTCAATACCTTGCACCACAAAAAAAAAAAAAAAAAAAAAATAGAAAACATGTCATTTCCTCTGCTGCTTTCTTAAACAAGGTGCAAATCACAAAATCAATTTTCTTAACTTCTTCCATCAAATTATGGTAATATTTTATACTATAGCCATAGCATATGCTTTATTCACATTTTAAATACTTGTATAGAATATACAAAAATTTTGCTTTCATCATTTATGGACAAAATTTCTCTCAATTACATTTGTTCTTTCCATCATTTTTAATGATAGTATAAGTTTGATAATCAAATATATGCATATTTTGTAGGTATTTTAAAATATACCAAATAGCACAAAGAAAATTAAAATCACCAAAATCCTCTAACTCAGAAGTAATTATTACTAATTTAAGGGTCTTTACTTCTATTCTAAGGATTCAAATTGAATTATCCTCTGTATCCTGCCTTAGAACCTTTTAACATTTATTAATATTTTATGAATACTTTGAATGTCTGAATATTCTTAAGCATTCTACATAATATATGATATAAAGATAATGTTCATGACTACATATTATTTTATATCATGCATAAACCATAAATTACTTTATGACCGTCCAATTGTTAAATATTTGGAATGCTGTTCTTAAGCAAGAATAACATAATGAACTACCATGCAGCTCTGACCCAGCTTCAGCCATTATCAATTTGTGGTCATCCATCTTTCATCTCTACCCTCCCTTATCCTCCACACAACTTTCAGGTTATTTTAAAGCAAATCCACTTATTATTTCATCTATACATATTTTACTGCATACCTTTAAAAGGTAAAAACCTTTTAACACAACCACAATACAATTTCACGCTTTAAAACATTAACGATCATTCTTTCACATCATCTATCCAAGCAGTATTTAAAGATCCATCTCTTCTTCTCCTTCCCTCTCCCTTCCTTTCTCCCACCTCCTTTCTCCAGTTTTCTCTCCAGATCGTAAAAATCAACATCTAAATCATATCCATACATTGTCAGTGGTTAATAGGTTCCTCTCCGTCTGTCTTTTCCCCCCATTTCCCTTACAGTTTATTTGTTGGGGAAAAACAACAGAAACAAACAACACATAAAGGTCAATGAGCCTCTTCCATTTCCCTTGCTCTGGATTTTGCTGTTTGCATCATGGACCAGCATCGACCATACTACTTTATCAAGTAAATTCCTAGAAATAGTTTCTTAGCACCAGAATTTGTTTCCAATTTAGGTTCCATGTTTTAGCAAGAATATTTCATAGGTAGTATGGTATAGTGCTCTTACATGGTATGTAACGGTGCATTGATGGTTTTTCTGATGTTAGCAGTCATTGATAATCAATTCCTAGATCCATCAATTTATCAGCACTGCACAATGGTGATGTAATAATTTTACTAACATGACACTAGAATTGTGAAATTCTTAGAGCTAAATATGTATGCACATTTATGTGCATATGCTTATTTTTAGGAAAATTTCTTTAAGAATTAAATATCTGAATCAAAGTAAATTTACATTGGCAAATTTACATTATCATAGATATTACCCAACTGTCCTCTAGGAAAGTTATACTAACTTGTATCCCAATATGGACATTATCATTGTTTAAACATTTCTGTTAATTTGCTAGCCAAGAATGAGAAATATATGATTGTGGTTTTCAATGCTTTGCCCAACAATAGAATTAATCATGTTTTTCCTTAAAGTAAAATGTGTATTCTTTTGTGAACTATCAGCTTTGTTCTCTATTTCTGGCTGTTGTTGCTGTTTTTTGTTTTGTTCTGTTTTGATCTTTTTCTGGTTTCTTCACATATGTATATATATGCTAGAATAAATACATACAGAAGTGGTCATGCACATTCAGAACAACTTTATGAATATTTTTCTCTGAAAGGGGGAGTTATAATTGAAAATCTATAATTGATGTGTTAGACTTTATGTGATTTAATCCCAAATCTAAAATTTAAGAAAATAATATTTAGTAGTAAAGGTTGAATGGTAAGTCAATATAGGTGACAAAAATAAAATAAGTAGAATTAAATGAAGAAACTAAAAATTTGAATTAGATCTTTGCCACATCAATATTCACATGTGTGCATCAGGATCATAAAAACAGTGAATAGTGCTCAAGTCATTTAGTTACATGGTAGCTTAGCTCAATGGTTTTCCAATTTCTAGCATATATAATATATAATGGAGAGAATACTTAAAATAATGGAAAAGGTAGGAAAAGGGTGTAATGAAGGAAGGTAAGAATGGACAGAGAGAGAGAGAGGAATTAAGGGAGGAAACTTGATGAGAAAATATTTTTCATTTCAGAGAAAAGCATTTTCCAATTGTAATTAATTGCAGTGCTCATTTAATTATAATTAGCCCTATAACTACCTTTTAAAACTCTGAACAAGTGTATATTAGAATTTTAAAATAATTTTCTTGAGGTACTTAAAACCCAAATATTTCACATTAATTTCCTTAATCATTTATAAGTTCACATCATTGAACACATAAGCAAAATTCTAAACTATTTCAAAAAAGAAAGCAAAAAGTTATCACCTATGTAGAAGTGCAAAATCTCCCTCAAGTTTGATTATTCTGGATCATATCCTATCAAACAGAGTGAAGAAGGCCTAGCTGAGTCTTTATTTGATCTTGGACATTATTTCAACTTTCCAAACTCTGTAAGAAGCCATGTAACAACTGGGTCTACCCCATAGATCTGCTATCTATATTTTGGTAACGCTTGTTAAAGCATTCATACAGCGAATGACATGGATGTACTCAGGGGAAATTAGTTATTGCTATCATCTTGATCAACATCACCACAATATCATCAAAAGTGACTGGGAATTTGTACATCAAAAGTTTTCCACAAAAATGTGTGTCCTCTTAAAAAGTTCATCTGACAAGGGTGCCATATCACACAACACATCTGTTTTAAAATAAGTCTTTCAAATGGTGGCCAGTGAAGTATGGGGTTCTCAGTGAGGGGAGGAGTTGGCCCTTCAGGGAACATTTGTCAATGTCTGGAACAAGGAAGGTTTAGGGGCTGGGGTGGGGGGGGTGTTGCTAACTGTCATCTTGTGGGTAGAGGCCAGCGATGCTGCTAAACATTCTAGAATGCATAGGAGAAGCTCCTGCAGCAAAGAACTATTGGGTCCAAGAGTTAATAGTGGTGGGGTGAGAAACCCACAGGGAAGTCAATATATTCCTAGTAAATATATGCACAAAGAAATATTCAGGCCTTCACTAAAACAAATAATTCTGAAAGACTCCTATATATTTTCCTTATTTCTATTTAGCTTAAATTGAATTCAGACCTACAGTCCTACAAAGTTTAGTTTCATAATCACACTTGCATCACTCACTGACAGCATTTGCTCAGACATCTATGAAGCTACCATTCCCTTCCCATATAATCCAGTAACTTATTCATGCCTTTTGGGGAAATGCTTTAGAGGCACTAACAATTTCTTACATTCGATATTTTAATGTCTAGAATGTATATTTTTATCCTAACGATTGTGCTAGCAGAAAAAGTACACTTGTTAGCCATATGGAAAAGACAATGAGGTTTAGTAATTAAAACTGAAAAGGTAAAGAGCTATGCAGTAATTAGAACGCTGATTAATCAGCTGATAATTTTATCTTGATTAATGCTGCTGGTTTCTTTTCTTATCGACCTAGGAAAGGTAGGTTTAGACCAATTAAATATAAATTATTCTTTGTATACATTCTGGGTAGCTTCCAGTATTCTAAGTCATACTACATTTAAGAAGTACCATTAAAATGCTTTTACTAAATTGGGCAGCTCAACAAAAGAGAATTAGGTTTATGTTCCAAACATACGGATGCTTTTATCTAAGGCTAAATTATACAAAACTGGTTTGTTTCAATATTATCTAGGGAATATTAAAATTAGAGTGAGTTGCTCTTTTTAAAAATCCTCTGATAGCACTCAGTTAAAATAATCTAGTTATCTCATATATTTTACTAAATCTAACATGAGAAATTAGAACAACTAAAATTGAGGAATATGACTAGCATTATGTATAGGTTCTCACGTCTTTGAAATTTGTGGCTATGCCAGTTAACAGCGCAGATCATTTCAGTATTAAGGAGCTACAACTATTAATTCTTAGCCAGTCAGTTTTCTAAGAGAGCCCAATAAACCAACGGAGCTACTGTTGAAGATTCCTGACTTCCACAAATGAATGTGTTATCAGCAAGCCCATTTTAATAAAGCCAAGCAGATCTAAAAAAAGAAAAATAGCCAGAAGGTACAAAATAAAAATTATGATTTAGAAAAAGTAAAATCTCTCATTTTCTTACTAAAATAATTCCACTCAAATGACAGGTTCTTATAAAGCCAAGCAGTTAACATACTGGTACAGCCGGTTATTTATTGGCTCATCTTCTAATGCAGGATCCAGGCTCATCTCTCCAAAAGTGCCTTGATAGATCAACTTGTGGAAAACCACCTTTCTCCTCCTTTCCTGCTTTATTCTTGTCCCTGGTGCCGGATTGCACAGTTTCCAACCACTGTGGACGCTCTAGAGGTGATAAAGCTGCCCTGCTTTTGGTAGATGAATGTCTTCAGAGGCAACTCTCTCAGAGGGGAGATGTCAGAGCACGAAGTAAATCTCACAAAATTTCCTCTATAGATGAGTACGTTGGTGTTTCCTTAAAGTGTCAGGAGGAGTAAGAAGATAATTTTAATAAAAATAGCAACAACAAACAACCTCACCTAGCAGTATGCGAGCACTTGCAACAAGCCACAAGCTTTGACCAAGTTTGAAATTTATTGCAGTGTTAATTAGCCAACAATCCAATGACTTAGAGTCTATTTTATCCTTATTTCATAGATGAGGACTGAGCCACAAAAGAGTACAAGAGCAGAATGCAGGCTTAATCAGAATTGAACTGAGGGAATCTTACTCGTCTGTCCTTGTTCTGATTTTTTTATTATTTGGGGTCTGGATTTCAGCAACTTAAATACAATGTGAAAAAATGAGAAGAAAAACTCATCCACTTTATAGGTAAGGGGATGTTCAATAATCTATTTTTCTGACTTCTTGTGACTTAAACAAGAATGACTAATACAATTCTTGATAATGTTGTACTGTGTATGAGTTTATTAAATGCAACCAGCTATAGTGAGATCTAATAGTCATTGCTAAAGATAGCAAGGTTGACACAGGACATGCTTGCTCCATTAAATGTTTGGGTGTGAGATGATTTTGTAAATAATGAAAAGGCCAGTCACTCAATAAGTGCATTGAAGCTATATTTAGCCTCCTGCCAACTCCTAAACAAGTTGCTACATTGAATATCAACAGTCACTCATTTAATCACTCATTTGACAATACCTCCTAGATGATGAGATGTTGACAGTGAATGAAACTTTCCCCATGAAGACTACACTCTAATTACACGGAATAAATGCTAAAATTAATTTTTAAAAATTCATAGCAAAAAACTAGAGGCAATTTTTATTTGTAAGTTATTTATAGAAGGAGTTGATAAATTGATCTGAAATCTTTAAACAGGATTTCAACGTTAACATTTACTGAGATTTTGATTATCTGTAATAGTTACATCTAGCATTACCCAGCACCTGGTAATTAACTATGTACTTACTGTGTCACTAATCCCTGTGAGTTAGGTCATACTGTTGTCCCTTTTTTTTTACAGAGGAGGGACTTGTTTCAAAGAAATTATTTGCCTAAGAATAGTGAATAAGTAATAAAACTAAGACTGAACACTTAAGTTGTGATAGAAAAACAAACAAAAAATACTAACCAAACTATAAATGCACACATAAGATTATATGATAAACAACATGTATATAAAGCTCATTTATTCTATAAATGTTTACTTGTCTACAAGATGGGCCACACGAAATATGTGGCCCTTTATCTAGACCTTGATAATTGAGTAAACTTTGAAATAAATACAGAAAGGGAACATATGGAGGTAAAGCAGTTTCAATGTTGCAAACCAAGACAAAATGTGAAACCATGAGTATATCTGGTACCATTAGGGAACTATGACTCCTGTGAGCAACTATAGTATAGGGTCCCCAAGGAGACCCTGTCCTGACTGCCAATTGTTAAATGGCAGTCAGGATGGTGTATTGAAGGATCCATGGGCCCTACACAGCGACTATGTACATAATTTCATTGGCTATGTAGAATTCTTAGTGGTTTTAAACGCAAGATGTGATTCTTGTATGCTATGATTAATACTGCAGGAAATTAACCCTGTCAGTAGTATGAAGAAGCGATTGTCAAGGTGAAAGCTCCTGTTGCTTATCTCTTCTAAGCCGCTCGGTATGTGTGAAGAACAGACCATAAGTCAATGTGGCTGGAAAGGGGAGGGCAGCTGGAAGACAGACACAGAAGGGGAGGCTGGAAAGGTGGATTAGGTCAAGATTCTGTAGTCCTTGATGGCTAATAATTTAATCTTTATTTTGTGGGCAGATTTTATAGCACTTATGATCAAAATTATGTTTAGTTGTCCATTTGTATTTTTCTCAGTATCTAGCACTGGATCACTGAATTGCACATATGGTAGACAGAACATTTTTCAAAAAGATAATTATGTCTAGGACTAAATCTAACCAAAACCAAGAAAGACACATGAATTTCTGAGGGAAAATATGCCTTTCTGGGGGACCTCTCATGTTTTATAGCATCAGATGCTAAAAATAAAAACATATATGGAGGGAGAAATTTATGATTTTAAAGGAAAAGGTATTGGGGCACTAAAACTGTAACTCGAGAAAACATAGAACTAGAGTCTAGAATAATAATAAAATAATTTTAATTTTAAAAATATGTGCATAGATTAGAAGCTGTTAAAGTGCCAAATAAGGACATAGTACAGTAAATATGGGACCTCACTTTAAATATTGATGGGTAAAAATATCTTGATGGGAGAGGTTGAGGCTGCTGACTACATGAAAAAGGACAAAAGGCACATGGGAATATTGCTCAATTAGTTCTCCCAGCATGGAGCATAGGGCTCAGCTGGGCCAGAGGAAGAACCTGCAACCAGTAATTCATTCCCCTACATCTCACATGCTCCGCTGTATTGGGTTTATTTTTAATCTAAACATTGCTACTTGCTAGTAGAAACTATCTGTTGCATATGGACCCATGTGATTTCCATTCCAGACAAGGATCACTCCCATGGTTACAAATTGCCTAAGAGCAAACTAATATCACAGAAGCTCATGTATGGCAGGATGAACTATCCCTGGAGTTATCAAAAAAATCTTCTAACACCAACAAAAAAGATATTTTTCTTCCTTTTTTGATATAGGCATACATTGAAGAAGATGACATGTAAATAACACATGAACGACAATAACAATAAAACAAATAACTACAGTCACCAGTCAGCTTAAAAATAATACTATAGCTATTTTTGAAGCCACCTCCCTGTTGACATCCCCATCAGTACTCCCTGTCAGAGGTAAACTTCATCCTGAATTTAGTTCACAGCAGTCTTCTACCTCATTTATAGTTTATATTAAGCTATATATTGTTTTAGTTTGCATGTTGTGTTTTCTTCTATAAATGGAATTACATTGGACATAATCTATGCTTGATTTGCTCACTCAATATTATGCTTTTAAGATTTAATTGTGATGATGTGCGTAGTTGAAGTCTATCCACATGCACTGCTATATGTTGTATTTCATGAATTTATCAAAATTCATTTTTCCATTCTACTGATAATAGATATTTGGGATGTCTCCACTTTTCTTGCTATTATAAACAATATATTTATGCATATTCTTGTACATGTCTCCAGGTACATGCATATAGCATCTCTCTTGAGTATATATTGCTGGATTATAGGGAATTCACATGCTTTATTATGTAATAGAGATTGATTTCTACAGTGATTCTATTTTCATTTTCATACACATTGTACGAGCTCCCCTTCCCCCACCCTCCAAACTACCAACATACTGTAGACTTCTCTTATTAATCTGGTAACTATAAATGGTTTCTCATTGTCTCTAATTTGCATTTTCCTGATTGCTAATGAAGTAAAAAATCTTTGCTTGCTAATCATCCTTCAATGTGAAGTTGAAAGAGTCCATCTTTTCTTTGGCATTATTTGTATTTTGTATATAAATATGTATTTGTCCCCTTCGTTCTTCCACATGGGCCCATTCATCATTCACATGCACACTCCTGCCATGTAACACCATCCGCCACATTATGACATATCATGAGGCCATCAACTGACATAGCCATCAAGGACTACAGAATCTTGACCAGCAGTCTTGAACAGACAGCCATCAGAACTGTAAGCCAGTTCTTTTTTTATAAATTATCTAGTCTTAGCAGACTCCAACGAAAGGGAATAGTGAGCAAAGGGATATGCACATGTAACATTTTAATAACTACTCTGGATTACATCACAGAAGGGCTGCTGAAGTCACTTTGCCACAATAAATCTCTGGTTGTAGATGCTGCTATTTTTTTATAATAAAATAAAAATTATTTTTCTTGGTTAAAATAAATAAATAAATAAATCATCTCATCTTAGGTGCTGTTATAGCAACAGAATATGGACTAAGACAATAGACAAAAATAAAGCTTTCAATACTTCACCATTAAATATGATGATCTATTATAATTCCTTTAGAAATCTTTTATCTGATTAAAAATGTTCAGATTCATTCCTATTAAAAAACAGACTTCATTTTCACACAGTATTTATAAATTACTAGATTCACTCTCCTAACACTTTAGATTTTTAAATCTAAAAACATGGTGGAAAAATAAGAGACCCAAATTAGCCAAACCAATCCTTAGCAAGAAAATGCCACAATACCAGATCTTAAATTATACTACAGAATTATAGTAACAAAAATGGCATAGTATTGGCACCAAACAGATATGATGACCAATGGTACAGAATAGAAGACACAGAGACAAACCCACATAAATACAGTCTCATACTAGGCAAAGGCACAAAAAACATACATTGGAGAATAGACAGCCTCTGCAACAAATGGTGCTGGGAAAGCTGGAAATTCATATGTAGCAGAATGAAATTCAACCCCTATCTCTCACCCTGCACAAAATTCAACTCAAAGTAGATGAAGAACCTAGGCATTAGACCAGAGACCCTGTGCCTAACAGAAGAAAAAGCAGGCCCAAATCTACATTGCATTGACTTAGGAACTGACTTCCTTAACAAGACTCCTATAGTGCAAGAAGTAAAATCAAGAATCAACCAAAGGGATGGAATCAAACTATAAACCCCTTTGCAGCAAAGGAAGAAATCAAAAAATGTGGAGAGCCTACAGAATGGGAGAAAAATTATGCCACCTGCACCTCATAGAGGATTAATCTCCATGATGTATAAACATACCAAAAAATTGACACACACACAAAAATAACCCAATCAATAAATGGGCAAAGGAACTGAACAGGCACTTCACAGAACTACAATCAATCAACACATATATGAAAAATTGTTCAACATCTCTAGCAGTTAGATCAATGCAAACTAAAACTACACTGCAATTTCATCTCACTCCAGTCAGAACGGCAATTTTCAAGAATACAAGTAACAATAAATGTCGGTGAGGATGTGGAGGCAGAGGTGCACTCATACATTGTTGGTGGGACTACAAATTGGGGCAACCACTCTGGAAAGCAGTATGGAGATTCCTTAGAAAACCTGGACTGAAACCACCTTGTGATCCAGTTATCCACCTCCTTGGTATATATCCAAAGAACTTTAAATCAGCATACCACACTGAGGCAGTCACATCAATGTCTATAGCAGCTCAATTCACAGTAGCTGAACTATGGAACCAGCCTAGGTGCCCTTCAACATATAAATGGATAAAGAAAATGTAGTATGTATACACAAATGAATATTACTCAGCCATAAAGAGAAATGAAATTATAGTATTTGACAGTAAATGGATGGAACTTAAGACTATCCTACTCAGTGAAGTAAGCCAATCCCCCAAAAACCAAAGGCCAAATATTCTCTTTGGTATGTGGATGCTAACTCATAATATAGAGGGTGAGGAATAGGGAGGAACAGAAATATTTTGGATTAGACAAAGGGGAATGAAGGGAAGGGAAGGGGAATGGAACTAGTTAAGATAGTAGAATGAATTGAGCACTCTTTTCCTATGTTAATATATGAATATACGACCAATGTTATCCCACAACATGTACAACCAGAAGAATGGGAATTTGTACTCCATGTATGTAAAATATGTCAAAATACATTCTACTGTCATATATAAAAAGAACAAAAAATTTTTAATGCAAAAAAAAAAGAACGTGGTGAAATCACTATAATTGTCTTTATTTATACTGACTCAAAAAATAATCTGGAGTGTTGACTTCTTTTTTCTCTTATCTGGAAAAAATTGTGTAAGAACAGAATTTTCAGTTGCTTACTGATTTTGTAGAAGATTCCAACAAACTTACATGGCAACAATGATTTTTGAAGACAAAAATACTTCATTCAAATCTGGAGTGACATAGAGCATTCATTATTCTAGTTCCTTTTCATTATGTTTTGATAATTTCTGTTAGGAATTTACCAGTTCATGTGGTCTCAGCTTTGGTGTCATAGAGGCATTTGTAATGCCGTATATTTATCTTTTTAGACCCTGTTGAATTTTTTTTTCCTAATCATTCCTATTTACTTTTGTCCTCTTACATTTTTTTTTCTTGAATATTCTTGCTATGGGGTCATTGATTTTATTGCTCTTTTGGAGGAATAGTCTGATTGATTTTGTGTTTTTATTTTTTTCTCTTTTTGCTTCCATTTCTTCTTTTAGTATATTTTTCAGACCTCTTAGTTATGTTACTTCCTTTCTCCTATTATCTTTATATTTACTCTTAGCTCTGTTTCTAATTAAGACATTAGAACTTGATTAAATTTGATACATTTTCTACGTACCTTCTAATTACTGGGGATGATACTCTTTGTACATCTCTTCCAGAATAGTTATTCACACTGTTTTCTTCAATTCAATTCTACCTCATCCATGAATTTGTGTAGAGATTTTATTGTTGTTGTTATTGTTCTATCAGTTCTGATTTTAAGTATTTTAAAGCTTTAAAGCTTTGACTTTAGCTCTTAATTGATTGACTTTCATTGTTATGTTTTAGCCCACTTCAAATTTAATTTTTTTTCCTTCAGATTTACCTTCTTACATTAATACTCCTATTTCAGATTTCTTTCTTTAATGCATGCCTGGTCCATCTTTTCTCTTTCTCGTGACTTAAGCTACTATGTATTCATTTGCTTTAACCTGATATTTTTTTCTTTTAAAAAAAATCATTCTGTCTTCTAAACTGAGACTTTAACCCATATTGTCTTTTTTTTTTTTTTTTTTGTGGAACCAGGGATTGAACTCAGGAACACTCGGCCACTGAGCCACATCCCCAGCCCTATTTTGTATTTTATTAGAGACAGGGTCTCACTGAGTTGCTTAGGGCCTCACTAAGTTGCTGAGGCTGGCTTTGAACTCGCGATCCTCCTGACTCAGCCTCCCAAGTCGCTTGGATTACAGGCATGCGCCACCACGCCCGGCCTAACCCATATTGTCTTTTCACTGAAAAGTTGAGTTCATCCAGATTAAGTGTACTCTTTAATTGGTACTTTCTATTCTTCATATTTTTCCCATTCTTTTATGATCTACTTGGTTGACTTTTACATGGACTACTGGTATTGATTGTAATCCCTTTATTATAATTTTCCACTTAATAATTTGAGAGCTATATATACCTTTAATATTTTAGTGTTTGTTTCAAAAATTTTAATGAGCATTAACTTAAAACTTGAAGGTAACCAAATTTTACAAATTGCTCCAAAACTTCATAAGAAACTTGGAATACTTTGACTCCAGTCACCTCTTCCAAACATACTATTTGGGTCACTATTTTAGGTTTTGTTTCTTGTGGGGGGGTACAGGGGACTGAATTCAGGGGCACTCAACCACTGAGCCACATCCCCAACCATATTTTATAATTTATTTAGAGACAGGGTCTCACTGAGTTAGCTTAGCACCTTGCTTTTGCTGAGGCTGGCTTTGAACTCATGATCCTCCTGCCTTAGCTTCCTGAGCTGTTGGGATTACAGGCATGTGCCACTGCACCCAGCAATATTTTAGTTTTAATTATTCCCTCAAATTGAACTTGTATTATATAGTTAAATGTTTAGATTTTTTTCCCCCAGACTTAAGACTTTCCAAATGTGATAGCTTTCATTTCTGAAAGATCCATTTTAGAATTTCCTTTGGTAAGGGATTGGTGGTAGTAAACTCTCTCAGCTGTTATTTGTCATAGATTTTCTTCATATTGTTTCACTTTTGGGAGGACAGTTTTCTGCTCGTATAATTCTAAATAAATAATTATTTTCTGTATGCAGATGCAATTCCACACTTCCTCCTACCTCTCATTACTGTTACTGTAATGTCAGCTGTCAGTCTCACCTTCCCCCTCCCCCACTTACTAGAGATTGAATTCAGGGGTGCTCTACCATATCACTGAGCCACATTCCCTGTACCTTTTATTTTTTGAGACAGGATCTTGATAAATTACCCAGGCTGGCCTCAAACTTGCAATCCTCATGCCTTAGTCTCCCTCGTCACTGGAATTACAGACATGCACCACTGCACTTGACTGATTGCTATTTCATTGTGTGTAATTGGTGTTTTATTCACTGGGTAAACTTTCAGGTCTTTTTTGTGGTTTGGTGTCACTATGAGGTTTCTAGATTGGATTTGTTTATCCCTTAAGACTTCTGTATCTGAAAGTTGTGTTTTCTATAAATTCTGGAAATTCATGGCTGTTATGGTTTATATATAGGTGTTCCCCAAAAGCTCATCTGTGAGACAATGAAAGAAGGTTTAGGGGAGAAATGACTGGGTTGTGAGAGTCTTAACCCTATCAGTAAATTCATCCCTGATAGGATTAACTGAGTGGTAACTGAAGATGGGTAGAGTGTGGCCAGAAGAGATGGGTCCCTGGGGGTCATGCCTTTGGGGTATATATTTTGCATCTGGTCAGTGGTGTCTCACTCTGCTTCCTAACCATTCTGTGAGGCACTTCTCTCCACCATACTCTTCTGCCATGATGTTCTGCCTCACCTCCAACCCAAAGGAATGGAACCAGCTGTCTATGGAGTGAGACCTCTGAAACCATGAGCCCCCAGATAAACTTTTCCTCCTCTACAATTGTTCTTGTTAGGTCTTTTAGTCACAGCAGTGAAAAAGCTGACTAAAATAGTTGCTATTATTTCTTTGAACACTGCCTCTTCCATATTCCATTTTTCTTTTTTGGTGAATCTCATTTGAAATATGTGAGACATTTTTTGTTCATTATTACATTTCTCTGAACCTTTTTTCATATTTTGCATCTTTTTGTCATTCTGTCCTATATTCTGGATTATTTCCTAGATATTCTAGTTCCCTAATATTCTCTTGGCCTCTGTATTCTGTGATATTTCAGTCACTTTTTAAATTTTTTTAACATTGTGATCATATTGTTAATTTCATACTTTTCATGTCTTTTTGTCATTTTATAGTCCTTACTCATATTTTCTATCTTTCATTATTAAACATATTGAGTAGTCTTAGGTTCTATTTGAATAAGTTCATATTGTGAATCTTTAAGGGTCTGATATTATTATCTCTTATTTATGCTGGTGGTCTTTCATTGTGATTCTTTCCTTGTTTGTATATTTGAGTTTTAGTTTTTGGTTATGAACTTATTTCCCTCATAATTTCTGCTTCGAGAATTATTCGAGACCTGAATGTAAAGTAATTCCTTTCAAAGTGAACTCCTGTTTACCTCTAAACCATTACTAATAAAGTCCTGTTTTATAATAAATTCTCAGCATGAGGATTTTCTGTTATTTTGGGCTTTCCATGGAAATATATTGATTCAGGTCCAAAGATAGTCAACTTGTGAATTCTAAGTAGATGTTCCACATCCTTGTCTCCCTACCACCAAAATTCTGCGAAGAATATTTCTCCTGTTCATGAAAATTTACCATTATTTCCCTCTTAAATTGAAAGTGAAACTGTTTGGGATAGCAGAATCATACAACAGTCTCCCAAAGACTCACACCCTATGAGGTAGTGGATTTGCTGCAAGCTCTGCGAAGCTTGCCTAGACATTGAAAGCAAGAATCAGTATCCCTATAGTTATGCATAGACCTCTTAGGCAGAAAATACCTATTTGATACTCAGTTGTCTATTTTTACCTACTTCCACCTTCACTTCATTTTTGGAATCTGAGGAAATTAAAATTTTTGGTAGTTTTTCAATGTCTAATTTTTGTTTTAAATTTAAACAGTTTTACTGGAAGTGTGGTTCAGGATACCTGTTCATATGTTAGCAGAAGGAAACTCAAGATGATGTTCTTCCTC
This sequence comes from Glaucomys volans, assembly GCA_020662805.1. Lineage (NCBI taxonomy): Eukaryota > Metazoa > Chordata > Mammalia > Rodentia > Sciuridae > Glaucomys > Glaucomys volans. Next base: position 358,687 of record JAJEJO010000815.1, read on the forward strand.
TGCAGGTTTCTCTGATATTGCTGGATGGATATTGGCTGAATGTGCACAGTAGATAGCTCAGTAACCATCTCTACCACCCCTCATGCCAGGAGTAAACTTTTTTTGTAAAGAGCCAGACACTAAACATCTTAGGCCTTGCAATTCACATCATCTCTATCCCAGCCACTCAACTCTGGCTTTTGAGATCAAATGCAGCCTAGAGGGCACCTAAGTGAATGAGTGTGCCTATGTTCAAATAAAACAAACCAAAAGGAACTTTATTTACAAAAATAGGAGTGAGTCAGATTTGACCTGGGAACTATAATCTTCCAACTCATGCTCTCTACCTGCACAACCTTTCTATATGATCTTGCTAAAATAGTCAACAAAATCTCAATATGAAGAAAACATTTTATGAGTATACACAAGTTGAAGACCTGTGAAATGTTTTATGCAAAAGAAGAGAAATAATCTAGGCAAACTTTGTCTAAATACGTAGTGGTGAATTCCCTCTGGCCCAGAAAAAGCTCGGAGAACCATGATAATATCTTGGGAAATGTAAGCATTACAAGCCTGTCTCTGAAGTGGAGTCATGGTGTTCCCCAAACCGTACTCCAACTTCCTAGGAATCAGAGGAACTGAGATGACGTGTCCATTCTTCCACATCTGTCCTCTGAGAGCTCACATTTCAAGAAACTAAAAAGCAACTTCTCATCAGTGAAAGTTCGCACTGGGACCTATATGGCACCAGACATTTTATATAAAATTTTTCAAAGAAAGCATATTTAACGAGCATATTGGAAAAACAGTGTGACTTATTTTACTTGGGGTTGACTATGATATATTCCCTTGAAGTGGGCAACACAAAAGTACTTAGATGGTAAAACTGAGATGAAAGAAGTTACTTACTTGCAAATGACCCTTTCTGATGTTCCACAAAATAGAACCTTATACACTTAGCACTAAATTTATCTTTGTAAGAGGTAAGGCATCCCATGGAATCAGGTTTTAATAGTTTGATCATTGATTATTAAGCTTGAGCCTTTCAGAAAGTTTAGTTATAAATTATAAAACATAAAGAAATACTCAAAGTTTATAAAATGGTGTTTTTCTTTCATATCAAGGATGGCAAACAATAACAACTATTTATTTTCAGAAACGGCAAAAAAAATTAAACATGACAAAAATGAGAGGGATTATGCTACCTTTGCAGCTAATATTCTAGGACAATAGATGCTTAAAATATTGGCTTTGGACATATGTTCTTTTCAGACATGTTGGTTGACGTTTGTTTGGACACCATATAATATTTGCTGGTTTGAAGAAGGATAAAGATGAGCCACTATTCTAAAGCAATAGTACTCAAATTCATTTCAAAGTAGTTTATCATTTCATATCAAATATATATTTCTGTGTCAGAGCCCCCAAACTTGGCAGAAATGGGGTCGAACTTTTTTGGTGAAGTCTGGGCTGTCAGCTAAATACCACCTGAACAATGCTTCCCTTCTTCTCTCCAAATGCATTCCTGGCAAAGTCTATGGCAGAGGCGAAACATAAAGACAAACATACATGTTTTGTGTGACATAGGAATCTTTGTAAAGAAATGCAGAGCCAAAGAAAGTTTAAACCTAAGTGTTTTTATACTGGGTTTAATGAAGGCTGGAGAGTTATGGAAGAAAAATGATAGTGCAAAAAGGGTCTGAACCAAGAGTAATACATTGGGGAAAATGGAGCCAGGCCTACACATTCAGCTCTCTGTTGGCATCCTCTGTCTTGGGAGGTAAGGATGCTGCTTTCCTTCTGGCATAGGGAAGGCACTTTTCACATGAGGGGTTTGTGATCTGCTTCTGGGGAAGGTCAGACAGTCCTGACATTTCTCCAGTTTCTTCATCTGAAAATATTCATTGTTTAAAGTTACCACCTCTTAGATTATCATGTCCTAAACCCATTTAATTTACAACATTTAAGACCTTGTTGCTCAAGGTGTGAGCTGAGGACCTTCATCATTCTTACTGTCACACCTGTTTCTCCAGAAACCAGTTCCTATGATCTAATTTATATCTCTAGATTATCCTAAACTTCTAAATTCCAGAGAGTAGACCTCATTTGATATTCAGAAAATGTTTGGTTTTTCCACAGTGTTGTAATCCTACTACATCATGTGTTTTACTATATTACTTTATTTTTAGAGAACTAGAAGTCTCAATACAAGATTTCTCCACCTGAGCTGCTCAAAGAGGAGACTGAAACAGTATAGGAGTTTCACCTGAAAGGTTAGTAGAATTGCAGAAACTTGGGTGCCAGTCAAAACCTAGTCTTTCAAAACTCTGCAGTTTTGAGAGGGATCCAGGTGATTAAAAAATTGTTCTTTGTGTTGGAACACAGATACTCATGCTTGCTTCAACACAAATACACACAGAACCATAGTGCACTCACGTCAGCAGAATGGAGTGAAAAGAGCTGCGTAGTTTAGAAGAAGCCAATCCAAGACCCCTGATCCACCTCCTCACCAGCCTTCTGATGACAAGTTCCCCCAAATCAGGGATCACCTTTCAATCCATAGCTGTTATCATATGTCTTAAATTTCCTTAGTGAATGATAATGACAGAAGGTTGCCCCTCTTCCATTAGTTCCTAAGAGATTTTCTCACTACCTCCATATAGACCTGCTCTCTTAAAACCAAAGCAGTGTCTTCTAGAATAATTTAACCTTCTTAGGATTTAATGGTTAGGAAGAAAATTTCCTCCCCAAACAAAAACTCAGGTGAGTTACTAAAATAGTATGTTGTACTCAAACCAAGAATAATTTATTCTCTATACAAAAATGCTTAAATTAACATTGAAATTAATTATGTCTAACTTCCACAGGATCTTAATACAATCTTTCCAATAAGCTCAATTTAAGAACTAAGAAAGAAGTCACTAGAAATCCATATTCACAATATCTTTCCACAGAATTCATTTTAATTAAAAACCAGGTGGTCCTGAGATTTCCTCTAAAGCTCTATGTTAAAAAATCCCATTGATCATGCTTTATATAATGAAAAATTCAACTTTAAATCTGGAGGAAAATGGAATAGATGAATTAAAACATTCTCTCATTCTAGTTAATATCATCTTGGTATACAGTAGGGGTTATAATAATGACACTAAAAGCAGAAACAATAAAAGGAAAAAAATCAAAGGATTCACTAAATTAAAAAAATTTTTAACTTTTATATATAGAAATTCTACATAATTTTGGTGACCTGGGGATGTAGCTCAGTGTTCCTAGCATGCACAAGGCCCTGGGTTCATTCCCTAGCACTGCAGGAAAAAAAGACTAAATAAATAAATAAGTAAATAAATTTTAAAAATTCAAAGGCATATTTACTCTAAATATGTAGTTTTTACAAATAATGAAAAGATTAATATATCAAAAGAAAAGTGAGAGGAAATATGTTTAAGAATTTCACAAAAGAAAAAAATGGAAAACAGGAAAAAAAAAGTTCTTAAGTAATCAAAAAATACCAAAGTAAAAGAATAAAATATTGTCAATCATTTTGACTGACATGAAATTTTAACTGTTAGCCAGTAATTGCAAGAATTTGAAAAATGATCGCTATGATGCCTTATCTGGCAGAAAGATAAAGAATTTGGTAATACTCAACAAAAAACCAGAAACATTTGCCTAGCTTTTGAAACAGCAAATCCAACCTTTCAGAATTTACCTTTAGAAAATAATCTGATCTGTGTAATAATGTTCAATGTGTCCCTATTGAGAAACTGAAAGTAATTGAAATGAATAATAATAGGAGGGTTTGTCAAATAAGCCATTGTGCAACCATCCACTATAATACAACACCAGAGATCAAGCATGTTGTTGAAGAATATACAGTAACATGAGAAGATATTCAAAATACTTTCCATAGGAAAAACACAAAAGTAAATATGTATGACATCTAGAAAATTCTGTATAAATGGATGGATAGCTCAACGAAGGGATAGCTGTTGTAAAGTGGAACAGGAGCGTCCCGTGTGGGTAAGGAGGGTGAGTGAGACGGCGCTAACACCACGCCGGGAACTCGGGTTCTGAAGACCAGGCTCAGTTTCATGCGGAACAAGCAAGCTTATATAGCAGATATTCACTAATTACAATTACCAACAGCTGTTAACGCCCCCGTGCCATGCTCCTGAGCATGCTCGTGCTAGCCTTGTGATTGGCTCGTGATCGGCTAGTGATCAGACCAATTACAGGAAGAGAAAGCGCCAGAGCTCTGTATCCTCAGGCACTCCTACAGATAGTAACCTAGAAAGCTTAATGAAAGTTAGCAGACAGACAAGAGCAGTAGAAACCTAAAGTTAAGGGGATAATTCTATTTACTGGGACTAATTCTGGGCCTCCACATGCTTTTGTTTAAAAGTAATTTACCTAAAGTCAATAGGCTCTGACTTAAGTCAATAGGATGCTATATTCTTTAAAAAATAACCTGTTATCCTCTGGACTGTTCTCTCAGGACATCCTCCCTGCTGATAAAGAACACAACCCAGAAAAGGAACTTTTGTGACCTTTATATATAGACCAAAGAGTCCAAAACTCAAGCAGACAGAATAATTAAAAGAGAAGACTTCTGACAATAAGATATGTAAAATCAAGTTCCAATTAAAACTGGTCTGCACAAACCAAGGTGACCAAGAGTTCCCTTTAAATCATTAGCATATTATTTTAATCTCATCATAATAGTAAAATCTGCCCCTCTCCCCCATGAGGTTTCACTAGGGTACCTGTGGATAAAACTATGTGCAGTAAGAACTTAAAAATCTGATGTGACCTTACTGTCAGTCAAGAGTTAAGAGGTAGTATCTGGGCAGAACTCTCTAGAAACTTCCCTAAGACCCTGAATAAACCAAGGAACAAAGCATGGAAGTCATTTCTCTCTCCTCTTAGAGATGACCTACTCTCTCTCCCATCCTCTTGAGAATAATTTTCCTTATAAACTTTGGTACACTTTTGCTGGGTTTTGTGTCTTGCCTGAAATCGCACCCTGCAAGAACACAAGAATGAAGAAACAATGGAACCCCTAGATGCCTGGGACCACCCTGGTAACAGTTGATGTAGATGGAGAGGTCAATAGGTCAATCAATAACTAGAGATAGGATAGATCACAAGACTTGAAGTGTAAGGGGAACTTAGTAACTACTTTTGATAAAAAACTCTGACTTTAGCCGGGCATGGTGGCGCACGCCTGTAATCCCAGCACTTGGGAGGCTGAGACAGGAGGATCTCGAGTTCAAAGCCAGCCTCAGCAACTTAGCGAGGCCCTAAGTAACTCAGTGAGACCCTGTCTCTAAATAAAATACAAAATAGGGCTGGGGATGTGGCTCAGTGACCGAGTGCCCCTGAGTTCAATCCCCGGTTCCAAAAAAAAAAAAAAAAAGTTCTGACTTTTCACTTGGGCCTGCAGATATTCAGTAGACAACTAGAGCTGGATAAAAGCTTGGCATCTCTGCCTTCATTTTGTATCAATCTCCTTTCTACCCTAGACTTGGAGTTAGATTCCTGCTTAACTCTGGCACTCGAATCTGTTCATCACTTAGGGAGAGTTCCTCTAAAGCCAGTAATCCTCCCCATTCAAGTCTTCAGGCACCAAGATAAGAGCTACTAAGATATTTTTGAGATTTGCAAGAACATCAGAATCAACAGATATCAACTGCCAAATTTTGTAATGTCCTGTTCCAAACCTAGGAACTTCTAGGGCAGCACCTAGAAGTCTATAGTCACTGCCCTGAACCAGAAGAAACTAATGCCACCTTGCCTTTCTGACTTGTCTTCTCTGAGTCATTTTCTCCTGCAATCATTTGAATTCCAGTAAATACAAGTCTACTGGATAAGCATTCTGTGACAAATATTTTAACTACCTCCATGAACAACATGTTTCTTACTGGTGACAAGACCATCCTGAAATAATAATCAACCAAACCACAGCTTGACCAAGACTGCTTAACTATGCGTGTTTCTTGTCCCCTACATCTGTTCCTTCCCTATTTAAACCTGAGGATCTTGTTGGTACCCCCAAAGACAGGACACTTGGTTTCCACCTTGTCTTTCCAGTATGGGTATCTTGAAAACAATTTTTCCTGCTTTTCACCTTGACCTTTTGCATTTGATTTTGGAGTGGCTGGCCTGAAATAAAACCCCTCCTCTGGCCTAAAGCTCTGGTAAGAGAAAGATTGTCAACAAAATATCAACAACTTTGGTTCCCATTGATTGGTTTTATGGGTGCATGTACGTGATTTCCAGTTAAACTGAATCTTATTTTTAATATGTTAAAATTTTCTGGACTTATGTAAAACCTGTACTTAGTCCACATTCTCCTGGGATTTTGCATTTTATGTATCAATTTGAATGAATTCTTTGACTCTAAATATACAAAGCCCATAAAATAATTGCTTCTAATAGTGTTTTCATCAGGTTTTGTCATTCATAATTATTTTAATCTAGCTAAACTTATGAATTTTTCCCTGTGATTTTTAAATTTATGCTTGAAACTATTAATTATTATTAAATCAGAGAGTCAGAGTCAGCTCATTTTCTGCATGTACTGTCCAAAGTTCTCCCATTTTAATTTTATATTTATCTCCTTAAGTCTCTGTAATTTACATTGGTCTATGATATAAGGTGAAATTAGAATCCAATTTCATTGTTTTTCACACTTGTGAACCAATTGTCCCTGTATCACTTAAAGAGTTGATCACTCTCCCATCAATTTATGATTTCAAATCAATAAAGTTTAACTTTTGTGTGTGTGTGTTCTAGGGATTGAATTTAGGGGTACTTAACCACTGAGCCACATCCCCATTCTTTTCTATTTTGAGGCAGGGTCTTGCTAAGTTACTTAGGGCATTATTGATTTCCTGAGGCTGGTCTCAAACTTGTGATCCTTCTGCCTCAGCCTCCTGAGCTGCTGGAATTACAGTCAGGCACCACCATGCCCCACAAGTTTTCATTTTGTAATCTGTCTTGATTTTCCTTCTTTTCATTGCTTTTTGTCAAAGTGACACTTTTAATTATTGTGGTATAGGGGAAATTAAATATCTTTCATTTCCATCACTAGGATTGTGGCTGCAGCCTTTATAACAGAAGACAGATTAACAAGAGAAAAGAACAAAAATTTATTTATGTTTTACATGATGTGGGAAACATCAGAAATTAATACCCAAAGAAACAGATAATCTTTGCATTTTTATGCTTAAGTTTGATGAAGTGAACACTCAGGAAAAGTATGACTGGACAAAGGAGATATATAATTTAATATTAATGAAGAGGGAGGGAATTAGCTAGGCCAGATTCTTCAGATTCTTCTTTGGGTCCCTGTGTCTTCGGAAATAAAGACGCTCCTTTTCACCCAATATAGGTGTAACTGTGATGGGCTGACAGATCTGGCTCCATAGAAAGGTTACAGGCCAGGCTATCTGGGCAATGACTAAACAGACTCCATTTTGCTCTGAGACTCCATGGGAACACCCCAGCTCTGTACCCACCTCAGTCACTTAGCATGACATGTTTAACAATGCAAAATGGCAATTCTTATATGATGAAAAATTGTTCTCTATTGATTCCTATGTTAGTAACCATTAGTAACCATTCTTGAGTTTGTACCTAGGAAAAGGTCATTTTGACCCACTTCCCCCCTCTGCTGATGATTTCATGATGTCAGTTTGTAATTTCAAATCATAGCAACAGACAATTATGATTGATGTGATTTTTGGTATAAGAACCCCTGCAACCCTACGGTCAGGGCTGTTCTCCCAATAGCCATTTTTGGGGCATTGTGTGAGAGAGTCAGCCAGCCGGCTTAATACTCTCAAATTTGGACTTCTCAGTGGTGAATGGTCTGTTATTAAGTTGTGCCCCATAACATAACAGTGGTCCACATTATGGTCAGAATATAGCCATTGCTGCTCTGCCACTACAATTTTTTTTTTTTAAATTTTCCTTTTCCTCCTCTCTTCCTTCTCCTCCCTAATTTCTCCCTCTCCTTAATCTCAGGGAAACAGGATTACCTTTCTTCCTCATCCTAAACAGATTCATGTGTCTGTGAGCACACATCCACCACAGGAACTAATGAATTCATACTTGGGGATGGCACCAGAAGATCTCAGAAATGACTATCTCCCAAATTAATAATTGAATTACAACTCTGACAGAGAACACAGAAAATGTAGCCTTTGAACCACCTCTTTAAAAGGCCCCGGTCCTTGTGATGGGCAGAACACAGTCTCTGTGACAGGAGTCCCCTGTGCTTCTCCTTTGTTAGCAAAGCAATAAAACTCCTTTTTCCTTTTTCTCAAAACCATGTCCTCACTATTGGATTGGCATCAAGGACAAGGACCGAGCTTTTGGTAACAAATTTGGCACCCCAGATATGGGACCCAAGAGCAGCCTCTGCTTCAGCTTTCTTGAGCAGGCCTGGCTCTCCAAGAACCCCACTGTCATACTGAGGATGCAAGATGGCTGGTGAACTTGTTGAGAGAAAATTGCAGGAGAATTAATAGATGAGTTTGCCTCGGGTTGTTGAACCAGAGGAGCTGTTCCCATGAGTAAAGAAAGGGACTGAGGTACTGTCCCAGCAGTTTCCAAAGCTCTTGTTGCTTTAGGGAATTCACATCCTCACTCCCTGAACAGCACAGGGTGTTCCAATTGCATCCACTTTGAGAAAAAATAAATTGAACTCAGTAAAGTCACAATACCTTTGGTCATCTGGTAAGTCCCCAGGTGTGCATGCTCAGACTTTTGATTCCACACATTTGATGCCTCTTCATGGGAACATCTAGTTCTTCTTTGTAGGGTCATCTGTAGTGTCACTGATATAGGAGTCATGATTAAATGGGACTCAAGACCTAGGGATATTTACTCCTTTCTGGTTTGTTCTAGGTTCTCATCTGTTCGTTGGCCTTGGGTTTGGGATTTCCCTCTGGTTGTCTGTCACTGTGTTTCTTTTATCTGTTACTGCCTCTTCAAGACATGGACCATGTTGTGTTGATCTTACTGGTAGTCTCTTGAGAAGTGAGGTCTTGACTGAATGGGACACCTATAGGTATAAGCCTGTCAAATACAAAGATGTCTTACTGTAATACAATCTGGCCTTTGAATGGTTTTCTGGATTATTACCCAATTGTGCAGTTGGAGTTGGTTTGTCAGAAGTTTATGCAAGAGATTGTGTATGTACAGGCATTTATGCAGTTGCATGATAAGGAGTCTAAACAATCAGAAACGAAGTTGAAGACACCAAAAGGCACTGCCTCTGGTATGCAAGGATACCAGGACACCAGAAGAAAGGGTTTAAAGAGATTTAAATCCTTTAAACCCAGTGCTGGCACTCCCAGCGCTGTTTCTCAAATGATCTCACTGTGGGCCAAGGAATCCAGCCCTAAGCTGAAAAAAAAAAAAAAAAAGAAAAAAAAATCCTAGAATATCTGCCTGGGCTGCAGAAAAAATTGTCAAAAATGAGCCTTTGCCCTGCTTTCCAGACCCTTTTGCCCAAGGGATTGGAGGTTACTAGCCACAAAGAACATGGCAGTAGGTTCCAGGACTGTTAGTGTATGACCTAGGGATAGGAACAGTCTCCACTTTTAAGAACTGATAGGACACCACATTTGTCCAGGGGATATCTATCACTGGGGCAAAGCAATTCTTGCTATAACAGTATCCCATCAGACTAAATGCATGGGAAGACTGGCAGAATAAACAACCACCAAGAAACAAGAAAAACAGACACTAAGGCCAACCCATGTTTTATAGGCAGCCGCTGCAAAAGGATCTTCAAGAAAGTCTAAAGAAAAGGATGGAAAGGGCCTCCTCCACTGAATATCAATATGTCTAGTATGCCTGACTCAGTGGCACATGCCTATAATTCCAGCAGCTTGGGAGGCTGAGGCAGGAGGATCACAAGTTCAGAGCTAGTCTCAGCAACTTAGGGCCCTAAACAACCTAGTGAGACCCTGTCTCTAAAAAAAAAAATTAAATACATAAATGAAAAAGTCCCCAAAGGATCCTCTGGATAAAACTGACAGTGGAGAACACACTTAAAGTTGATAGCATTGTGATAATAAGAGAGACACATCAGGTTCAAAGATATCCTGTGCTCTAACCCCTTGAATACAACCTGGCAGAGAAAAGATTAAGGCACAGTTTTTATATATGCTGGATTGTCCAACCCTCTCCTGGGATGAAATTCATTGTGTAAATTATATGCACAAATAACCCTTATAAGGTTTGTTTCAGAATATGAATTTAAGAAAGACAAAAGAAACTTATGGGTATAGAATTATATTTTAGTATGAAAAATTAGAAGCTAAAGGACATGTTTCTGGTTGAGAAACTATTTTGTCTGGTAAAGTAATATTCTTTTTTTTAATTTTTTGTTGTTGATGGAACTTTATTTATTTATATGTGGTGCTGAGAATCGAACCTAGTGCTTCACACATGCTAGACAAGTGCCCCAAGATTGAGCCACTAAAGTAATATTCTTGTGATAAAGTTCAAGATGAAAGAGAGGACAAAAATAAGCATAAGATAAAGTTTATGGAAGAGATTCTGCATGTACAGGTATTTATGTACTTGCATGATAAGGAGTTGAAATAGTCAGAAACTAAGTTGAAGGTGCAAAATGTTGTGAATGTCTAAGTAAGTAGCCTAAGGTTTGCACAGGTAAATCACAAAAAGTTTGAGTATGTGATTAAAGTGGCTTAATTAGCACCATCAAAATTATTTGAATTTTAATGTACTGATATGAAGCAAAGTCTGCACATTGACCTGCTCTTATCAAGATTAATTTTCTTGTATATGTTAGGTTTTATTACTTAGGGAAACTAAATCTTAAGTGAATCAGGGTTTGTACCTGTTTTAAAGTCTTATAAATGATTACTTCATAACTGATTAAATTAACAATTGTTTTTTTAGGTTACAACAAGATAGTTGACACCCTAAATATATGTGAGTAGATATGCATATACATCTGAGAACTATATCTGTTTGAGCTTTGTCTAAGTGTTATATAAAAGTTCATAAAATGAAAGTTTGGGTTTGCTGGCAAGGTAACCAATAAGTAATCTCTTTTATACATTGAAGACTTGCCTTGTATTTTGCTTTACTAAATCTATTTCTGGTCAGAAACACTGTTTCCTACATGTATAAGAGATTTAAGGCTATGCTTTGATTTTTGCTAGTACTATTAACCCATGGAGACCTATAAATATTGTTACCATACACTATGGATTCTAAGTTTTACTTTAAAAGTTAAACTTAGTTAAATGTAAAGCTTAGGAGATCACTTTACCAAGTTGGTGTTCTCTAAACTAAACTTGTCTGAGGCAATAGTCTCCTTCAGATTTATATAAAAATAACAAATTTAGTTGATATTTATTTTGTCATTTAATGTTTTGTAACTGGATACAGGTAACTCATCAATAAGTTACATATAAAATTTTGTGTTACTTTTTGTATGGGATGGGAATTTAAATATATTTTTGGAAGCTAATAAAGAGAGCCTGATTTGTTCAATGATTGATAATATGAAACATGAATATATTTTGTGACCTTTTCCAGAAAAGGGAAGAGCTCTCTTAGCTACTCTGTTTGATTATGTTTCAAATGTAATGTTGTGTTAACTGATATTCAGATAAACTCAGGAAATATTATGTGAGAAGTTTGTAAATGATATTTATAAAGGGGGCAAAGATACATTCAAAAATAAAGAATTTTTAAGATTTGTCAAGAGGCCAGTCTCATTTGAGTTAAGGCTCTGCCTCTCATCCTTCTCCCTGTTAGGATCACTCCAAAAAAGGCTAGAGCTAAGCTTATTTAAAGTTATGTTCAAAAGATAGATTGGTTTTGTTTTGTTAAGATTACCATGATCTCAAAGTGAACAGGGGATAAAATAGAAAACTTAAGTAAAGGTTTAAGTGAATTGTAAAAGGCTTTTAGGTTTATAAAAGAGTTTTTCAAAAGTAAAACTTGAATGCAATTGAGTTGATAAATATATGGGTCTTTGTAGAGGATAAATAGACACCAAAGACAGAATAATGTTCGTTTTGTATTTTTCTTCTAAAATTTTATAGCTGTGGCCTATTCATGTTTTGCAGAAATACTACTTCTGACAGAACAACCTGGAGTAATTTGAGACAATAAGTCATCACCTATAGGACAGATAGCATATAGTGCTGACTTGGAGTATCAATACTGACTCTAATTAAAAGAAAGGGGTAACTGTGAAAGCATAGATATTAAAGTTATAACTCATTACTTCAAGAAGGATGAAACAGGCCCACTGGATGTATAAACCAAAAACTCAGAGACCAAAGTCAAGGTAGTAAAAGGGCCACGGAAAAAGCAGCCAATATTTTGACCCTTACCCTCTATGCTCAGCCAGGACCCAGAGAATGTCATGACATCTCTCTCGGCCCTGCATCTCTGGTGAGTCACCAATTTGCCAGTCAGGGAGATTGAGAGGACCCTAGAGAACAGGAAGCCAACCAGTGTGCATTCTGCAAAGAGGAGGCTCCTTGGAGAAAGAAATGACCCTGATGCCATGTATGGTCATCAAGACTCTGATCAATCCCAGCAGATGGCACCACCAAAACCAAAATTTTAGGTAATCAGGTTGAATGGAAGAATGGAGGCCATCTGAGTCTAGGATGTTGGCAACCGCCCTGGAAGATTGGAATGTCAGTGTCTCCAGAGTCTTTTTGATCACCAAGGTTACCTGCCTATACTACCCCTTCCAAAAAGCTGCAGGCAGGGAGTTGCTAATTAATGGCCCCTGGGCCCCTACCTGCCTGAATCACTCCATTTGACCCTCCCCCTACCCATCTGCTTCTCACCTTTTTGCCATCTCACTGGCATCTCCTGGACCTAGTCACATAGGTAGGAAGGAAAGAGATAAGCTGTATGGTGGGGGGAGGGGGAGCAGGTGATAATCTATAAAAAGGGTAGGGCACGCTCACTTCTTCAGATACCAGAACATCAGCCATGGCCCCTTTCTCCCTCCCCAGAGAAGTCTGTGTTACTACCTTTAAATAAAATCTGCTTAATATGCTTGCCTTGATGTGCTTCTCTGGTGTTATACTTTAATATCTGAGGAAGCAGAATTCGTCACCAATGAACAGTGGTATCACACTGGAAGTGGAAAGCAAAAGGAGCCAAGAAGCTCCACACACATCCCCAAGAGTGATCTCTGAGGACTCTCAGCTGACTGTTAATGGTAGATAGGAAGAGATTGGTTTTGACCAACTTGGTCTTGAACACCTGACACATAGCCTAAGCACGAGCCTATGTAGACATTTGAAAATGAAAGAAAAAAGTTTTTAATGTAACTTAAGTTGTACACTTGTGTTAGCCCTACCAAAAGTAAGTAAAGCTGGAGGCTATAAGGGAAGGGTTCTTGTGTGGGAGTGCCTAATAATAATGATCATAAAGGACTCTTGAGTTAGAGGTTTGTCCAGAGTCAAATTGAGTCTAATCTCATGGGACCTACAAATCTTCCTAACCTCCTGTAACAATGGTCCTAAAACTTCAGGCTTTGAATATAACCCTTGCTGCTCTACCACTGCAACTTGTTTTTGAAATGGATGTTTCTTCTCTTCCTTTCTCACTGCTCCTCAATCTGCCCTGCTCCCTAATCTTAGGGAAAACAGAATTACCTTTCTTCCCCATTTTAGGCAGAGTTATCTGCCCTTGAATACATATCCATCATAGGAGTGAAGTAATCCAGACCTTGGGGATATTACCAGAAGATCTCAGAAATGACTCTCTCCCAAATTGACAAGTGAATGACAACTCAAACAGAGAACATGTGGAATGTAGCCTTTGGATCACCTCTTTAAAAGCCTGGGTTCCTGCTGATGAGCAGAATCACAGCCTTTGGGACAGTAGTCCCCTGTGTTCCTCCTTTGCTAGCAAAGCAATAAACCTTCTTTTCCCTTTATCTCAAAACTATGTCCTCATTATTGGATTGGCACTGGGGACAAGGACTGAGATTCTAGTAACACTCCTACATAAACTTGATTTGTTTTTTACTGGTATGATTATAAGTTATTGTCCTCATGGTTTTTCAGAGACTGGCAAAAATACTAATTGCTTTTGTATTAATTTTTTGCAAAAAAAAAAAAAAAGTAATGTTTTGCTGTCTTGTTTATTGTTTTCTTAGCATGACCCCTGCCCTCTGTATGTCTTGTCCACTTGATACCGTTGTTTACTGGTGACAAGCTCTGCTTCCTCAGGTGTTGAAGTATAATGCCAGAGAAGAACAAGAAGGCCAAGGCAAGCATGTTAAGGAGGTTTTATTGAAAGGTAGTAACACAGACTTCTCCCGGGAGGGAGAAGGGGGGGCCATGGCTGATGTTCTAGAATTCCCAGAAGTGAGTGCACCCTATGTCTTTTATAGGTTAGGGTTTTCTTTGTTCTGTTTTTTCCTCCAACCCTTATCTATCTCTCCTTCCTGCCTACATGACTAGACCCCAGTGATGACACAGCACAAAGGTGAGATACAAAATGGCAGAGGGAAGGGCCACATGGAGATTCAGGTAGGGGCCCAGGGGGCATTAATTAGCAACTCTTTGTTTATAGTCCTCAATAAGGGCAGGTAGATTTGGTAATCAATGGGGCTCCAGAGATCCTTGACATTCCATTTTCCCAAGAGCAGTCTCTAACTTCCAGAAGCAGATGGCTTTTATGGTCTCCATTTTCTTGATTTGACCCAATTTCTTATTTCTACACTAACTGCCTATCCCCAATTCTGACTTCACACTCACCTGCCATCTGCCACTGTGGACTGCTGGAATGTCCTAATACTGAATATCCTTAACTGTCCATGCCCCCTACCTGATAGAAAAGAAGGATTTTGGGTCACTATCCCCAACTTTGCCCTCTTTCAACAGGAAGCAGCTTGGAGATATTATACCCATTTTTCCATAGAAATGGAATACAGGAATTGACATTGGGGGCCAGTCGTGGTGGCACATGCCTATAATCCCAGTGGTTCAGGAGGCTGAAACAGGAGGATTGTGAGTTCAAAGTCAGCCTCAGCAAAAGCAGGCACTAACAATTCAGTGAGACACTGAACCTAAATAAAATATAAAATAGAACTGGGGATGTGGCTCAGTGGTCAAGTGCCCCTGAGTTCAATCTCCAGTACCCCTTATTACACAGCAAAAAAAATAAAAAATTGACAGTGGGGAAATGTAACAGTGGTCTACTTTACGCATTGAACCTAGCCCTTGCTGCTCTGCCACTGCAACTTATTTTTATTTTTTAAATTTTATTTATTTATTTATTTATTTATTTATTTATTTTTATTTTTTTTGAACCAGGGATTGAACTCAGGGACACTCGGCCACTGAGCCACATCCCCAGACCTATTTTGTATTTTATTTAGAGACAGGGTCTCACTGAGTTGCTTAGGGTCTTGCTGGCTTTGAACTCTCGATCCTCCTGACTCAGCCTCCCAGGTCGCTTGGATTACAGGCTTGTGCCACCACGCCTGGCTTGCAACTTATTTTTAAAATGGACATGTTTCTTTCTCTTCCTCTCTTCTTTCTCCTCCCTAATCTCTCCCCTCCCTAATCTCAGGGAAATAGGATTACCTTTCTTCCCCATTTTAGGCAGATTTATCTGTCCTTGTTACACACCCACCACAGGAATCTAGTAATTTAGACCTTGGAGATGGGCACCAGAAGATCTCAGAAATGACTATCTCCCAAATTCACAAGTGAATTACAACTCCAAAAGAAACATGTGGAATGTAGCCTTTGAATCCCCTCTTTAAAAGCCCCCTATTGGATGGGCAGAATCACAGTTTCTGGGACAGAAGTCTCTGTGTTTCTGCTTTGCTTGGAAAGCAATAAAACTTTTTTTTCCTTTTTCTCAAAACCATGTCCTCATTGTTGGATTGGCAATGGGGACAAGGACTAAGCTTTCAGTAACAGAGAAGACATTTTTTAATATATTTAGTATTCACTTGATAGAACTGAGAAGTCACAGCAAACTTTTGTAATGTTCATTATATAGTTCCCATATTTTTTCTTTTTAATGTTATATCAGATTTTATATTTTCTTAGTATCTTAAATGGGACTTTTTTCATGCATTTTTCTAAAGAGTTGGAAAGCCCTAAAGCAATTCACACAATGAAGTTATTCAAAAAAGCTTATTTTAAAATCAATTCTGACACCGATTTCAGAAACAATAAATAAGCAAATAAGTACAACAATTAAGTAATCCAGGGCAAGTGATGGGCATAAGAAGGAAAAAGAAAAAAAAGATGCAATAAATATCTGCATTCATTGAAAAATGCAAAATTATTTAAGATTCTCTTATAGATTTCTTCCCTCAAAATGAGGTAATGTGAAAGAGAAACTCAAAATTCATCTTATCAAAAATCATTAAACAACACACATGTTAAAATTTTTACAGAAAGTTTGAGACTTAAAATTGGAGGCTACCATAATGTTCTGGTTTATAAGAATCTTATTTAAAAAGAACAGTGTATTAAAATAACCCATTTTCTAGATCATACACTATTAGGAATCACTCTCCAGGCAAGGGGGTGGAGGAGTAGCTAGGGAGGAGGCAGGAATGCCCTCCCTCTGTGTAGTATGAATGAGAGCAGTATCTCCTAAGAGGAAAGCTTAAATCCCTTGGATTCAACCCTGCAGTATAACAGATGTGGGGTTCCTGTGATGCAAATCACCAGGCAGGATTTAGGTTGGACTAAGAACAGATCTATTATAGAAAAGAAAGAGGCAAGAATTCTTTGGAGACTTGGTAGCAAGCAAATACTCAGAATTACCCCTGGTTCTTGGGATTCTAACATGAGAGAAATCCATAGTTCATGTTTCCTAGAAAACACAGTCTGGCTTTCTAGAAATCAAAAAAGAAAACCGGTGTAAAGATGTGTACATTTGATCATTTTTTAGATATTCTTACTGATGACCTAAGAACAAGCATTTGAAATAATCTCAGGCACTCTGAAAAAACACACAGAAGGATCTGAAGGAATAAATGAGTCTCCACTTTGAGAAAGGTTCATGTTAAAGTTTAATATTAAATGTTAAAATTTAAATATTAAATCCAAGTCATTCACTCAAAAAAACTGAGATGTTTGTGGAATATGAAATATTGATTTAAGAAATAATCACTGAATGTTCAGTGTCACATTTTTAAAATTTGTGTAAAATTGGTTACTTCATCTTTAGTCTTAAGAACTATAGAATACTGAGTCAATTGTTACTATAGTAGATTCTGTAAAATTCTAATTTTGAATTGTTCTTGGTATTAGCTTCTTTTATCATTCACTATTTTTCTTCCAATATCAAGAAAGATTCTAGTCTCTCAAGCTTTGACAGTATTTCTAAGATAAACCAAGATTTAACAGTCTAATAGTATTAACTAAACTTAGAAGTAGAGGGAAATATGATTAATTTGCAAATTGTTGACAAAAGATAACCAAAAACATTCGCAATTCTCTAGCTTCATCGTTCAATCTATTATTGCAAATACCTCTAATTCACTAATCATGCCAGATTTAAAATCCAAGGTAAAAAATTTCTTTTTTTATGAGAAAATACAGCATGTAAAAATGCATCCCATGCAACAGGAAACCCTTCATCGACTAAAGGTGAACTTCCCACAGAGTCGGATTAACTCATAGTTTCAATGGCAATAATACTCCACTTTGTAATATCATGTTGTTCACTTATAAAGTCTGACAAAACTGAGAAGTTTGTGTAGAACTCTGATTTGTCTTCAAACACAAAACTCCATAAAATCATTCATGAAAGAAGACATACAAGTTAATCAATGTTTAAAAAGCACCTATAAGCATATTTTGAAATACAGTTTGAATTTCAAGGTATGATTTTTTTTTTTTGAGAAAAGATAGTTTAATGGTTATGTACTCATTCACATTTAGTTTGGGTTGCTGCATAAACTCTTTGATTAAAAATCTATCTCTCTATGTATCTGACTTAATCAAGTACTTATTCTGAACTAGTAACTGAACCACACTGACAAAAATCAGAGCCCTAGCATATTACTGAAATGAAACACTCTTACACCGAAAAGAATAGTTTAACAGAGATGATGATTCTCATTTACGTTGGATTTTAAAGAACTTTGACAAAGTGACTATGTGTCTTTTTAACATACAGGGAACAAAGTCAGAGATCTGAGAACAGTTAGTGCTATTTAAAAGGAAAAAAAAAAAAAAGGTTAAAAAATCACCAATTCTGACAAATGTAAGTAGGTACTGGTTTAAATAAAAGTGGTTTCTTTAATAGACAATGGTGTACTTTTCTCTAAGCTGTCTAATGAGGAGAAGAATAAAAACAGAGCCATTTCAGAAAATGACAGGGCTGAGTTGTATAGTATTCTTTAGTTGTTGAAGGTATGTGAAAATTATTGGAAAAAATGCTTCCTAAAATATCAAATTGCCAATTGTTTTAACATATATTAATCTTATTTGTAATTTCTAGAAAATTTATGGACTCCAATAAAATCCAGGGTCTTAAATCAAAGACAATCTTCTTTAAATATATTTTTAGTTTTCAGAAAAATGAAGGCAAAAATCATTAGCATGCTCACTCAAGACTGGTCTACTTATTTGTTCTTATTTGGATTTTAGCTATCTTACTTTATCAAGCACTAAAAGAAACTAAGAAATAATAACATTTTTAAAACCTTCAAAAGAATAAGATTATAAAGAACATAACATGAAAAAATTAAAACAACATGCAATGCATTAGATACAGTAATCACAATTAGGACAAAAGTGAATAGCTACAATGGAACAAAAATGCTGAAAAAATATAACCACTCCGATGGCTAAAATTAAAAAGACTAACAACACCAAGTGTTGGTGAGGATGTAATATTCCTGGGACTCTCATACATTCCCAGTGGGAATGCAAAATACTACAGCCACTCTGGAAAACAGTTTAATAGTTTTTGTAAGATTAAAAATGTGTGCCAGCAATTCCATGCCTAGAGATTTATCCAAGAGAAATTAAAACTTATGTTTACACAAAACCCCTGCATACAAATGTTTACAACAGTTGTACATATAATCTCAAAATCCGAAAGAGGCTGCCAAACTGTAAGTGGATAAACAAATTGTGATATTTCCATACAGTCAATACTATTTAGCAAAAACAAGAAAAAATCTTTTACGTGCAATGGCAGGAATGAAATTTTTTAAAAACATGCTAAGTAAAACAAGATAGATGCAAAAGAGCACATGCTGTATAATTTCACTAATTTGAAATATTTTAAAAGGCAAAACTACAATGAAAAAAAGATAAGTGGTTACCAGAGGCTGAAAGTGGAAGAGCAGGATATAGAAAATTGACTTCAGAGGAACAAGAGAGATGCTTTCAGGGTGATGAAAACGTTTGATGATTGTGGTGGTGGTCACAGGTCTATATTTGTTAAAATTTCATTGATATGTTATTCAATATTGGTAAGTTTTATTGCACGTAAATAGTCTGATAAACTCATTTTAAAATGAACACAAAAATGGAAATTTTGTCTAGAATTTCTAATCTGTTTTTGCCTTAAAATAGAACTAACTTAACAGAAAGAAATGGAAACTTGATTACTTATAAAAGAGTGCAAAGTAAAATCAACAATGTAAGGTCATAATAAATCTCATAACTATTAATAAATTAAATTAATAAGCCTTTGCAATATTATATATGAATAAATAACAATGATCTGGTTCTATAATAAAGATATGGTTATTAAAAGTTATAAAAAAAGTAGGATCACAATGCTACATATTAGAAAAAGCTGTAATAGGGCAGCTTGGAGCTCACTAAGCAAGTTATTCTTTTTATTTCTTTACGACAGCTAACAAATTATACACTTAATCATGATAGATAACAGAGAAGTAGAGAGAGGAAAGAACACTGAGATTAGAGAGAGGAAAGCTAACAAGTGAAGGAAGAGAAATCACTGCTTAGGTTAAAACCTGTATTTTGAGATTAACAAAAGAAGCACATATGTGTGGAAATCCATTACAAAGAGATGTTACCTGATATCAATTGCAATTGACAGTCTATGAAAAAAATCACAATAAATATTCCGAAAATAAAAAGCAATTTCTTCGACAAACCAGGAAGGAATAGGAACCATAAGACATGCAGTCAAACTGATAAGGCTTTCCCAGAAGTTTCTTAACTGGATATCAGGTGGGACATTTACACTTTTTCTTTATTGAACTATTTATGCTTAAACAAATATATAATAAAATGTATGCGGTTCTCACAAGAACGTGTTCAAATATTCTCAAGCATTTTGTCTGTGACCAAACATAGATTACTGGACTTCAGGAGCAGATTAACAGCAAGAGTAGAAAAATTGTAAAAGTATTCTGTCTAAGCTAAGAAAAGCAGTCCTGTGAATCCAGTGATTGTTAAATTTACAGGGACTGAGAAATGAGAAAAAAACCTGACTTGATTAGAAACATTTTACATTAAAAGTAAACAAAAAAACAAGCATATATATGCACATACAGATAGGTGTACCTATACACCCTGTGTCTGTGTGTGAGAATTGTCTCTTGTGTTATGAAATGATTTAAACGAAGTTTTGATAATAATATATGAGCCCATTTGTGCAGTCACTAATTTTATAGATTTCCCATGTCATTTCATTTTTAATGTCTTATAATGCATGAAATGATGTATCAGATTATTATTATTATATTACATTGGTAGTCTGCAAGATCTTAGTTCTCAACGAATTGATGTCAGCATTGCTCATATGAAGTTCTAAGTACAAATTCAGTTAAATATTTACACTGTAAAATAAATGATTAGCAAACAGAAAGGAACAGATATGTGGATTCAAAGGAATACAATGAAAGAAGTTAATAATGACAACTTGGAGTTGAATATGCATCTGTACCATGTAAAGAAAAATAACGAATTTCTATTCCCACCACCAGATCAGAAAATAATGAAGGAAAATTCTTAAAAGCAATTATTTGCAAGAAAATGGGGTCCAAGACATTAGGGTTTATGAATAAATAGGAAGTAAGTTTTCATCATTCAAACTTGTGCAAGATGCATTCTCCTTAGTTAAATAAAGCACACATTTAAACCATTTATTAAAATAAAACCAGTTCTTTCTGGATTAAAAGGCAATGACTCAGTTTTAATAGCTTTCTCCAGAACCAAAGAAAAGTGTAAATATTCACTACAAGTGAATGAGATACTGAACCAAACACCTTAATCCTGGGTAGATGTACAATACAAATACAGGTGAATAACAGATGCAATTTTATCGAAATTTATAGATGTAATGGTAGACACATTTTAAACCCTGACAAAGAGCTGATGTCAAGAATTCTCTACTCCATTTTCAAGAGAATGATCATTAGCAGAATGGAACACTCTACTTCCAAAGAGGAAAACGGATCACAGACCCATCAAAGAAGGCTTCTAATGCACAGCACCCCTCAGAGGAGAGCCATAGACAGCAGGGGAAAACACATCACTTCAACTCCACATTCAAGTGTGTGATACTGATCCAGGTGAGGAATTAAGTGAAAAATTATTTGCACCAAAAAGTCCATTTTGGATCTGACAACTCATGACTGTTTCCCAATTTTTATTCCACTTTTTAACCTGTACATGCAGAGTTCCTCCAAACAAAACAGTTCCAAAACCATGGTCTACAGACAAGGTAACCATTTTCTTTTCTTTGCCAACATTATCACTCCCTTTTCTTCCACTTGAGCGTGCGAGCTCTTCACATCAAATACCACTCATTTTCACAGTATTGTCCAAAGGGTTGTTAGCGTTGTTCCACATTGACATCTACCTTTCTCCTGAGTTCTTATAACAAGTGGAGGAGGAAATAATAGGAAGAAAAATAGAAAATGCTTCACTCCAGGAAAATTGCAAACTTAATTTTTTCCATGCCCAAATCCCCAACTTCGACTCACACACATTTGTTCTACCTCTCCAATCATTAATCTTGCTAATGCAACAGCGGGCATTACTCGGCCCTCTTCTAAAAAGCGACAAGGAGACTGCCCTTTTTCAAAAATTATTCTGTACTGTTCTGTGGCCACAGTAGCATTTTTCACAGTTGGGCTTATTCTCCACATTGTTGTATCCAGTCAAAGCCACTCAAGAATTCCTATGGTCCCAGCAGCACTAAAAATACATAACAGCCTCCTTACAATAATGACTGTGAATCACAGCATTCCTCGGCTGACATAAGTAGTTAAAATAGTTGGAAAAAAAAAAGTTAAATAAAACTTTTTAAAAAGTTCAAGTAAAAAAAAAAAAAAAAATGAAAAGGGGGTTGAAAAGGACTCCCCTACCGTCTAACAATATTAAAGTCTGTCTCAAATTTACAAACGTCCTCAGGAACATCAAATGCCGCAGCTTCAAACACACGCGCCAGCTTCAAGCCCGACAGCTTCAAATGCCGCAGCTTCAAACACGCGCGGCAGCTTCAAACGCGCCAGCTTCAAACAGCCTTGGGGCAGCCATCTTGCACAGCTCGAGTGCACAACCCCAGGCCCTGGCGCCCGCCCGCAGGCCACACAGAGGCTTTGTCGGGGGAGATGGGAAGAAGGGCGGAAAAAAAGAGAGAGAGAGAGAGAAGAAGAAGAAGAAATATAATTTGCAGACGTTAAATTAGCCCATAGAGGGAGCTCATGGAGCCCCATAATTTCACAGTAATTGGAATCTCCTGTAATTTAAAATGTAGGCCCCATCATTTGTGAAGAGAGAGCTTCCAGGGGTCACAGGGAGCATGTCTTCCTTCATACCGATCTCTGCATGCCTATAAAATGCAATTCCAGCTAGACCCCCTTGACCGTGTGTTTTGTTATCGCAACAAAAAGATGATGATTTCTTGGCTACACGTTCTCCAAAACCAGCCCAGAAATTAAAGTGACTCGTCTATGTGTGCTGTTAGGGTGAAGCCAACGGAATAAAGACCATAATAAGAATAAAGTTCCAACAATTAGAATTGTCATGGCAATAACCTAAATGTCCCCCATTCAGGGCATTCGTTTCAGAAAGCCATAAAGAAAAGCTTTCTTTCAACCTTGACTGAGATACTCTCGTGGCTGCCCATTTCCCTCGCTGTCTAGAGTCCTTAGACCAGGAATGCTGCAATGTGCCTTCAGACAAAGGATGAAACCGGAAAACGAAATGATATAATGGCAAAGAGCCTTTTCAATAAAACATGAGAGGAACGAAATTCCAAATTCTGTGGAAAGCGAGATTGAGGAGAAAGTACACTCAGAAATAAAGGAAGCATCTAAATGTGCAGTGGGAACTATTATCTGCTCTTGTAAAACAAATTTTGAAAGGAAACAATAGTTTACATTTATGTAATTCTTAAATATTTAGAACCTCCTTTTGTGCAAAAGTGAAATGGTTTCTAAACATGTTTAACCTTTAAAATGTTATTTCTGTCTTAAGCACAAACCATGAATGGGAGGAAAGCTCTCTATAGAGGGCTTAATCTATAATTGAACATACATGGATTTTTTTCTAGTCTATTAGGTACTAAGAAAAACCTATCTATTCAAAAACATATCTATTTCATTTAAATTATTAAGTGTTCAACTCGTATGCTAATGCTGTTCTTTTGTAATATACCTGCTTGGTATTTTTTTTCTTTTGAGTTATGATTATCTTTCCTGCCCTCTGTAGTTTAAATCTATATGAAAAAAATTTGTTATTTAAATGTTGTTTTAATACTACAGATATTATGTCAACAAGGCAAACTATATACACATTCAAACACACTTTTGTGGGGAATCATTTGCTCACAACAGTGCGAGGCAGAGTTCAATTTCAAACCCCTATTCATCACAGCTAGGCAAAATTCCATGTTGGGAATAAAATATATCTGAATTTTATCTATATTTGCTTCTCTTCAACAATGTTTTTGCTGCCTTATATATTTCCTGTTTTAGAAAGAAAGCCTCATGTTTCAGATGTATTTGACAGTCAGGTCCCTGGTTTCTGTCTCTCATTTTCAGTTCAACCAGAAAAGAAAAAGAAAAAAAAAAAGTCAAAAACCTTATAGTTATGATTTATCCATAGTAATGCCACATATGCTCAGATTTTCCTAGGCATTTAAAGCAAGATAACCTTGGTTTGGCAAACTCGTGCACCACCAGGAAAGTCGCCTTGAACATGTTGGTGAGAGGAGACTTGAGGGAGGGTGCTTACATTTTGAGGTCTGAACACCATGTGGGCTGGACCAACTGGGAAATCTCTCTCCTGCCACGGGACTACAAAGGCTTGCCCACGGTGCATCTGAGGAGTCCAGGAAGGGTGCAGATAACTTTATTAAATGTAAGTATCTGTGTTCAAGTGTTTAAATCTATGAGATGAACTATCTCAAGGTTACCAGGAATCATGGGAAGGAACAAAGGAAGTGATGCTTCCTTGTTGTTTCAGACAAAGCAAGCAGAGTTTCTGTTACCTGGCAATAAGAAAGTTAGGAATCAAGGGTGTTCCATGGAAGGGGGGCGGTGAAAAAGTACAACCTTTTTATTTTTTTTATGTAAGAAGAAATTTCCAAAATAATCTTACTCCATTATAAGACTCAGTATCACTAAGACATATTCTAACACTAAACACGATTGCATTATGAAACAGAGTGGATATTAAAAGACTATAGTTCTTCTTCTTACCCACTCCTAAAATTGGTAAAGGGATATAATTAAATTGAAGAAATGAAAAAAAATAGAACTTACTTTTCACTTTGAGTTCTGACTGAGGTTCATATCTGAGGGCAGAAAAGTAATAGTCCACAAATGGCTTTTGACTTTTCATTTCAATGGAATAAATAAGATACACTAATTCTGATACACTTAATCATGAGAATAGAAAATCAAGTGAGAGTACAATGATATGGAATAGTTTCAGACCTTGTTGATTTTTTCACCTTTTTTATTAACTAAAGATTAATCAAGAACTTCCTCTGATTGCTTAGCTTCCTTATTTAACCTCTTTCAAGAATATAACTATTCCTATTACCTAGTGTTTCTAAACATGAGTTAATTGAGGCCCTTTTAACCTCCCAGGATCATCAAGATGTTGGGATTATACAAAAGTACTCCGAATTAAAGGCTGAGACGAATCTGTCTGGTTCCATAAAAAATAAAAATAAAAAAAAAAATTCATGGATCTTTATGTCTTATTTGTTTTACCTTAAGTTCAAAAATATTCATGTTGTTTCAAAGTTCTGATTTGTTCAAGTGTATATAAAAACATGTTCTGAAAAGGATTAGGAAGAATTACTACAGTACTCCTTTAAGAACTGTGTAATACAGGTTGTATATGCCATTTGGTCAGCTGTATAATCAGTTTTGTGGTCATTCAGTTTATAAAATAGAGAATGTAAAGGTCAAAGTTTTTACAATGAAACAGAAAATCAATCCAAAGATAGCCTTAGTTATCTGTAATTCTGACCTAAGAAGAGCACATCTTTCTCTAAAGCAAGAATTCAATGACAGAAGATGTGTGGAAATGAATACAAAGCCTTTGGTTAGTTATTGCAAAATTTTCACGGTAAATATTACACAAGAATCATTTGCTCTCACTTAAAGACACTTAGTTGGCATATCAAAACTACTATTTTATATATTTCTTATACTTAAGAAATTTTTTGTAGGCAAACAATGGTAAAACAACAAACCACTAAAATGCATGGATATAGAGAGATTTCTTTACTCTATGGTAGAAAATCCTGAAAGAAGACGTCCATAGCATTTATTGATTATAGAAGTCAGTAATATTTCTGTAATTATCGAGTTAAAGAACCATGAGTATACTTCTGACCAAAATAGAAATTACATATTTCAAACCATAGAGGAGAGTAAAATGTGTTGAAAACACATATGTATCCTTTAATGGGGGGGAGGGTACAGCATGGATATATTTTAGACCATTTTTCTTCCTTTAAGATGATACTGAATCTTAGCCTTTTTCAATCTGTTGTGGCTATATAATTTACCATTCAGAACTATACCTTTTGAGAATGCAAGAGGACACTAGTAATAATGACTCCTGGGAAACAGAAATGATAAAGAAATGAAAATAGAAATGATAAAATCTACTCTGTATGGTTGCCATTGTTAGACCAGGCTAGTTGGAAATGGCTACTCTACAGGAGGAGGTATGACTAACCGGACATTTTTGTAAAATTAATTACATCTAGGCTACTCTCTAGAAAATTTGATCTGGTGACAATTTAATAAGCATAACTGAGAACAAATTCTGAGAGTAACACATTGAAGACTGGAGCTTCTTAGATCTATGGAAGCTGCTAGACTGCATGTATATGCAAACATTTCTACATCTTTCAGCTCCAGGGAAAATAAATTACAAAGAATAAATGAAAAGTCAAACATTTGGGCACAGTATGTGACTTTATAACTTCTTGCCTGAAAAGCAAGAAAGGATTTTACTGGCCTCTAAAGATGCTTCTTTTTGTGTATGTCAAATAAACAAACATCCATCCAACTGATTGAAATGTACTTTGTTATAAGTTACTGATGAATTGAAACATGAGTTGAAACTTCCTTTTTTGGCTTAACCATTTCTGAACATCTGTGAGATGCAACGACAAAATGGAAATTGCTTAACAAACTATGCATTAAGAGAGCTACAATTTTGTTTCCCGTTGTTGAGGGAAAATAAAATAAATTTTCCATCCGTCAGGATGAGAGCTAGAGGGACTGATTACTCAAAATACAGTAGCACCTACATTTCTCCAAATATTCCCCAAGACATAGCATTTGCGCTGAGTATTCAATAATTTCCTCAAGCTGTACACCTGAAAAATATATGTCTCAAGTCTGGTGTTCATAATCTGGTAGACAACCACATGTGTTTACAGCCCATATCTTTGAAACAATTATTCTCTTGAGTATGCAAATATAAGGGGCTTGCAACATGTTTATTCAAAAGAATGGGCAAAAATGTTTCTTATGTGAGCATCTGCAGGTTTCCACTGGAAATCTACATAGAACAGTACAATTCCCTGTGAATTCATTTTCTAAAAAAATGACAGTTATACAAATTTTAAGACTTTACCAAGAATTAAAGAAAGTCAGTTTTGGTAACAATTTTTCATCAAGAAAAGCATATGAAAGAAACCTGACTAATGTATGCATATGTTAAGACCTATTATCTGATTTATTGCTTAGATCTTTGTACAATCTAAGACACAAAAATCCTAATTTCTAGGTGCTTCTAACTCACTGGCCCTTTCACCTGAGCCTACTCACATGCTATTCCACTATTAACTCTCGAGTAGCCTCACAACTAATTAGCTATTTTCTCTTTTCATTATCAATCTGCTTGCCTATGCTTGGGCATAAATAAATTTAAAATTACTCCAAATTTACTTTTTGAAAAAATATGCAACATCAGTCAAATATATGAAGGTACATAAATTAGAAATTGATACAAAGAAGTAAATAAATGTAACATTATAAAAAGATAATATTAAGTGATATGTATACATGTGCACAAATAAAGCTTATTGATTTGTTGTAATAGATACATACATAAACTCAAATGGCATACATAATTAACATTGTGCCCAACATAGAGTTAAACAACCATTTGTCTCAAATACCAAGGAAATATTTTTCATCATATATTATAACCAAAGAAAATGCCAATAAATTCCCAAAAGCACATTTCGTAAAGTCATATTTTTTTCCTAGTACATTAAAAACAAAAACAGAACTTCTATTTGAAATAGTGATGAATTATTTTGTTTATACTGTCTACTAATGATAAAACTTAAAATTCTGGATAAAATATTTTTAAATCATTTAAAAGGTAATAAATGGTAAGAAACGCCAAGCACAGAAAGGGTGAGAAGGATAAAAACAGAGATATAAATCATCCACATGAGCACTGTTGCAGTTTGAATGTGTCCCCTCCAAAATTCATGTTGAAATTTAATCCCCATTGTGGTGGTATTAAGAAATGAGGCCTTTGGGGAAGTGATTAAGTCATGGGGGCAGAGCACGGATCAGTGGCTTACAAAAGGACTGGAGGCAGCTCCTTTAGGCCCTTTTTGTCCTTTACAAGACATAATGTTCCTCCTCTCCAGGGCGTGCAGCATTAAGGTGCCCTTTTGGAGACAGAGAACTGCCCTTAACAGGCACCAGATCTGCTGGCACCTCATCTCAGAATTCTCAGCTTCCAGAACTTCAAGGTAATGAATTTCAGTTCTTTCTAAACTATCTAGTCTGTAGTGTCTCATTATCAGTACAAATGGACTAAAGCAAACATCAGGATGCTTTTAACCTTGAAAGTGTATGCCAAATTTGCCAAAGCATGGTGAGGGCAGAGGAGAAAGGAAGTCAAAACCTAGGACCTGCCCTTTGCAAGGAATCTGAAAGGAGGCTCTACTCACATTAATATAGGACACAAAGGATTGTAAAAGTAATCCCCAAATATAGTCTCTGAAAAAGAGATAAAGGGGAAAGAAAGGGAAGTTGAAAAATGACCTTTGAAGAGATACTATCTCTGGCTAGCCTTGCAGTGGAACTGCTCTCTAGAGGTTTCTGAGAACTTCAAGTTTTATGCTGGATTAAGGGTACCTTCCATTGGTCACAACCTCATGAACAGCTCAAAGCAAATGTAAGTCATGTCTGGTAGAATACACCATCTTTCTGAGCCTCAAAAAACAAATTTTTTGTATTAAAGAACTATTGATATACACAGGCAACGTAATAAAACACAGAAAGAAATAGGATACTGTGAGCCAGAAGCAACAGAAGAAATAGGAGACAGATGTGCATTGGATGTTGAAATTACCAGGTACAGTTTATGAAGCAACAATGTTTATCATATCTAAATACATAAAAGACACACTTGAAAATATTGGTAGGGAATAGACCACTATGCAAATTTATGTAAATTTAAGGTACAAACAAGTAGGAACTGCCACTAAGAATAGATGACATTATTTCAGATTAATTCTCCCACTGAAAACAATTATAAAATCTGGACAAACATTTATAAAAATATTTGAAGAGGTTAGAGAGATTTGAAAATCCTAAAAAGAGAAAGAAAGCCCAGCAAGCCCTATAAAAGGAACTGCTTTCTCAATAAAGGTGAAGGCAAATTCTGTGCAGGGTTTTCAGGGACTGAGAAACTGAGCAAATATTTTAATAAATGTACAGAGCTGAAATAACAAAACTAGAGTTCAAGACTTTCAGTTTGGATTTTAAAAGGTCACGTTCTAATGGTGAATAAAAACGGGGAAAAAAAAAAATCATTCCTCTTAAATACTGAAGCCCAGCTTCAAATCTTACTTAAACTTCTGTGGTTTAGATGGCTCTATATTGTTGATATATATTGTTAGTTATATTAATTATACTTTGTTAATACATGTTGTTAATATCTCTCCCCTAATTACTTGTCAGAATAAAGGTAAAAAACATTCTGGAAGATGAGAAGGTCATCCAGAGATGCTGGGAATGTTCAGTCATATGAAATATTCAGCAAAGGCTGGATACAGTGGTGCATTGCCTGTAGTTCCCGTGGGAACGTTGAGGCAGAAGGATCACCTAAGTCCAGTGTGGGGAGCACTGACAGAGGATGGAAGAGCAGTGACTGAGATTGGGGGGTCTCTGATGAGCTCATGGCTGTGGCATGCCTGGTGCCTGGGAATGTTCCTGTGCAAGGGCACAGGATGCTTAGCTGCTGTGGCAATGCCCTGCATGAGGAGGCTCTGTGCAAGAGTCCTATCCGCTCTGACTGATCCCAGGCACATAACTCCTGCGAATTAAAAAATTCTTACCCTAGACAACCACAATGTTTCACCAGCTCAGCTTCTCCTATTCCTGCCCACTTTACAGTAACTTTTAACAACAGACTTTCTTGAAAGCTGCACAAAGCTCCTAACATTGCACTTTGCAACTGTCAGAAAGCTACATAGATGCCCTTGTTTCTGTAACTTTCCTGAATACAAAGAATAATGCTTGCATAGTCTTTAACCTGATAGTGAAACATATATAAATAAAGATTGCTGGCATAACTCTTTAGATCCGCATCTCCATCAGAGAGCAGAGCTCCACCTGATCCCAGCTTAATCTTCAAAATCCACCTTTGTGAGTCTTTATTTTCCTAATCCCCCTTCATCCCTTGGTGGAACCTCAAGTTTGACTGTGCTGGTCACTGCAGTCCAGGAGTTCAAGAACAAGACCACCCTGGGCAACACAGTAAGACCCTATCTCAAACAAAATAAAACACACCAAAAAACCTTCAATGTACAGAAAATAACTTAGGGAAAAAGCAGACTATAAAAAAGACCTAAAGGATATCCAGGTACTTGACTCAACAGACACTGAATTAAAGTAACTGTATTTAATATGTACTAGGAATTAAAAGGCAATATTGAAGATGAAAGTCCCAAAATGGAAAGCTATAGAAACAAAATTAGACCAAGTAGAAATTCTAGAATTAAATAACATAATACCTTAAAAATAAGCACTCAATAAATAGGTTTCATGACAGCTAAATAAGCATTCAATAAATTGTTTCACAATGGTTTAGATAAAGCTGAAGGAGAGAATTATAAACTGGAAGATACATTAGGAGAAAACATTAAGATTAAATTATCAAATACAAAATTATAGAAAATACCAGAAAATAAAAAAGCACAAGAGATAATTAGACATGGCAAAATTTTTTCAGTTCCAGAACAAGAGAACAATATGCCAGAAGAAATATTTGAAAGAATAATGGCAGAATTTTTTCAAAAATTGATATAATATTACAAGAAACAGATACAAGTTCAATTATAAATTATAATTACAATAAACATATATAAAAACACTTGGAAAATTACTTTATAATTTTTTGGGGAGGAAATGGATAAATCTAAAAGCAGCTGAGGGAAAATGTCATGTTATGTTCAAGGAAGTAACAGTAACACTGCCAGCTACTCCATCGAAATTATGGGAGCAGAAAAAATATTAGAATTGTATCTTGAGAATACAGACAGAAAAAAACTGCCCACCTAGAATCATATATTCAGTTAAAATATAAGCAAAACAAAGTTATGTTCAAAAAGCAAATTAAAACTAAATTAATCTATTAGTAGGAAACATATTTAAGAAAATTTTAAAAGGGGAAATTTCTACAGTCAGAAAAATAAAAGATACTAGATGAAACTCCAAGAAGAAAGGCTGCTTCAAGCAATCAATAGGACAAATATGGAAATAAATATAAGTGAATATTTTCTGAATGAAGCAATAACAATAACATATTGGGGGTTGAAACTATATGTGCAAACAAAATATATTACAATTATAGATATCAGAAAAATTATATGCTATGCAGCATTGCAATAGGTAAAAGTTGGAGCTAACAAACTAATGGAGGGGAAATGTTTTTAATAATGACAAAAATCTAAATTGAAAAGAAGGCAAGGAAAGGGTAAAAGAACAGAAAAGTAGAAATAATAGGATAACTATAACTGGTGGATGAAAACTCAATTATATCCAACATAAATATAAGCTGGCCCATTTTCACACTAAATACAAAAAGTAAAATCCAAAATATCTGCTTTCTATTAAGAGTAATATTGTAAAGATACTAAATTTGAAAGTAAAAAGAATGAGAGCAATATCTGATGTAAATAGTAAAGAAATCAAATGTAGGTATAGTAACATTAGTCAAAGTATACTTTAAGATTAAAAGATTTATTGAGACTAAAAAATTTATGAGAATAAAAAGTTAGATTCTAAACTTTAATATCTGTAAAAGAAAACACAGTATCAAAATATGTAAAGGAAAAAAATGGCATTTCCAAAATGGAAAACTAGACAAATCTTTGCCAGTGGGCAATTTTAAGAAATTTAATAACTGATACAAAACAAGTTGAAATAAAAACCATCAAGGAATATAAGAAAAACAAAATTAACAAATTTGACCAAATGGACATGTATTGTATAATACTATAACAAACAAATGCAGAATATATGTGGTTTTTAAGCCACATGAAACAATTGTTTAAAAAAAAAAAAGAAAATTGAAGAAAAATGAAAATCTCTGAAGCTTTGGAGTGGTAAATAAGAAAGAAGGCTGAGAACATATTCACTGCTCTTTGTTCTCCATTATGCCAGAGTTGTAGGTGGTTAATTAAATGTTTGAGTACCAAAAATAAGAGACAAGGATACTTTTTAAAATACTGGGAATGAGACTTCTTGTAAAAGGGCAGCCACTCAATTTACATGATACCTGTTCAAGGCAACATTAACCTACTAAAAAACAAAAAGCAAAAAAACAAAACAAAAAGAAAAACTGGCCAAGTTCTGAACAATAAAGCTGAAACTGTGTGTGTGTGTGTGTGTGTGTGTGTGTAAATCTTCTTTTTGCCTTTTTGATATTTATTAATAATTTAATTCCATTTTGGTTAGAGCTAACCAAAATATTTTACTGTCTAGCTCTTTATAGAAAAAGTTTACAGTCATTTGGATATAAATTTAAGTACTTTAATTAAAATTATAAAGTTATTAGAAATGAAATTTGCCAATTAACCACAGAAAGAAATGAGATTAGAGAACATACATTGAAAGATAAGAAAGGGCCTGGATATGTGGTTTTCAACCTTAGATCTCTAGTACCACATAAATAAGTAAAATTTTAAAAAATGAAAAGCAACGAAAGAAAAAAAAACACCTTTCAAATATTTGAATGAAAACTCTAAGACAAATCTTATGACATTTCCAGAAAGGAAAATTATATACTAATCTCAGATGTGAATATAGATGCAATAATCTGATACTAAATATAGCAAAATTAATTAAAGCAATGATTAAAGAAGAAAATGTATAATAACAAAGATTTATTCTAGGCAAAAATGTTTTGATATTCAAAAATAATTCATGTAATTTGTATGACCACCTTAATAGTTAAAAATAAAATTTTTGAGAGAATTCAATCATGATAGTCCTTGGCACATTTGTAATAGAAAGAGACTTTAAATCTGAAAAGGTTATAGTCCATCTACAGCAAATATTTAATGTTTAAGTACTGTAGTATTCCCTTGGTATTGAGAATAAGATAAGGATGCATGCTGTGACCACTTCTATTCAACAAGGTACCTATTACAACAAGATGAGAGAAATAAGGGGTTTAAGGAGTATTTGGGAAGAAATAAAGTCCCATTATTCTCAGTTTTATATGAAGAAGATTCAAAAGAATTTTCAAACATTTAAAGTAATAAATAAATTCTACAAGTTTGTGATTCCATGGCCAATATTTTAAAAATCAATTATATTTCTAAATAAAAGCAACAAAAATGAGAAAAGTAAGCTTTAAAATAATATTTGCAATAATATAAGAATTTCAAGTACCCAGAATTAAACTAAAAAAGTTTTGTAAACCCTCTATATAGAAAATTAATGATATTGAGAACAATTGGAGTATTCAAATATATGGAGGAATGTAATATGCTCATGTATTTAATTCAATATCTTAAAACATTAGTTCTCTAATATATAGATTCAAAGTATCTCGATCAACTATTCAGCTGATTTTTGTGAAAATCAATTAGAAAATTCCAAGAGGTAAATTGAAAAATAAAGAGGACTAGTCTGCTATACTTTTATTATTGTAAGTAGTGATTAATAATATAGAATTAATGTAAGAAAGAATAAGTAGACCAATGAAAAGGACTAGAGTCCAGAAGCACACTCAGTATATGGATGCTTGATCCATAAGAAGGAAGGTACTGAAAATCAATGTTCAGCAACTGGTCCTCTCAATAAAGCCTATGGGGTCACGCAGATATCCACATGGAGTCAAAACAGATGGACTTTTATTTCCAT
The DNA here is from genome assembly GCA_020662805.1 of Glaucomys volans. Lineage (NCBI taxonomy): Eukaryota > Metazoa > Chordata > Mammalia > Rodentia > Sciuridae > Glaucomys > Glaucomys volans. The sequence goes on from JAJEJO010000815.1 coordinate 392,543, forward strand.
CAATAAAAGAATAAATACTTTGAACGAACTTCACACAGGACAATAACACAAATAAAAAGTGACTTAAAATACTTTCAATCTTCTTAAAAGTATCAAAAAACTAATTAAAAAAGAGGAAATTTCAGGTTGGGTTTAAAAGGTGTTAGACACTGTTGCAGTCTCTTTTTTTCACTGCTGTGACTAAAAGACCTGACCAGAACAATAGTAGAGAAGGAAGAGTTTATCTGGGGGCTCACAATTTTAGAGGTCTCAGTCCATAGAAAGTTGCCTCCATTCCTCAGGGCTCGAGGAGAGGCAGGACATCATGGTGGAAGGGAGTGACAGAGGGAAGTGGCTCACATGATGAGCAGGCAGCAAAGAGAGAGACTCCACTTCCTAAATACATTCCCCAAAGCAACACCCCCAATGGCCCACCTGTTCCAGCCACAACCCCACCTGCCTCCAGTTACCACTCAATTAATCCCATCAGGTGATTAATTCACTGATTGGGTTGAGGCTCTCATAACCTATTTCCCCTCTGAACTCTCTGGCATTGTCTCACACATGAACTTTTGGTGGACAACTCACATCCAAACCATAACAGACACCCAGACAGGAGGAGAGTTCAGCTCTCAGAACCTTTAGCCATAGGATCATTTGCCTATCTAAAAGAAATGGAGAGAGGCAAAGCAGAGTGAGATTTGGTTAGTCCTAGAGGTTGAAGTCCCAGCACACCTAAAGGAAGAGACCCAGGTAAACCAATCCAAGTTTGGGTTGGGATTGCCAAGGGTTGCATGCTCTGAGTAAACTGAACCAGAAACTAGCCTTTCTAGAAACTGCAGTCTGACTTTTAATCTTCTGATTTGCCCTGGAATCTTCAAATATTGAACATGGGCAAGGAAAATACTAAGTATGTACTATCAAGTCACAAACCATTTCAAGTATTTAACATTATAGAGTATTTTCTCTCTAAATAAAACAGTGCTAGAAACCAACAGCAAAATAACCAGTATGCCACATGTATTTGTAAGTTAAGAAATACACATTTAAATAATTTATGGATCAAATAATTAAACACAACAAAGACTAGAAAGTATTTTGAATCATATTAATGCAGTAGTGAAATAGTCATAGAAAACGTGAAATGTAGCCAAAACAATACCTAGAGGAATATTTATAATCTTGGAGGTATATATTAGCAAAAATTAAAAAGCCAAAAATTATTAAGATTACCATCCATAAAACACAAAGAAAATATGAAACAAATTCAAGGAAAGTTGAAGAAATGAAACAGCAAGATAATAGCAAATATTGGAAAGATCAAAAAAGGGAATTGGTTTCTTGGAGAATTTGATGATCTTCTGGTGAAAAAAAGAAAAAAAGAAAAATGAAAGAATGTACAATGAAGTAATATATCAGGAATTAAAAGATGAATTAAACTAAAAATCCAAAAGCCATTAAAAAACAAAAAGCTTCTGCCACACCCTGGACCACAGCCAAAGGGAAATATCTTGGTGAGGATCTAGATTTTTTTGAGATCCTAGAAATACTAAGTCCTAGGAGTAAACCTATGCCATAAGATTAAAGGTAATACCAAAAGGACTTACCCTCCTAACGCCTAATGCCAGCCCTCCACAGGTCTAGATTATCAGTTAGAAACATAATTACCAATTTATGGTAATTGATTTAACAGTTTTTCTACTTTGCAATTATTCAAAAGTGATATGCATTCAGGAGAAAACACTTCAAATTTTGTTTTGATCTTTTCTTGGACTAGTAATATGTGATACAATACTCTCTTGTGCTGCAGTTCTGAGCCAGCCACATGATGACAAGGGTTTATGATCAATGTTCTAGCAAGTGCTAAAAAGTTCCCTGTATTAGGGCTCAGGGGTAGAGTAGTGTCCCTTTAACCTGTGTGTGTATAGGGGGACTGTTCCAAGACCCCCCAGTGGATGCCTTAAACAGTGAATATATAGCACATTGTATGTACTCCTTTTTTCTATAAATGCATACCTACAATAAAATTTAATTTATAAATTAGGCATAGAGAGTAACAATAAATAATAATAAGATAAAATAATTACAATGATATACTGCAATACAAGTTATATGAGTGTGGCCTCTCTCTTTTTAAAGAATCAAGACATAGTATTTTTGGTCTGTGGCTGACAGCTGGTATCTGCAACCATGTAAAGCAAACCATGGATAAGGGGACTACTGTATTAAACACATTTTTTACTTCAATATTTCCAACTTAAAGTGAGTTTGTCAGGAAATAGTCCCATTATAAATGGAGGAGCATCTGTACTTCCCCAAACAAAACTCAACATTTACCAGTGGCAAAGGAAATCTTGGAGGTTTTATATTAAAATACCATTCACAATGTCAAAAAGTAGAATAAAGTTTGTTAAAAATGCAAGGAAGAAAAAAAGATGGATAATCACAAAATAACTTATTAAATGTTTATACAAAGATTACTCAGATATTAAAGTTAACATGGAAAGACAAATAACTATTAGAATTATGACAAATACAATTTAGGACAAATGCATGAAAATATGGCAAATTTTAATAGAGAATTACAACCTACAAAAAATCGGTTGTGTATGGTAAAACTATAAAATGTCATGGTGGAAATTAAGAGCTCAGTGGGGAGGGTTAATCATAGTCTATTCATAATACATGAAAGGCTAAGTGAGTAAGAAGGCTGGTTAACAGAGAACCTTTACACTGAATATACATTGAGGGAAAATGAAATTAGAACAGGAATGTCAAAGCAGTGTGGGACACTGTGAAATGTACGTGTTTTGGAGTCCCAGGCGAGCCAGGAGAAAATGTGAGGAGCATCATATAAGAGATGATTAAAAATTCCAATTTTCAACTTATGATGAAATATGTGAACCCAAAGTTTCAAGAGGGTCAGTGATCTACAAGTAGGCTAAGTTAACAAGCAAACAAAAACACCCGGGCATATCATAGTTGAGTTGCTAAAAAACAAAGAAGAATATCTTAAAAAGAGCAGGAACATGAGTGAGGGGGTAGACCGCCCCTCAGCAGACAGAATGAGAGCTTACTTTGCAGCATTAACCATAAAGTCAGAACACAATGAATGGCATGGTTACAGTTTGGGAAAATAAAATGCCAACCTAAAATTTTATACTCAGCAAATATACCTTTCAAAAATGGAAAGCAAATAAAGACGTTTTCTGAAAAATGTGTTATCAATGCAACCACATTACAAGACAGAGAAAAGGAAATTCTTCAAACTGAAGGGAAATGATCCTAAGCAGAAGAGATGCAGAAGATTTGAATATGATCAATGAAATTGTTTTATCATGCCTAGAAAATTATATGCAAAAACTACATAATATGCATTTTTAACATGTACATGAGAGAACTTTTGACACATAGAACACATTCTGGACCATAAGGCCCATATTAGCATACTTCAAAAGATTGAAATAATAAAAATATAATCTCCAATCACTGAGTAATTAAATTAGAACTCCATCTTAGAAATTAATTATCATAATTCTAAATAACCATAGGTCAGGACTCTGGGCAGGCCCATGTCCTATATAGACCAACGTAAATAACACCATGACTACTAAAACTTAACTAAAAAGAAAACGAATCATTTATAAATTACATGACTCCTAGAGAAATCAAACCAGTAATTAAATATCTATCCACTAAAAAAAACTAAAATATGTTCTTAACCTAAGAAATTAATTAACCATTTAGAAAGAATATCAACACTGCAAAAATTACTCAAAGGAAGGAGAGAAAAGTGGTAGAGTCTTTTATACTAGATTTTTTTTAAAAAACAAACTATTTGATGCTTACAAGAGCTAAGACATAGTAGTGATGCAAGAAGATATAAAAAGATACCCCTGTGCATACTAATTAAAATAAAGCTGGTAGATCTATAAAATACAAAAATATATTTTAAGACATAAGCATTTATAGGGATAAAGAACATTTTACAATGAAAAATGTTATGCTACCTAAAATTTAAAACAATACTAAATTTGTATCCAGCAAATAGCATAGCTTCAAAGACATAAGCTAAAAATTAACAGGACTCAAATAAGAAACACAAAAATTTACAGTCATTGTAGGAGACTCTGACACACTTTTCTCAGCAACAGAGAGAAGTGAACATGATGATTATCCTAACCATGTAGACATATATAAAATATGCACCAAAAATGCTAAATTTTTTTAAGTACCCATGGAACATTTATCAAAATTCATGACCTACTAAACTGATTTTAAAAGCTAACTAATCAAGGATTAAAAGTATACTTTGACTTAAGAAAAATTAAGCAAAAATCAAATAACAGATAGATAACTGTTATAGTACCAAATGTTTGGAAACTAAGTAAACACCTTCTGAATAATGACCAAAAAAATAGCAAAATTTAATATATTTTCCTGAGCCATAATGAATGCGCTCTGTATTAACTGTTGTGGGATGCACCTAAACTCAGATGGATCCTCAAACCTTCCATGCATGCACAGATTAGAAAACGTAAAGGCCACAAAATCCTTTATTTAATTATGTGCCAAAAGAGATTAGAAAAAGAAGTTTGAGTGAAACCACAAGAAAACACAAATAAAAAACACAGACAATAAGAGCAAAAATAGACAATGAAGATTATATCACACTAAGAAGGTTTTCTGTGTAGCAAAGGAGACACTCAACCGTGCAAACAGGCAACCTTACAGGAAGGGAGAAATATTTACAAACTATTCAGTGGACAAGGGATTAATATCCAGAATATCTAAGGAACTCAAAATTTCAACAGTAACAAAAGTTATCCAATTTAAAAATGGGCAAAGGATCTGGATAGACATTTCTCATAAAAGAATGACACATAGCCAAAAGCATATGAAAACAGTGCTCAACATCACTAGCCATTAGAGAAATGCAAAACAAAATCACAATGACACATCATCACACTCCTGTCAGAATGGCTATTTGCAAAAAATAGCAAAAAATAACAAATGCTGGTGAGGATGCAGAGAAAAGAGGAGGATGTAAATTATACAGCCATTATGGAGATGAGTATAGAGGATATTCCTCAAGAAACTGAAGCCTGTCTACCTCACAATCCATCTATCCCACTTCTGGGTGCATGAACCAAGAAATGATTGAAGCAAAGGTAGACTATTCCAGATTATCTGTGTGGTCCCTAAATGTAATCAGAGGAAAACAGGATTATGTGACTACAGAGACAGAAGGCAATTTGACAACTGAAGCAAGGTGCTATGCTTTTGGCTGTGAAGATAGAGGAGGGGCCACATGCCAAGAAAGGCAAGGAATGCAACTCAAAAAGCTGGAAAAGGCAAGGAGATCGATTATCCTCTACAACTTCCAAAGGGAGTGCCATCTTCCTGACACCAAGATTTCAGCCCAGCAAAATCCATGTTGGATTTTTGGCTTCCAGAACTGTAAGAAAATAAATGTGTGCAGTTTGAAGTCACCAAGTTTGTGGTAATTTATTACACAGAAAGAGAAAATGAACACAGAGTTTGCCTCTTGAAAAAAAAATGTAATATAATGGTAAACTTTGAGTAGGATGTTTAAAAAATCTTGGAGAACAAAAAAATTTTTATGGATATTAAAAACATCATAAGAGATTATGAATAAAATTTTTCAATAAATATGTGACTTTATGTGAAATGCAAAATTGCTTTAAAAACATCTTAGAAATGAGCACAAAAAAGAAAATTTCTGTAGTCTAAATCTATTAAAGATATTTTAAATATTCTTTTTAAATACTTCCCCAAATAATTCTACTTCACAGAAAGCTTCACTGATGAAGTCTTTTAAATTATTAAAAAAGAGGTAAGCCAGGTGTGATAGCACATGCTTGTACTCCTAGCAGCTCAGGAGGCTGAAGCAGGAGGATCATAAGTTCAAAGCCAGCCTCAGAAACTCAGCAAGGTCCTAAGCAATATAGCCAGATCCTGTCTCAAAATAAAATGTAAAAAGTGCTGGGGATGTGGATCAGTGGTTGAGCACCCATGGGTTCAATCCTCAGTACCAAGGGGCAAAAAATAGAAGTATGATCCCTCTTATACCAAGCCTTCAAGAAAAAGAAAAAGATAACAATAAAAAATATCTATTTTAAAAATCCTATAGCTGCCAGGTGTGGTGGTGCTTTTGTGTTTTTGAGACCAGCTTAATCTTGATGTCAAAATATGATGACGCTATCATTAAAAAAATAAATTAAATCATGAGTGTTGATTCATAAATTCAGTAAAATCTAGCAATACAATTTTAAACATACATCACAAAGAAGTTGTTTTCCCTTCAGGAATGTGTGATTAGTTTAAAAATCTAATAGTGAAGTGCTAGGTTCAGATGAGTTCATTGGTGAATTTTACCAAATATTTGAGGAAGAATTTATACAAATTCTCTACAATCTCTTTGAGAATACAGAAATATAGGGAATAGTTACTAACTCATTCTATGAAAGTAGCAATACCTTAATAGCAAAGCCGAACAGATACTAGAAGAAAACTGTAGACCAAAGTGTCTCATGAACATAGCTGCAAAAATTCTCCATGATATAGTAAATTGAATAAAACTGTGTGATAAGAATTACACAGCATGACCAAGTATGATTTAACCTCAAGCATGCAAGACTGGTTCAGCATTTGAAAATTAATTGATGTATAATTAGAGACAAAAAATACATATCAATAGTATCTATATCAAATGCAGAAAAAACATTTGGCAGAATAGAAAAACTCATTTATTATAAAAACTTTCAGTAAATTAGTAATAGAGGGGAACTTCCTCAACTTGATAAAAAATATCTATTTTAAAAATCCTATATCTGCCAGGTGTGGTGGTGCACACCTGTAATACAAGCAACTCAGGAGACTGAGGGAGAAGGATCACAAGTTCCAAGCCAGCCTCAGCAATTTAGGGAGTCCCTATGCAGTTAGCGAGACCCTGTCTCAAAATTAAAAATAAAATAAAAAGGGCTGGAGATGTGTCTTGGTGGTTAAGCACCCCTGGGTTCAATCCCTGGTACAAAAACAAATCAAAACTCTCACTAAATTATACTTAGTGATGGTAAACTTGAAGCTTTCCCTGTCAGATCAGGAACAAGGCAAGGATGTCCTTTCTCACCACAACTTTTCAACATTGTATTGCAAGTCCTACCTAATGCAATCAGAAAATAAGAGAAAGGGTATATAGGTTGGAAAGAAAGAAAGAAAACTTCTTTTCCTGAAGATGATATTATAGTCTATGAAGAAAATCTAAAAGAACTGACTGAACACATCTCCTGAAACTAAAATCAATTTTAACAGGGTTGTAGGATATAAGGTTAATATAAGGTTAATAGTCAACCACTACTCCTTTATACCAGCAATGAATTCAGCAAGTACCCTTTATGTTCCCCAAAAAACTTAATTATAAAAATTAAAAAGTATAAGATTTATATGAGGAAAATGACAAAACTCTGATGAAAGAAATCAAGTAAATAAATGGAGAGAGCATGGGTACAAGACTCAATACTGTCAAGATGCCAGTTCCTCCCAACTTGATCTATAGACCCAATGCAAGTTATTTTATGAATATCAATAAAGTTATTCCAAAGTTCATATGGAAAGGCAAAAGACCCTGAATATTCAAAACAATATTGAAAGAGCAAAGTTGTGTTGCCTGATTTCAGGATAAATGATAAAAATACAGAAAACATGATAGAGTGATATTGGTAAAAGAGCAGACAGACCAATGAAATAAAAGTGAGCCCTCAGAAATAGAACCATATAAATATATTCAACTAATCTTTGAAAAAGAATCGAAAGCAATAGAATGAAGAAAACAGTCTTTTTTTTTTTTTTTTTTTTTAATAGTGTTGGAACAACTGGGAATTCACATGAAAAAACAAAGACTGGACACAAAGACTTTACAAAAGTTAACTCAAAGTAGATCACAGAACAAAATGTAAAATGCAAAACTATATAACTCCCAGAAAGTAACTTAGGAAATATAAATGACCTTGGGTTTGGCAATGACTTTTTACTTGCAACACCAAAGACATAATCCATGAAAGAAAGAATCAATAATCTGGACTTCATTAAAATTAAAATATTCTGCTTTGTGAAAGACTCTGTGGGGAGAATGAAAAGACAAGTCATAAACTGAGGGAAAATATTTGCAATAGAGATGTCAGACAAGGGATTGTAATCTAAAATATACAAAGAACTCTTAAAATTCAACAATAAGAACATAAATAATCCAATTAAAAAACGGGCCAAAGACTTTAACAGATACCTCACCAAAGAAGATATACAGATGGCAAATAAACATATGAAAAGATGTTCCACACCATATGTCATGATGAAAATGAAAATGAAACTGAGAAACCCCTCCATACCTATTAGTTATGGCCAAAATCCAGAACACTGACAACACCAAATGCTGGTGAGGATGTAGAACAAGAACTCTTCTTCATTGCTTGTGCAACGCAAAATCGTAAAATCACTTTGGAAGACAGTTTAGTGGTTTCTTAGAAAACTAAACATCCTCTTAGCATATGATCCAGAAATTGGGCTCTTTGGTATTTAGCCAAAGGAGTTGAAAATTCGTGCCCACACAAAATCCTACACATGGATGTTTATAGCAGTTTTATTCATAATTGCTGAAATTGAAAGCAACCAAAATGTCCATTAGGAGATGAATGGATATATAAGCTTTGGTAAATCTAAACAATGGAATATTATTCAGCACTAAAATTAAATAAGCTATTAAGTCATGGAAAGACATGAAGGAACTTTAAATGTATGCCACCAAGTAAAAGAAGTCAATCTGAAAAGGCTATGTACCTCATGATCCCAATTATTTAACCTGCGGGAAAAGGTAAAAATATGGAGTCAGTATAAGGATCAGAGTTTGCCAAGGGTTGGAGGTGGGAAGGGAGGAATAGGAAGAGCACAAGAGACTTATAGGGTAGTAAATTAAACTGTATGATACAATAATGGTAAATACATATCATCAGGCATTTGTGCATACCCACAGAATATTCAATATCCAGAGTGAATGCTCATTTAAACTATGAACTGTGTGTGATGATGTTCTATCAATGTGAGTTCATCAGCTACAACCAATGTACCAACTGGTAAGGGATTTTAATAATGGGGGAGCCTAAGCATGTGTGGAGGCAGAGTGTGAATGGAAAAATCTCTGTAACTTTGCTCAATTTTTCTGTGAACATAAAGCAGTTCTAGAAAATAAAGTATGTTAAAAATCCATCAGTCCTATTCACTTAACAAAGATGAAAAATCATATTCACATCTCAGTAGATAAAGAATCATTAACTAAAATAAAGACATTAAAGCTTATAGAACAGAAAATAATAGTAACCTATAATTATTTAAATATAAATGGCCTAGATTTGTGCATCAAAAAATATAGGGTAGCTAAATGGATTTATTTATTTATTTATTTATTTATTTATTTATTTTTTTATTTTGGAACCAGGGATTGAACTTAGGGACACTTGGCCACTGAGCCACATCCCCAGCCCTATTTTGTATTTTATTTAGAGATAGGGTCTCACTGAGTTGCTTAGGGCCTCGCTAAGTTGCTGAGGCTGGCTTTGAACTCGCGATCCTCCTGACTCAGCCTCCCGAGTCGCTGGGATTACAGGTGTGCACCACCACGCCTGGCAGCTAAATGGATTTAAGAAAAAAAAAAAAAAAGATCTAACTATGTGCTGGCAACAAGATATTCACTTTATCTCTAAAGAAACACATAGATTAGAAGTGAAGAGATAGAAAAAATTCTCTATGTAAATGGAAAACGAAGAAGTACGGGTATTTATACTTACATCAGGTAAAATAAACTTTAAGTTTAAATTATCATAAGAGACAAAAAAGGTCATTTTTTAAATGATAAATGAGTCAATTCATTAGAAGGAAAAAACAATTTTAAATATATAAGCACCCAACATTGAAGCACACAAATATATAAAGCACATACTAACTTAATTGAAGGGAGAAATAGACAGCAATACGATAATAGCTTTGACTTCAATGCCTCTTTTCCCACAATGGACAGATTATCCAGACAGAAAATCAATAGAGAAACATTGGACTTGACCTGCACATTGGAACAAATGAACCCGACAGACATATATAGAACATTCTATCCCAAAGCAGCAGAATTCTTTTCAAGTGCACATGATGAATCCTCCTGTGCAGATCATATGTGAGAACACAAAACAAGGCATTGCAAATTTAAGAAGAATGAAATAATATCAAATACTTTTCTGACCAAAATGGAAAAAAAAAAAAAAAAAACTAAAGACCAGTAACAGGAGGACACATGGAAAATTCACAGATAAGCAGAAATTAAACAGCATGCTCCAAAACAACCAAGGTGTCAAAGAAACTAGGAAAAGGAAAAACAAAAATATCTTCAAACAAATGGAAATGGAAATACAACATACCATGCCTTTCAGGATATATAGTAAAAGCCATTCTAAGAGATAAGTTTATAGCCATAAATGCCTATATCCAGATAGAAGAGCTCAAATAAAAATACGTTGTACTTCAAGAAACTAGAATGCTGAGAACAAAATAAACACATTAGAAGAAGGAAGAGCATGACAAAGTTCAGAATAGAAACACATAAAAGAGATTAAAAAAAAATCAACAAAACCAAGAGTTGCTTTTTAGAAAAGATAGTCAAAATTGACACTTTATCTAGACCAAAAAAAAAAAAGAGGGAAGATATGTATAATATATATATATATGCATATATATATATTTATTAGTTGGTCTCATTTAAAAACACATATATACACCAAAAAATGCAAAGAATTATAAGAGGTCATTATGAACAATTAAACTCAAAAAATATAGAAAACCTAAAATAAATTATTAGATACAACCTACCAACAGTGAATCATGTATAAATAGAAAATCTCAACAAATCAACAATGAGTTTGAATACTATTCGATAATAAAACATATCCTGTCAAAGAAAAGCCAGAACCTGATGGCTTCATGGCTGAATTCTACCAAATATTTCAAAAAGAACTAATACCAATCTTTCTCAAACTCCTCCAAAAAACTGAAGAGGAGGGAGCACTTCCAAACTCAGATTATGCTGACACCAAATCCAGGTAAATGCAACATAAGAAAAGAAAAATACAGGACAGTATTCCTAATAAATACAGATGCAAAAATTCCAGCAAATTGTTAGCAAACAATTCAATTGCACATTAAATGGATCAACCATTATCAAGTGAGATTAATCCCTGGAATGCAAAGATGCTTGACACATGAAAATCAGTAAATGATGCACCACCTTAACGTAATGAAGGATAAAAATCATATGATTATCTCCATAGATGCAGAAAAAACATTTGTCAAAATTCAATATCAATACACATAAAATAAATGTACCTCAACATTATAAAGACCATATGTGGAACCAGGTGCTGTGGCACATGCCTGGAGTCCCAGCAGCACAGGAGGCTGAGGCAGGAGGATTTCAGGTTCAAAGTCAGTAACTGAGTGAGACTCTGTCTCTAAATAAAAAATAAAAAAAGGGCTGGAGATGTGGCTCAGTGGTTAAGCACTCCTGAGTTCAGTTGCTAGTTACAAACAAACAAACAAAGACCATATGTGACAAACCCATATCAAACTCAATTGTGAAAAGTGGAAAGGTTTTCTCTTAAATCAGGAACAAAACTAGGATGCTCACTTACATCACTTCTATTTAACACAATAGTAGGAGAAATAGTCATATTAATTAGGCAAGAAAAATAAATAAAAGAAATCAGAAGTTGTCTCCTGACAATCTAATTATATATAATTATGTATACAATATATAATTTATATATACATATATAAAATCTGAACAAATCAACAATGAGCATGAATGTGGAGTCCTAAAGACTCCATTAAAGAACTATTAGTACTAATAAACAAGTTCAGTTCAGGAAGTTTATAGGATCCAAAATCAACATGTAAAATTAGTACTGTATCTAAAAACTAACAGCAAACTATCAAAAAAAGAAAGACAATAAGAAAACAATTCTGTTTACAAAAATATCAGAAAAGGAAATATAATTAGGTAAGTTTAACCAAGGAAATGAAAGACTTGTACATTGAAAATTATAAAACACTGATGAAAGAAATTGAAGACAACACAAATAAAGATATGTCATGTTTATGGACTGGAAGACTGACAATTTTATACAGATGATCCTCTACGTATGATGACTTGACATAATTTTCTGAATTCACAAAAATGCAAAAGTGGTACATACTCATTTGAAGTCATACTTTGAGTTTCAAATTTTGATTTTTTCCCCCAGGCTAGCACAATTGGCCATTCTAATTGAGTAAGATGAAATATTAGAGTTCTTTTAATTTGCATTTCTCTAATTACTAGAGATGGTGAACCCTTTTTCATATATTTATTGATCACCTGTACATTTTCTTCTGTAGAGCGTCTGTCCAGACCCTTGGCCCACTTATTGATTGGGTTCTTTGTATTTTTGAATGGTATGAATGTACATCATGCACAACCATAGAAATGAAAAGTTGTACCCCATTTGTGTGCAATGAATCAAAATGAAGTCTGTAAAAATTTAAAAAATAAATGAAAAGAAAAATAAGACTGAGGTTATCCGATCTTTTGATTTTAGACTATATTATAAAACTATAGCAAACAAAAACACAGCACTGCCATAAAAATAGACATGCGCACCAAAGGAATAGAGTTCCCTGAAACAAAATTCCACATATTTATTTCAATTTATCTATGAAAGCTGTGTCAGAACATACAAAGGGGAAAGGGAAGTCTCTTTACTAAATGGTTCTGGGTACGGGATGTAGCTTAGTGGCAGAGTTCTTGCCCAGAGTGCTTGAGTTCTTGGGTTCAATTCTCAGCACTGCTGGAAAGGAAGGGAAGGGAAGGGAAGAAAGGAAGAAAGAAAAGAAGAAAATGATAAATGATACAGAGACAACTAGATATTCACAGGCAGTTGAATAAAAGTGGATCCTTATCTAAAATTATATATAAAAAATCAGCTCAAAATGGATTAAAAACTTAAATGTAAGACCTGAAAGTATAAAAACTTCTGCAGAAAATGTAGGGGAAAGGCTTGTTGACATTGATCTGGGGAATAATTTTTTGAATATGATCTCAAAAACATAGGACACAAAAGCAAAAATTGACAAATAGAATTACATTAAAACAAAAATCTTCTGGTACTGCAAAGGAAATAATCAACAGAGCGAAGAGACACATATGGAATGAGAAGATATTTTTAAACCATCCAACTGGTTAATATTTAAAATATATAAGGAACTCAAACAACTCAAGAACAAGAAATAGATCATTTTTTAAAAAAAAAATGGACCAAGGTGCTGAATAGACATTTCCCCAAAGAAGGTATGTGAACGGCCAGCAGATATATGAAAATGTGTTCAACATCATTAATTCTCAAGAAAATGCAAATCAAAACTTCAAGAGAAGCCACCTCACACCTATCATCAAAAGGATAAAATGTAGCCGGGTATGGTGGCGCACGCCTGTAATCCAAGCGACTTGGGAGGCTGAGTCAGGAGGATCGCAAGTACAAAGCCAGCCTCAGCAACTTAGCGAGGCCCTAAGCAACTCAGTGAGTCCCTGTCTCTAAATAAAATACAAAAATAGGGCTGGGGATGTGGCTCAGTGGCCGAGTGTCCCTGAGTTCAATCCCAGGTTCCATAGATAAAAAAAAAAAAAAAAAAGGATAAAATGATAAGTGTTGGCAAGGATGTAGAGAAAATGGAAAACTTTATATACAGTTGATGGGAATATAAGTTTCCACAGACATAATGGAAAACAATATGGAGGTTCCTCAAGAAATTAAAAATAGAACTACCACATATCCAGCAATCTCACTTCTGGAATAAATCTAAAAGAAGTCAAATCAATGTGTCAAATGTTAAGTGCACTCCTATGTCCATTGCAGCATCCTTCACCACAGTCTAGATATGGATTCAACCTAAGTATCCATCAGCTGATGAATACATGCAGAAAAGGCACACTGTATGTGTATTCAATGGAATGGTACTCATCTTTTAGAACAGAAGGAAATTAAGTCATTTGTGGCAACATGAATGAACCTGGAGAATAACGTAAACTGAAATAAGTCAGGCACAGAAAGTAACACTGCATGAACTCACTCACTTGTAGAATCCAAAAAAGCTATAGAATCATGGAGGAGAATGGGGCGTGACAAATAGGTAGACACTGGTCAGAGTGTACATGTTCTCAGTCAGACAGGATGGATGTATTTAGATATATAACATGGTGATGTAGTTAATATATGGAATGAAAATTGCCATAAGAGTAGATCTTAAATATTCTCATCATCAAAATTGATACATATGTGAGGTTATAGATATGTTAATACATATGTGAGGTTATAGATATGTTGTCTTTATCTAATTATTTTACAATGTATAAATATATAAAAAATCATATTATGTACCATAATTATATAGTTTTTATTTGTTAATTAATAAAGCAAGGTAAAGGACTATTCAACATAGTAAATAAATTTTATAATGTTCCAGTCATTATAACAAGGTAAAAGAAAAAAATAATAATATCAGCTTTGAGGGGGAAGGATAAAACTACTATTATTCATTAACAACATGGTCCTATATATAAATAAAACAAAACTAAGTAATTTAAATTTATTTAATTATTAGCCATTAATTTATCATTTTCATAAATCACTTTTCTATTTTCAATATTAATATTCAATATTAAAGGTTAATATTGATATTAGTAATTAATAATTCAGCAGGGTATTTAATAAAGGGTAAATGTACAGTACTTCATTTTTGTGTTTTTTATATACCAGTAATAAATAATTAAAAGATGGAAATTTTAAAATAATATAAATTAAAATAGCGCCCAAATTCATCTAATACATAAAAAAGTCATTCTACAAAACACTTAAGTAATTTTGAGAAGGCCTAAAAAATACATTTGGGATATGACATTTTACTAGAAATATAAAGGGCCAAAAATGAGATGGCGATACAGAAGAAAAAAAATACAAAAGTTTCATACTTCTCATGGGCAAAGTTGATTGTAAAGATTCAGTAAGTGAAACATTGCGTTATTGCTCCAAGAACAGAATGCAGACCAATGGAACAAAATATAAAGAAGAGAACAAGACCATAACAAATCTACACATCCTCCTTCAATTCATGCAATATGAATACAGTCTGTACACGAATGGAAGGCAGAAAAGGGATGATTTTTCAATGAGTGACTCTGGGACAAAAGTGGAAATACAAAAAATATGAGCTTTGATTTATATACCTACTGAGAAAGATAAAAATAAAGCCTCTACATGTTCACCTAGGTTAATTTGTTGCGGATCTTTTCTATATAGGACACAAAAAGCCCGACTTTGGAGGAAAAGATGCATAAATTGGACTGTATTAAAATTAAGAACTTCTTTGTAAGAACAACAATAAAAAAAAGAGTAAAAACTAAGAACTTAATAGAAGATTATATCTGAAATACCCATATCTAACAAAGGAACTGGATTCATAATATGTAAGTAACTCCTACATGACACTAAAAAAAGAGAAAGAATGGGCAAGTATCTTGAATAGACACTTCACAAATGAAGAATTCGAGATGTCCAATAAACACAGGAAAACAAATTAATACTGAAACGAGCAAATTAATACTGTAATGAGATACAACTCCATACCCAGCACAATGGTTAAAATTCTAAAGAACACTGAAATTCAAAGTGATGGTGAGATGTGAAACAACTGGATCTCCCATTCTCTGCTGATCACACTATCCCCAGGTACAACTATTTTGAAAACCTGGCAGCAGCAACTAAAGCTAGATATATGCACCCCATGTAACTCAGCAGGCTCACTCCTAGGTATATTAAAAAATACATTTATATGTGTGCCAGAAGACATGTAGTGAAGCATTCATTGACTCACTCTTTGTTAAAACTGGAAATGAATATCCTTCAAGAATATATAGGAATATGTAAACATATGAGAGAATAATAAATATATTAATAATTAACAACTATGTATAATTACTTGGATGACTCTCATAAATATAATTGAAATTAGATACAAAAGAATACCTAATAAAGGATGCATTTATATAAAATTAAAATACAACTATAATCTAGAATGTCTGAAAAAAAGATTGTTAGAAGTCAGATAAATGTCATATTTGAGTGGTTACAATGACAGGGCAAGTCATAGAGGACACTTCTGGGCTGCTCATCATGTTCTATTCCTTGACTATGTAGTACCTCATTCATTGAGCTATAAGAATTCATTGAGTTACTATTGATTTGTACATTACCTATGTTGTACTTCAAAAAAAATTTACCTTTAGCAAAACTAAAAGATTTATTTCTTCATATTATTTGATTTGGATAATGTCCTGTTTTTTTGGTTCTGGCAATTTAACCCAGAGGTGCTTTATCACTTCAGCTACATCCACACGCCTTTTGTTTGTTGGTTGGTTATCTTATTTTGAGGCAGGGTCTCACTAAGTGATAGAGGTTGGCCTTGAATTTGTGCTCCTCCTGTCTCAGCCTCCTGAGCCAGTGGGCTTATAGACATGCCACAGCGCCCAGCTAGATCATGTGAATTTTTAACATGTACTTTATTTTGAATATAGTATTTTATTTGTTTAGTCAATACATATTTATAGAGCATCTGAAAATCATGGAATTTACCCCTTGTTAGTAAATATTCTTTCAAATTTATTTTAATGACTACATTTTTACATCAAAATATGTACAATTTTATAACTTACTTGTCTTCTTTTTTTTTTAACTACTGAGTATTTTGCTTGGTCTTCAATTCTACAGTATCATAAATAGTACTGAAAAAAATAACCTCATACTTAAACTTTTGACCATCCTTAAAAATAACCACCTACATTACTGGATCTGAGGGGTATAAGCCTTCCTTCTCCCCAGATTGTTGTGTAAACAATGTATACTGATTTGCAGTCTTGTAGACTTTCTGTAGCTTTTCCATAGGAGTTGTAAAACAGTGAGGTTCATGGTGTGCAATGTCCTTTCTGGGATCTTTTTATGTTTTTCTAGGATCTTTTTAATAAATGTTTTTCTAGGATCTTTTTAATAAATAAATAATAAATAAAAAGATTCTAGAAAAAAGGAGTCTCGACTCCTTATGGTATGAAACAAAATTAGCTCAGACTTCTGACTCTTAAGTTTGGGTTGCAATATCATCTTAATTATATATAGTTCATCATGGGACAGCCATGGTTCAAGTGACAAATTCTGCAGAGAGAACATGGATTATAGGAAAACCAGATTCATTTTAATTTTAAACTTGCAATTTGCTGCCCATTTGACTTGGTGATTTCAAACAACTGAGCCCTAGTTTCCACCTGTATAAGAAGATAATCATAAATAACACATTTAATTGCTTTGAACACAAAGGATATAATATATACAATGAGTCCAACGTAGTATCCGACATAGCCGTTACTCAATAAATGAATTATTTTCCCTTTTCAATCATGATATGCTTTCAATTATCCACAGTAATGTAGGTCAAATGATATAGATAATTCTAAAACTTTTTATCACACCAGACTTTTTATTGCTGGTGATAAAATATAAAGAAGCTGATTTATTTCAGTTTCTCCACCTATTCCTGCCCTGCTAGCCAAAGTAAGGAGACTGAATAACATACAGACTGAAGAACCAATCTATAAATAATTAAGAGCTGGTCTTAGGTCTTATTTTATGCCCCCAAACCTGAATCATTATGAAATTAAAAGCCCCTTTGCAAGTTGTGTTTTCATTTGGCCTTTAATAAGTAACTTTCAAATGTCTAGCTTTTTTATTATTATTATTTTAAAGAGCCTTTAAAAATCATATCAGAGGTTAGGAAAAGGTTCTACTTAACAATATTTTTTCCATGTGAATACTATCGTTAAGACAATTACCACTGATCACCTTTTAATGACATTTCAAATTCGCTTGAATATTTTTTAAAAGGTCATACAAAACTACATAACTTGTAAAACTGAACAGCACAAATGGGCTTCTGCATTTGTTCAGACATGTACCAGGTTTAGTTCCTGCAGGCTCACAGACGGTTTTCTCCTTAGCAGTTTGCCAAATGTATTTTAGAATGTCCAAAATTTAAAATGTTGATGTATGTGAACCAACTACATAATGAAAGAATCCATGCACCATTAAAATGATAATGTGAGTCACTCTTTATTTTTCTCAAACGTGCTAAGTGCAAGTAACTAGATCTCACAGAGAGGATCAAAAAGGTAAATTGGTAATATTTTGAGTGAGAAAGAGAGGTAGATATTCCCAGTCAACACTGAGTTGTTTTCTGTTTTTTTGTTTTTTTTGGTTTTAGAGGATTCTTCTTTTCCTTTTTGTTGCAAATATCAAATTATGACCATGGAATATGTATAACAAGCTCCAATCCAATCCTGATTATTCAGAGCCTAATCATACAGTTTGTGTTTTACCCCAGCCATTTGCTTCTACTTTTTCTGCCTGCTGCCTGCCTTTTGCCATTTCACTGCTTGTTAGTCTTTGGCCAGAGTATCCCAGAAAAAGGAATTTTTAAAAAGAGGTGGGGGGAGGCAGGCCAAACCATTTGAACTTCTTCCAGTTTTGTCTGAAGTTCCTACAGGAGGAAATGAGGGTACATGTGCACATGAGATTCTTAGCTTGTCTTTGACTCTCACTATATTTTCCGGATCTTCCACATTCCCTGACACTATTTCTATTAATACTTTAGAGATGCACATTTTGGGGACTTCCTATTCTTCAGAGGTGATGAGAACTACCTGTTTCACAAAGAAGAAAAGGAGCCTAACGTTTTAATTTAGTATAAAAAAAAAAAACAAGAATATTTTGCCTTCTATGTGGTTTGTGCCCTAGAAAACAATGATTGGTGTTAATTCTGGCCCAGTCACTAAAACTGCATATATCTTCGCTGATTCCTTTGAAATTCATCTTCCTTATATGGAAAGACAATTATTAATGACTATCCTTACTACTTTTCAAAGTCATTCATAATGACTGGCTCAAATAAGAGAAATAAATTTCTTTGAAAAAGTAACTCCAAAGACCTATGTGTATGTATAAAAATGAACAAAGAATTGTTCTGATGAAAAGATGCAATGGAAAAAATAACTGAATTTGGAACCCATTGGACATAGGTTCAAATTTCAGCCCTGACACTGTCTTTGTGACCTTGAACACAGTTTTAAGTATCTCTAATCTCCATTTCTCCATCTGTAATAAGAATGATGATACTTGTAGGAGCCTGGGAGGAGGCAGAGCAGCTGAAACTCTCATACTTTGCTGGGGAGAATGAAAAATAACATAGACCTTCCAGAAAAGACCCTGGCAGTTTCCTATTTCCTATATGACCAGGAGATACCACCGCTAAGTACCTATATGTGCCACTCCACTTTGAAAACAGTATAATCCTAAAAAACTATATGTGACTCTTTTGAGAAGTCTTTATTTATAATTGCCAAATCCCAGAAATAACCTAGATTTTCTTCAACTGGTGAATGAATAATCAATTCACAGTCCTGCTATACCATAGAATACTACTTAGTAATAAAGAAGAACAAGTTATTCATTCACACACGAGTCTTAAACGCATTTTGCTAAGTGAAACAAGCTATAACCCAAAGTGTACATAGTATAGTATTGCTTTCATTTGATGTACGAATGGGCAAAATTATAGCAGTAAATAATCGGTGCCAGGAAACAAAGTGGTAAGGAGTATTTTACAATGAGGCAGCATGGTGGTTTTTGAGAGCAATAAAATTATTCATATATTAACTGTAGTAGTAGATAAGTGGTCCTATACATTCTCCAAACCCATAGCCTCATGCATACCACACAGAAATAATAATGTAAATTTTTAAAAACATCAAACAGGAAGTGGAGAGAACCCGAAATGAAATAAAAACTGCACAAATGAACCAACTGTGTTACAAATGAACAATACAACCACAGGGAATTTTGGACAAAGGAGAATAATTCACCTAAGTTTTTTTTTAAAACAGCATTTTGACTGAATATTATAAAGCTAAAGATAAAAGGCATTCTACAGAAACATTATAGTTAGGAAATTTATTTCTACAAGGGAATCGACTAGCCAATCTGGAACTGATTTTTGTATATGCTATAGTTAATCAAGTAGGTAATATAACACAGAAAATGAGAGCCAGATTTCTCACTATCAGAGAAAAAAGTTACAAATGAGGAAGAAGGAAAGGCTAGTGTGAACTTTTATAGTACTGGCTTGGAATTGAAGGTGTAAGAATGAACTCACTTTGTTTATATAAAACTCACTTTACGTATATAACTAAATACAGAAATAAAAATATATGTATGAATATGCATGTGTTATTGCACATGCATGTATTTTCCAACTCTGATTACTGAGAGACATCAGAAGCATTGGTACCCCACTAGCAATAAGCACACCTAATACCCAGATCTTAATTTCTAAGCATGATTTTTCAACAACAAAAAAATCATGGCTTCTTGGTAAAGTGGTCCCTACTAGTCTGAGATGTAGAAAATCAAAGTGAGTCTGGTTACATTGCAAAGTAAGGAAGTGCTCAGAAAAGATGCAGCATGTTGAAACAGCATAAGCACTAGCTTAAAAGAACTCTGCATGGTCAAAGTTGGGACAAATCAAATAATAAAATAAATGATGCTAACACTGCATTATGATCTTTTGAATGACCATCCATGAGTCCATATTGATATAATTAAATGAGTAAACAAAAATAATTTGGAGATAAGGGGACAGCTTTTCCATATAAAATAATTCCAAAGTATAAGCATAAAAAGAACACAGAAAGTAGGAAAATCACCTCAGGAGATAATGATAATTACTGTTGGAAGCCAGATCCACCAATGAATATAAAATTAGAGGACAAAAGTTTGAAAAAAAAACAGGATATTTGCATAGCCTTAAAAGTATCCCCCAAGATACTTATTAATTACAAAAAGAAAAATAGTAACTTTATAGTGAAAAACTCATCAGGCACTGTCTTAAGAATACCATAATGTATTAACATCTTATATCTCCTGATGATACAAATGAGAAAGGTGGACAAGGATTCTGCAGTATCCTTGTCAAGAAGGTGTAACCTTAATATAATTATGAGGATACATCAGGTAATTATAAATTAAAGGTCATTCTACAAAATAACTGAAAAGTACTTTTCAAGAGTATAAAAGTCACCAAAAACTAAAGCAAGGCTGAGGAACCTATCATACTTTGGAGGAAACTAAGAAGATATTTCCTACCTGTGTTCTGAATTATTCTGAATTAGATCAAGGAATAAGCAAAATAAAAAGACTCCTAATTGACCTAATGATAAAAACATGATGAAATCTGAATAAAATCTGTAGTTGAGTCAATAGCATGACAGTAATATTAATTTCTTAGTTTTGATCAACATGCTGTGCAAGGTGTTAACATTAGGGAAAGTTGACTGAGGGTTCTACAAAAATTCTACACTATTTTTACAACTTTCCATAACTTTCAATTATTTCAAAATAAAACTTTCAAAGATAATTTGAGTAATTAGGAAATAAACTAACTTTCTGCAGTATCCCTTCAATTCAGAATGGTTGAGCATCATTTTCAAATTTAAAAAATTATGTTGGCATATAACATAACACTAGGCAGAAATAAATTTTAAATGATAATTTTGTCCTGTTCTTGTCTTACCTGACCCTAAAGGTCTTTGGTTAAAACAAAAACAAACAAAAAAATTGGCAGTGCTAGGGATTGAACCAAGGGTCTTGAGCATGCTAGACAAACTACCACTGAGCTATGTCCCTAGTCCTTGGGTAAATATTACTTAAATATTTCTTATAAAATCTCATTGTAAGGGCTGGGATATAGCTCAGTTGGTAGAGTGCTTGCCTTGCAAGCACAAGGCCCTAGGTTCAATCCCTAGTGCCACAAAAAAAAAAAAAAAAGATAAAAAAATCTCATTATGATGATATCTACATTATACTGTATGAGAGTAAGGAATAGTATTAATTGATTTGAATTACTCTTACAGATAGGAAGGACAGGAGTAAATTAGATTTGAATCAGATCCAATAAGTATGCTCATTCACTTGAATTTAAAACAAAGAAAATAGCAATTATTTAAGAACAAAAAATATTTATTCAAAAAGTTGGTTACTTTCAGCGATTAGTATTTAAAAATAAAACTCAATGCTTCTGGGTACAGTGGTGCAGCAACTAGGGAGGTTGAGATGGAGGACTGTGAGTTCAAGGTCATCCTAGGCAATATAGTGAGATCCCACCACAAACAAACAAACAAACAAACAATTTTACTAACAATTCTGAATATGATAAGATCATATGTGTATTTTTAAAAAATCAAAACATTTTTACACACAAACACTTAAGGACTTATCTCACTGTTGAGATATGGAAAACAATATATTTGCTGCATTTTGTGGATTCTGTTTTTTTCCCCATACTTGATTTCTTACATATGATTTTCTAAAGTTCAATAAAGATAACATATTGTGTGCTCTGTAAATAGAATATTGCAGAAGTCAAACAAAAGACATGTGACCTCAACCGATCCATATATTATTTTTCACAAAAGTTTCAAGGTTATGACTTTTTTCCTTATTTTTTGGCCAAGTTTTATACTTGCATAGTAAGCACATTCTCCCCTTTAACTAAAAATCTGAAAGAACTTTAATTTGACGATCCCTGTAAAACATATGGCTTCATCATGATTTTACCAATTTTAATTTTTTCACTGACTAGAAACCAAGGATTAATATGTCTGGTATTACCAGCTAGAAGGATTTTTGAAAGAACATAAATAGAAATTTAAGATCTCTCTCACCTATTCATATATTAGGGTTTTTTTTCTTTTTTTTATTATTAGAGCTTTATGGTTATACATAATAATTGGGTTAATCCCGACAAACTCATACATGCAGAGAAATCATATGTAGGTTTTTTTAAAGGGAAAAATATGATTTGTTGAATTGATTGGGATATTTAAAACAGGCTATGTCTTCTGAATTTTGTAAGTTTTTTTATTTCATTTTGAGTCAATGCTTATATACATATATAGCAAGTAGATGTCCATGTTTGATTTCTTTCATTATGGCAATAAGTAAAGCCATCATTCTTTTGCTACAGTGCTCTGAGTTGGACATAAATCAGAATTCATTAGTAGCCATGAATGTGTTACTCCAATTACTGTTACTACAGCAATGGTTAAATAGCATTCGGATCCCTTACATAAAAAAGTACAGAGAGCAGGAAAAACAGCAAAAAGTACCTCGAATTTCTCAGCAAGATGTTTGCAGAGGCAGAAGGGGATGGTAACAAAGATCTTCTGACAATTTTCTCCCCATAAACACAGCTATTCATGAGAGGTAAGGAAATCAGGTGAGAGACCAATGAACCAACTTTTAGTATAGTGAAATGAAAATACATATTGAAGAAGGCAGGAAGGAAAAAGCTACCTGTGTCACTCCTCCCTGACCTCCAGCAGCTCAGTGTGAAGAGGACACCACACACTTGGAGGAGGGAAAGATAATAAATCCAGACCTTAGATTTCAAATCTAGTGCCAGGACTGCCATGGCAAAGCCCCTCAATCGCTATCACTGTGGATTAAAACTGCTGGAACACCTCTAGGCCATGAGGTGGCTGTTTGCCTCCCAGCCATCCTCCAATCTTGGGTGGCAGAGCAGGCTACAGGGTTCCTCCTGCTGGGAATAGGGCATGCAAACCAGCACAGGGCTGTGCCTTGTAGCTAAGTGTCAGGCCTACTGCAGTAAGACCTAGGATCTGGAAGAAATTGAAGGCCCTATATATGGGTGAGAGCTCACAGAGACTCTGGATTGTCTCTGGCATCAGGCAGAGACCTGTGTACCAGTGAGGTAGCCCTGCATTTTAATTCTTAGAGTAAGCCCAGGGTACCCCCACCCTCCCCCTGAGACTGTAAAGACCCCTGAGGCTATAAGACTCAGATGCAATCCAATTTGGCATCAACATTGGTGATGAGGGGAATGTCTCCACCACTCATTTCCCACCTTTGGCAGAACAGCTATGGCCTGGTCAGTGGTCAGAGATGGGGCTTTAGAACTGCTCCTTCACTAGACAGAGATCTGCACTCAGTGAGATGAATTTGTGGTTCAGCCTGCTTCACCACCAGCTGTGTCATGACACTCAGAGCATCCCTGAAACTGTGTCTGATTCTTGCAGCTATGTGACTCAGGTATGACACAGCTTAGCATCAGTTTAGATAGCCAAGAGACTACTTCACCAAAACTGCACTAACTTCAGGCAGCATAGAATGGTACAAGATCCCATTCACTAGGGGGAAAACAGAATAGTAACCTAAGACTTTGCCCTAGAACTTAACTCTTGGTCTGATTACAACTATCACTGGGCAGATTCTACAAGCTCCACCCCCAGGACTTTATGCAGATCGAGCCTCTGGAACAGCTTCAGTGCCAGGAAAAGACATGCTACCCCCTATCCGGCTTTTATTTCAGTCAGGCATCACCTATAACTGGTTGAAGCAATCCAGGTTGTGAGTCCATCTCAATGTTAAGCAGCTCATATCAGTGTGGGACTTGGTTCTACCTAGTGTTATACTGGTCTTGGTGGTCTCAAGAGTATGACACAGCTTGGTGTCTTGTTGGCCATAGGTCTGATATAGGAGCCTGGAGCTGTACAACTATGGTGACTTTATCCAGAAGTGGACAGAATTGTAGTCCTGAACACAGACTGATAACTGTGGAAGAGGCATCTGAGACTACCTAACCCCTAGTAGACACTCGTAGCAACAGATTACTCTTGTATGTATTCTCTTGGTTCTTTTCATATACCAACAATATAAATGGGACAAATCCAGGCTTAGATAACCCTCTAGTATTGAAACAGTGACAACACATAAATATCAGGTTCCTGGCAAATCTGCACCTGGATACCATACAGTTCTGAAATAGTGGAAGAGACTACAGACTTAGAAAAAATAAGCAGCCTGCTTACAATGTCTGGAAAGACAGGCACAGTAATTCAGAATTCCTCTAATAGTGTGAGAATTGTTGTGAGTCATTCATATATTTAGTATGAAGACTAAAAACAAAATAAAATAATCACATTAATATGTTGAGATGTAGGCAATATGGAAAAATGTAAAATGAGACCCTGAAAATTGAAAATGTGGGAAGGAATGAACTGCAAGTATAGAGTATATTTTCCCATTTTTGTTTGTTTCTATTCTTATTTTTATGATAATGTTAAATTGATACCATTTCAAAATAGCTTGTTATACTCAAAAGATGTTTCATGAAAGACTCATGGTAACCATAAAACAAAAATCTATAATAGACAAACCAAAAATAGTATGCAAGAAACTCAGTGCTATAGTAAATCACTATAAGAGAGGGTTAAAAAAAGGAACTACAACCAAAGTAGAAAATAATTTACAGAATGGTTATAGTAAGACCTTACCTATCAATAATTACCTTAAATATAAATAGATTAAACTATACAATTAAAAGATGGAGTTACTGAAAGGGTTAAAAAAATAAGACTCAAACATATGTGGCTTATAAGAAACTCACTTTATCACTAGGAAAATATGCAGACTAAAAGAGAATTGATGGACTAAGATATTGCATGAAAATGGAATCCAAAAGTAATCAGATTAGCTATTTTTTATCAAATAGAATAGATTAAAAGCTATAAAAAGGAAAAAGGAAGGCCATTATATAATAATAAAAAAAGATCAATTCAGCAAGAAAAAATAATTATATTTGCAGCCAAATTTTAGAGTAACCAAGTTTATTAAGCAAATATTAATATATATACAGGGAAATAAGGACTCTGACACAATATTTGGGGACATTAACATCCATTTTTAGCAGTGGACAGATCATCCAGACAAAAAAAATCTACAAAAAGGCACAGTTAAATTGCGTCCTAGACAAAATGAACCTACAGACATCTGCAGAACATTCCACCCAATGGCTACTGAATAAACTTTTTTCTGCTCAGCAAATGGAACATTCCCTAGGATACATCACAAGCTAGGCCAGTACATGTCTCAATAAATTTCAAAAATTTAAATCAGAGTGAGTATCTCTTCTGACCACAATGCAGTAAAACTAGAAATCAATAATAAAAAAGCCTTGGAAACTTCACAAATACATGTAAATTAAACAAGTGTCCTTTAGAACAGCCAATAGATCAATGAAGAAATCAAGGAGGAAATTAAAAAATTTCTTACAACAAATGAAAATGGAGACACAACATAATAATACCTATGGGATAGAGACAAAAGAGTATTAAGCAAAGTTTTATGGTAATCAATGCCCATACTTAAAATAAAATATAATAGATCCCCCCCAAACAAACCTATAAGTGCATATCAAGGAACTAGAAAAACAAGAAAAAAAATTAGTAGAAGAAAATAAATAATAAAGACCATATCAACAATAAATGTTAAAGAAACTAAAAAGACTAAACAAAAAAATCAATGAAACAAAGAACTGATTCTCAAAAAGATAAACAAAATGGACAAAAACTTAAAAATACAAAGAAACAGAAATAATAAAAGACTCCAATAAAATCAGACACCAAACAGGAGACATTACAGTTGACACACAGAAATACAAAAGATTTTTAGAGATTATTATGAAGAACTATATGCCAACAAATTTGATAACCTGGAAGAAATGGACAAATTCCTAGACACAAACACCTTTTCGAGATTTAATCAGAATGAAACTGAAAAAATAAAAAAAATAACAAGTAACAATATTGAATCAATAATTAAAAGCATCCTATCAAAGAAAAGCTCAAGATTGGACAACTTCACTGATGCATTTTACCAAACATTCAAACTAGCACCAATGCATGTTGAGTTATTCAAAAAAACAGAAAAGAGAGGTATTCCTCTGAATTCATTCTATGATATCAGCATTACCCTGAAGTCAAAACCAGAGAAGGGCACAGAAAACTATATAACAACAGACACAAAAATTTCTCAGCAAAAAGGTAGCAACCACATCCAATGGCACATTACAAAAACTGCTTATCACGATTAGTGGAATTCATAGCAAGGATGCAAGAATAGTTCAATATATGCAAATCAATAAACATAATACACCACATTAACAGAATGAAGAACAAAAAAATATGAGGATTTCATTAGAGGTACAAAAAGTACATTAGAGGTACATTAAAATTCAACACTGCTATGTAACAAAAAAAAATGGAACAAATTAGGTACAGAAAGAACAAATCTCAACACATTAAAGGGCATTTATAATAATCCAATAGCTAATATTACACTGAATGGGAAAATGCTGAAAGTTTTGTAAGATCTGGAATAAGGCAGGGATGCTCACTTTCACCACTTTCATTCAGTATAGTTCTGGAAAGCCTACCCCGAGTAATCAAGCTAGAGCAAAAGCAAACAGGCAAATTAGAAGAGAAGATGTTAAATTTTCACTATTTGGAGATGACATGATCTTATATATAGAAAACCTGAAAAAATCCACCAAAAAACTACTAGAACTAATAAATGAATTTAGCAAAGTGGCAGTGTACAAAATCAAGATACAAAATTCAGTAGTATTGTGACATGCTACCAGTAAATTATCTAAGCTAGAAATCAAGAAAGCAATCCCATTTACTACAGGTATAAAAAGAAGTAATTTACCTAACAATCAATTTAACAAAAATGC
Source organism: Glaucomys volans (assembly GCA_020662805.1). Taxonomy (NCBI): domain Eukaryota; kingdom Metazoa; phylum Chordata; class Mammalia; order Rodentia; family Sciuridae; genus Glaucomys; species Glaucomys volans. Next base: position 420,359 of record JAJEJO010000815.1, read on the forward strand.
AAGATCCCTACAATAAAAATTATAAAACACTTATGAAAGAAATTGAAGCGGACAAAAGAAAATCTAAAATATATCCCATGTTCATGGAGTGAAAGAATCAATATTGTTAAAATGTCCATACTATCCAAAATGATTTATAGATTCAAATGCAACCCCTATCAAAATGCCAATGATATTTTTCATAAAACAAGAAACAGCTACTCTAAAATGTATACAGAAAAAACAAACCATCCCAATAGCTTGAGCCACTTTCAGCAAAAAGAAAAAAGCAGGATGCATTACACTACCTGACTCCAAAAAATACTGTGAAGCTGTAGTGATAAAATAGCATGATACTGGCATGAAAACAGACAGAAAGACCAAGGGAACTGAAGAGAGTGCCCAGAAGTCAACCCAACACCTGGATATGATCTTCAAAAAGATCTAAGTACACACCTTGGAGAAAGGGGAGTCTTTTCAATAAATCATGCTGTGGAAATTTGATATGTAAATGTCCTTCAGAACATGGAATGGTCAAGGAATTTTCTTTTAAACTACTCCAAAAACACAGGAAATAAAAGCAAAAATGGACAAAAGGTATTATATCAAACTAAAAATCTTCTATACAGGCAAGGAAATAATCAACAGGATGAAGGTAACTCATAGCATGGGATAAAATAATTGCAAAGTATACATCTAACAAGAGTCTGAAGTCCAGTATGCATATATGGAATCCAGTAGCAAAAATAAAAATAAAAATAATTTAAAAATGGACAATATACCTAAACAGACATTTCTCAAGAAAAGACAGACAAATAGTGAATAGAAAAATAAAAATAAAAAAGTTCAACATTACTATCATGGAAATGCAAATCAAAACCCTAGTGAGGTATCACTTCATCCTAGTAATAATGGATATGATAAAAAAAAATCTAAGAAAACAAGTGCTGGTAAGCATGTGGTGAAAAAAAGAGAACCCTTGCACACTGTTGGTAGGAATATAAATTAGTGTAGCCATTATGGGAAACAGAATGGAGCTTCCTCAAAAAATTAAAAATAGAACAGCCATATGCTCCCGCAATCGCACTGAGCTGGGTGTATATCCAAAGGAAATTAAATCAGTTTATCAAAGAGAAAGCTGCACTTCCATGACCATTGCAGCACTACTCACAATCACTTAAGTGTTCAGGAATTGATGAATGGATAAAGAAAATGTGGTACATGTACACAACGATATACTATACAGTCATCAAAAGAATGATATCCTGTTATTAGTGGCAACATGGATGGAAATAAAGATCATTGTATTATTAAGTTACATAAGTCAGTTACAGAAAGACAAGACATATGATCTTACTTATATCTAGAATCTTACATAGTTGATCTGGTAGAAATTGAAAGTAGAATGTTGGTCATCAGAAGCTGGGAAGAGAAGGGACAAAGGGACCGGTAGGGAAAGATGGGGCAATAGGTACTAAGTTACAGTAGCAGCAAGAATTTTTGGTGTGCCATTGCACAGTAGGATGACCATGAGTAACAATAATGACTGTACTTTTTGAAAAACTAGATGAAAGAATTTTGAAAGTTTTTACCATAAAGAAATGATAGACTTTTGAGGAAATAAATACACTGAACCTGATTTAAACATTACATAATGCATGTAACAAAACAAAACATTACATGGTACCCATTAATATGTATGTTTTATGTTTTTACATTAAGAATCAATTTTTAAAAAGATAATTTTATAGCTTGCATACCAGGTAAAACATTCATTATCAAACATTTATTTATGCCATACTAAGCTAAAAGTACCATGTGAAAGCACAAAACTATTCAAATGTTAGTGGTGAGATATATTCCATTGTGAATATTCAATGATATGTATTCCATTAACAAAAAATAACTCATCTAAATCCACATTAGAAAAGTAAAATTTACTGTAGTTTCAAGCTATACTATGGGTTATAACTCTAGTAATTAAGTTGAAAGATAAAAGAGGTCAAGAAAATGCAAAACTAAAAAACGGTGATAGTAATAGCACAATTATCTATTGAATAAATGGTGCATATCAGTACCTACTCTCTCTGATTCTTTAGGTATAATTTATCCCTTTGCAACAATCCTGCAAGTTCAGTATTCTCTCAATTTCATAAGAAAAACAAAACAAAACTGATTCTCAAAATTGATGTGATTCACCCAATGCCACAAAACCAGTAATTGTCTGCTTTCCCAATTCACAAGATCAGTCTCCCCAAAACTTCTGTAAAGTTTTGAGAACTCAAGTAAAAGCACCCTTGGTCCCTACCAACTCATTTCTAATGCACAGAGATTGTAACATTTCTAGGTGCAAAGACTGACATCAGCATCCACACTATGAAGAGGTAGAAGATTATCTCAGATGGAAATTTCCATAAGATTCACTCTGAATTTCCCAGGTCTCCCAAGGGAAATGCTTTACTACCAGCGGCATACTGCACTTTGTAATTCCAACAAAGCCTAATCTAAACTTTTCTTGGATTCTCAGTATCACAGTGCTTAGGGACAGACTTATGGTGCCCTGCCACCCACATTCTATTGTCCTTTCTTAAATCAGAATGTCTTTCTACTAGACATAATCACCTTCCATGCTAGCCACTGGATGGTGAAATCACCATGACACCAGGAATACATTTTAGTGTGAAAAGGGGAAGAATTTATTCTCTTTCCCACTGTTTTATACTTTGTAATCACATCTCCAAATTAGTGGATTTACTCCTAGAACATCAAACATCCCTCATAATGCCATACCTTTAGATTCTATTTATTATTTCCTGACTTTAAATTAATGCAGAGGCTTAATATGGACATATTTCCATTCTCCCTCATCTCTAAACACTTTTTCACACTAGTCAATATCTCTCTTCCCTTCTGGGCTTATCACACACTACACACACCCACACACACACACACACACACATATGAACCCATTCACACAAATTTCTCGAGTGATTTCCAGAATACCAATTCCATAATTAGAGGAGTTTAAAGTGAAATTTTAGATCATCATTAACACCCTACTATCTTTCTCAAATAGGACAGCCTTGACTTATCTTTCATAACCTCTGTGAAGTCATTTATAATATCCCCCAAGCATAGTTGGTCCTGTGACCTTTGATGCTATCCACATTTTCCATATCATCTTTAATTTTAATGACTGATTTAAGTTGCCATTATCTTTTATAGATTCTGAGCTTCTGGAGCTTGTAGATCATTTCTTACTCAACTAACACAATGTTAGTGTCCCTGGTGTAGCTTCTAGATTAATAAAATTAATGAATGAAATAATTCATTATAGAAGACATACATAAAATTTTGTCTTGATATTCCATTTTGAAATCTTGAGCTTTGCTTAGACTGCAATGTTGGTGATGACCCATTTACCAAGACCTCACGGTGATCTATAGCTTAATGTAATTTAAATGAATTTGATTTTATTTAGAGACATTTATTGAGTGACTATGTGAGAGAGAATAAAAGATTCAGAAACAAAAAATATGAACATAAGGACTAGTATGATTTCTGATATGACAAAAATTAAAACAATCTGTTATGAGCATATAGAAAAAAGTGAATATTTTTGATTCAAGAAAATTTCCCAGAAAATGTATCTTCTCAGCTATGATTTTAAAGTACGAAATATAGGAATTTGGGGTGAGGAAATAACTGGAGCAAAGCTCAAAGATTGATTACTATGTGGAGTAGACAAGAAACAAAAGAGACAAAAATATCTGCTATTTAGGATATGTGACTGATGTATGGAGAGAGAGAAGGTGCCCTAGAAAAAGGCAGAAATGTGAGAAAGAACAATTGTTGAGAACAATGATTGTTTCATTTATATAATGAGGAAGGTCAAGGTTTTTAAGGAAAATGACACAATATTTAAATCCATCAGAATGTAGAGATTGGGTACTTTTAGGAGACATCAACTACCAGTACCCAGTTCTCTTAATTCTGGTCCCTGTGTAGAGCCCTGAGATGGGGCTAATATTGTACAGGTTAAATAGGGGTCTGCTTTGGAACCTCCCAGGCTATTTGGCTGCTATTGTTCTTTGTACTGTAGGGGTTTGGGGTTGGTCCAAAGCTAGAGTAAGCCTTGGAATGTCAATAGCATTCCCAGCCTCTGAAGTAAGGGAGGGGGTTTGTCTAAAGGAGTATTCTGTGACAGGCTAGTCTTAGGTGAAAGGTACCAAGGCCTTCACATCTTGATGAGTGCAGAAGAGACCTGGGAGCTGCTAGAAGTGGACATTGTTTGAGATTGGTCCTTGAAGGAGAGGGTCTCATGAAAGTGTTAAGTCTCTCATATTTAAAGAAGTTCCAGACTAATGAGTTCAACTTAATGCTATTTAAATTTTCCTATTTTTAATAAAACTCTAAATTGCTGTTTAAAAAAAAAAAGAATTCTCAACTGTCCTTTTCATCCTCAGGGTATATATTCTGATGTATATTGAAACATGTTCCTCATTCACTTATATTTCTCAAGGCAGCCAATATCACAAGTGTCTCTGGTCATCTTCTTTCTTTCAAGATCGATTTGCATAAGTTGGTTGCTTATTAATTATTGGCTCAACTGCATTATTTAACTCTGAAAAACAAAGTTTAACAGATCATGAAGCCAGGCCTTGTTAACCAATTAACTTGTATGCTAAAAGTGATTTATTCTAAATCAGATCATTGAGATTTTCTCTTCTGAAAGGGAAAAATAATCAACAAAATTCTTTATAAAAATTCTCAGAGTTTGATACCTGCTGTCCTTTCCTTTCCTCCACCAGGAAATGACCATGACTATAATGATAAGAAAAACAGTTTGTGGTTTAGTCTATGAATCCAAGGCAGAATCAATAAAGTTTGGGCTGAATGACTAGGAAACAAAAGAAAGAAAAATACAGGGACCCTTAAGATGTTCAGGTTTAAAGCTAAAGAGTTTAGTTAAGATACACATTAATCATGAAAGTAAGTTGAATTTGAAATGTCCGGATAAGACTGCCAAAATCAGAGTGAGATAGTGTCTGAAACAAGCCTCCATGCCAGAGCATCCAGCACATAATGAACAACTTGGTAATAAAAGGGGCCATCAGGTGGAAGAAACAGACCAGGAGAGTGTCCAGAGTTTCATAAAGGAGGTCATCAACATCACCATGTCTTAGAGGAGGTTCTCCAGTGTGAACATGAGAAAGAGGCACTCACCTTTTTGAGAAGAGGGATATGGGTACTCATGATCAGCTCATAGTCATGCTGCAAAAGTCATAATTGCTGTTTGTGGTCAACAACTACTAGCCCATTTCATAAATGCATCCTTCACAGTCTTCTCTAAAACCAATCAGCCATTAGTCTTTATTAGGACAGCTTCTAGCATCATGGTTATTATATTGAATGTCTCTATGAAATTAAAAACTAAGTTCATAATATTTTATTTTCCCTCTAATAACTTCCTCAAAAATACAATGAGCTGGGGAGAGAAGAAAAGGAATAGCATTGCTTATAAATGATATACCTTAAATATGTAGGCATTCAGATAGTCTGCAGTAGAAAAGAAGGAGATGCCCCCCTGCCAAAATGCAAGCTGGACACTGAATATTTTTTAATAGTATCTATTTTATTTATAAATGACCTGTTTCTTCTCTGCCCTCTACCAATCTCCCAATCTCTCGCTGTTCAAATTTTTCCAGGTATCATTAGAAATCTCAAGATAAGTGCGGGGGAGGGGAACTTTTGCATTATTGGAAGTACAGAACAAACTTAGCTGCTCTATAATTGTTCAGTTTGGGCTGGCAAGGTCACTAAGACAGAGTAGGTCTTGCTTGGGTTGGCACCAGCTGAGCAGGCAAGCATCATAAAGTATAGGTGAGAATAGATCAGTGTTGTGCAGAGTCCCAGAGGACAAGCAGCCGGATGGCTCTGCCACGCCAGATGACCAGCCATGGAGGTAACTCTAAATAGGGAACTGTGTTTGTCAGTCTTCCCCAGAGATACTAAGATCAATGTTCCATGGACAAACACACTGAACTGTCATTAGAGCAGATGGAAGCCAGAGTTCCCATCTCTCTGGCCTTCAGTTAAAGTTATTCTTTGTTAGTTAGACCTGAAACTAAATTGTCTGTATCTCCTATCTAAGTCATATCTGATTTCCAGGAGGAAAAGAAAAAAAAAACTCAAAATTAAATTGTAGAGGATTCAAGATGCAGATTAGAGGAACCCAACATTTATTTGCCTCCTTCTTCATGAGATAAAACCAAAACAAAGTGCTGGAGATTGACCCAGGATTTACACACTTTGGACAGGTGTTACACTCCCTGCTCAGCTGAGAGGAAGCACACCTAAGTCCAGCCATAACCTTGTCCCATTTATATATAGTTGAATACTTCAGCTTACAGAATAGGGAGGACAAAAGCCCCCAGCTGATGACCTATTCCCAAGTAGGCATAGCTTGGGGGTTGATGTTTCACTTTCAGACAGTTACCTCCTGTTATGGTTAATTTGAATGGTCAACTTGATTGGATTAAGAGATGCCAATGATTAAGAGGTTTCTGGGTGTGTCCATGAGGGCATGTCTAGGAATGACTGGAATGTGGGATAGTGAACTGAAATGGTGCCCCTCCCTAAGCATGGGGAGCACCACCGAAAAGGATGAAGGCTTGGATGGAATAAAAGTTGGAAGAACTAGGCAGCAGATGCAGATGCAAGCTCAACTCTTCTTGAATGGGTTCTTGATTGCTACTTCAATCGTCTGAGGACATCACTCTTGCTTCTTCACTCCTCCAAAGTGGACTCTGTCGATGATTCTCCAGGTAGTTTCCAGAACCCTTGGTCTTAGACTAGGGTAGCACTGTTGATCCTTCTTGCTCTGGGGCTTCTGCTTCTTGGACTGTGCAGCTACTGGTTCTTTCAGCTCTCTAGCCTGCAGACGGCCATTGTGGACTATCCAGCTTCTGGTTGTGTAAGCCAATCTAATAAATCCCTTTTTATCATTATACTTCCTGTTGATTTTGTTCCTCTAGAGAACCCTGACTAATACACCACTACAGTAACAGCAGAGAGAAATAACACAATAGCAGACATTGTACCTATGAGGGCACTCAACACTGATCATATCCATACTCTATCAATCACATATCATTGATAAGACTGGCTGCGAGTGCCACAGAGAGGGACTGTGATCCTGGTTCTTGTCTCTGTGTGAAACACCAGAATCTGCACCAGTGCCTAAACAGATAATAAAATCGACAGGCCCTTCAATGCAAGTAAATTGCTTTCAAGTAACAGGACCAACATGAATAGTGCCCACTGAAAGAAAATTACTGAAGCCAAAATTACCATACCCAGAAAGATAATCCTTCAGAATTGAAGAAAAATTAAGACCTTCCAAGATAAGCATAAGCTAAAGAAATTCATAACCACTAGACCAACATTACAGAAGATTCTTTGGAGTACTGTATACCCACAAGAGAAAGATAAGCACATTCATGAGAATATATAAAAGAATAAATCTCACTAGAAGAGTACACACACAAACGAGAAATAGGAAAGAATCAGACATTATCAATACAATAAACCATAAAACTTCTAAGATGAATAAGAGTGGTAGAAATGATCATGGAATATTTAAAGAAAAAAACAGAAGGAAAATGACAATAACAAGTACATACCTTTTATGGTTTGGATATGAGATGCTGCCCCCAAAAACTCGGGTGTAAGACAATGCAAGAAAGTTTAGAGGTGACATGATTAGATCATGAGAGCCTTAACCTAATCACGGCATTAATCCACTGATAGTGATTAACTGGACAGTAACTGTAGGCAGATAGGGTATGACTGGAGGCAGTAGGTCACTGGGGGTGTACCTTTGGGGTTTATATTTTGTTCTTAGTGAGCAGAGCTTTCTTTCTTCTCTCTTGTTGCCATGTCCTGAGCTGCTGTCCTCCTCCATATCTTTCTGCCATGATGTTCTGCTTTACCTCTGTCCCAGAGCAATAGGTTGGTTATCAATGACTGAGACCTCTGAAATCATGAGCTCCAAACAAACATTTCCTCCTCTAAAATTGTTCTTCTCAAGTATTTTGGTCACAGGTGGTGAAAAAATCTGACAAACGCCATAACTTTAGAAAATGACCCTGAATGTAAATGGTCTCAATTCTTCAATTAGGAGATGTAGACAGGCTGAATTGATTTTTTTAAAAAGACCTAACAGTTTGCTGCCTACAGGAACTCACCTTACCTGCAAAGATGTACACAGTCTGAAAGTAAAAGGATGGAAAATGATATTCCAAGCAAATGAAATCTTAAAACAAGCAGAAGTAACTGCACATACGTCTGATAAAATAGATTTTTAGACAAAAATCAATCAGAAGAGACAAAGAAGTTCACTATATATAAATCAAGGGAACAACTCTCAGGAAGTTTTAGTGTTTTTAAATGTATATGCACTGAATGTTAGAGCACACAATTTTATGAAACAAATGCTACTAGAGATAAAGGGAGAGAGAGATTCCAAAACAATAATAGTGGCAACTTCAATAACCCATTCTCCAATAGATAGATCATCCAGATAAAAAAATCAACAAAGAAACAACAGGGTTAAATTACATTATAAATCAAATGGACTTAACAGACATCTACAGAATAGTTTATCCAACAGCTGCAGAATACACATTCCTTTTATCAATTTATGAAACTTTTTCAAAAATATACCCAATATCAGACCACAAAACAATTCTTAACAAATCTTTAAAAATTGAAAAACTTCCTGCATTTTATCTGTTCTCAATAAGATAAAACTAGATATAATAGCAAAAGAAATGGCAGATATTGTATGAACACATAGAGATTGAAAAATGTACAATTTAACAGTGAATTTAACAAATCAGAGGGCAAATTACAAAATGTCTTGAATCAAATAAAAATGGGAACACACATATCACTTTTGGGATATAGTAAAAGTGTACTAAGCAGGAAGTTTCTAACAATCAGTTTCTCTATCAAAAAAAATATAGCAATCTCAAATAAATAACCTAGTGATTCAGTTCAAGATCTTAGAACAAGTTAAACTCAAAATCAGTAGTAGGAAAGAAATAATAAATACCAGAGCAGAAATAAATGAAACAAACTCTAAGAGATCAACAGAAATTATCAATGAAACTAAGAACCAGCTCTTTCAAAAGGTAAACAAAAAGCTAAACCAATTAAAGGAGAAGATTCACATAAATAAAATTAGAGATGACAGAAGGGGATATTACAACACACACCAAGGAAATCTGAAGGATGAGTAGAGAATATTTTGAAAATACATATGCCAATATTCAAAAATCTAGAAGAAATGGAAAAATTTCTTTACGTATGGTTATATGTGACCATACTGTAGGATACATTTGACCTACCAAAATTGAAACAAGAGGATACTAAAAACATTAATAAATCAAGAGCAAGTAACGATATTAAAGCAGTTTTAAGTCTCCCAACAAATAAAAGCCTAGGACCAGAGATTCACTGCTAACATTTACCCAACTATTAAAAAAGAACACTAATGGTCTTCAAACCATTTTTAAAAATAGAAAGGGAAGGAACCCATCTAAGTTTATTCTATGAAACCAGTATTACCCTTCTATCAAAACCTGATAAAGACATGCATGCTAAAAACAAAATAAAAACAAGTGAAACTATAGGCCGATATTACTGAAGAACAAAAATGCAAAACTTATCAATAAAATACTTACATACTGAACTCAACAGTACAAGAAAAAAGAAAAAAGAAAACATATACCATGACCAAGTTGGTTTCATTCCAGGGATGCAAAGATGGTTCAACATATGCAAATCTGAAAATATATAGTACAACACAAGAATAGAATCAAGGATAAAATTCATATGATAATCTCAATATATATGGAAAAAGCCCATGATAAAATTCAACATTTCTTCATGACAAAAGTCCTTGAATAAATTAGGTATAGAAGTATCACATCTCATCATAAGACAGGCTATATATAACAATCTCATAACCAACATCATACTGAATAGGGAAAAACAAAGCATTTACTCTAATATTGAAAACAACAGTGTCCAATTCCATCACTCTTATTCAACATTGTATTAGCAATTCTAGCTACAGTAATTAGACAAGAAAAAGAAACAAAGAACTGGGGGTGTAGCTCAGTGGTAGAGTACTTATCTATTGTGCATGAGACCTCAGGTTCAATCCCCAGTACCACATAGAAAAAAACTGAAAGATCCATATGTGTGAAATTATCCCTATTTGATAATGATTCTATACATAAAATATCCTAAATATTCCACCAAGACTTTTTGAATTGATAAACAAATTCAGTAAAGTAGCAGAAAACAAATTCAACATAATAAAAGTCAGTGCCTCTCCTATACACCAATAATAAAACCTTACCAAGAAAGAATCAAGAAAGTAACCCATTCACAACAGCCACTCCCCCAAAAATGTAAATAAAAACTACAATGAGATTCCATTTTACCCCAGTAAGAATGGCTACTATATATACATAAAAAAGTGTAACAAATGCTGATGAGAATGTGGAGAAAAAGGAACCCTCATACACAGCTGGTGGGAATGTAAATCAATATAGCCACTAAGGAAAACAGTATGGATATTCCTCAAAAAACTAAAAATAGAACTACCATATGATCCAACTATACTTTTCCTGGGTACATATCCAAAGTAAATGAAGTCAACATACTTAAGAAATTCCCACATCCCCATATTTTTTTGCAGAACTATTCACAATAGCCAAGATACAAAATCCGCCCTAGGTTCCCAACAACAGATGAATGAATGAAGAAAATATACATGACAGAGCATTTTTCATCCATAAAGAAGAATGAAATCCTGTCATTTGCAGGAATATGGGTGGAACTAGATATCATGTTAAATGAAATAAGCCACACACACACAAAAAGACAAGTATTTTGTATTTTTTCTGATACATAGAATATCAGTCACTTTTTCATCACTGTGAAAAAATAGCTGACAAGAACAACTTAGAGGAGGGAAAGTCTATTTGGGAATCATGGTTTTAGAGGTCTTAGTCCACAGTGGCTGACTTCATTTGCTCTAGGCCCAACATAATACAACGCATGATATCAGACAGGTATGATGGAGGAGAACTTCTCCATTCATGGCAGTCAGAAAGCAGAGAAAGAGCAAAGGGGAAGGGTCCGCAGGAAAGAGCAACCCCTCCAGGACAGCCCTCCAGTGATCCATCTTCTCCACCATGCCCCACCTTTCTACATTGAACACCGATTTAAATTACTATGGACTGATTAGGTAGGTTACAACTCTCACAATTAAATCTTTATCCTCTGAATATACTTACATCAGTAAAGGAGACTTTGTGGGACACCTCATATCCAAGCTGAAACATGTGGAGGCTAAAATTAAATTAGTCAATCAATCAAACCTGAAAGTAAAAGGGGGACTATTAGGGACTAGGAAGGAGAGAAAAATAGGTGGTGGGGGAGAAACAGGAGGGTAAGAGAGGGTAGCAGGGAGGGTGAACATGATCAATGCATGAAATACACATGTATGGAAATGTCACAGTGAAACCCAAGACTTTGCACAATTAACGCATGTTAAAAATATATTTGAAACATTTGATGAATTAAATAGAATTTCTGTGGTGTTTATACTCTATGTACACACCCCTCAAACTCTATCTTTTTTAACACCCCAATGCCTGTTTATTTTCCTTGATGTCATTAATTGGTTTAATATTAATAATTTCTTTAGACTAGCCAAGTTGAAGATTCTTTTGAATCTCTGGTCCTAGGCTTTTATTTGTTGGGAGACTTTTAAAACTGCTTCAATATCATTACTTGCTAGAAATTCAGTTCTACAGAAAGAACATCTCAGCTTGTTCTGGCAGGAACCATGATTATAACACATGATGGAAACCTGATATTCTGAAATTACAGACTCTTCTTCCAATAAACAAACATGATTTTTGAAGACAGAACAGATATCAACCAGATAAACAAACATGATCTTTGAAGGCATATTAACCAGAGATCCCAGGAAAACCAGTAAGAACAAAGACTTCATTGTTGGCCTGAATATTTTAGATTCATTATCATCTCTAAGATTTTGCTAAGAAACTATTTATTTTTCTTAATCTATAATAATCAGTATTGATGAAATGTTTTCTAAAGTGTTTATTGAAATGTTCAGTTTTTATAAACTCTTTATCTTAGGAAAGCAAAAGGGAAGTAGCTTTTTAGGGAACATGAACAGGTAAATAGCTTCTGATTGAGGAATAACTAGAAATTTCAAAAATAGGGTATCACATAGGAATGCCCACTTGAAGAAATAATACTTAGAATTTCACGAATACTAAGATCGGACAAAAGTTCCGTCAGATCTTGCACTGATATCAGAGACCTCTTACAGACTGTTATCAAATCATTCCCAACATTTTCCCTTGATCCCATAATTCTCACCATTGCCCAGTTTTTAAAGTGGTTCAAATAGCCAATATGCTAAAATGATTTAAATACAATTGATAGAAATAATAGATGACATATTATACTGACTCGTAAAAATATTTCCAGTTAATAGGTAAGAAGTTTGACTATTGAAAATTTTATATGATGCAACCAAATATATTGATATGTTCATATAGACATATACCTACATACATGTGTACATGCATACATATAAAATGTTACCATCAAGGAAGACTGGTTGAATGGTATATGGGAAATCTCTGTCCATATTTTTAAAAAATTCCTCTCAATCTATAAAGATTTTCAAATACATTTTTTAAATATACAAAATATACTAAAATTATTTTCTGTGCTTAGATTTATTTTCTGGAAAATTTGAAGCAAGGATTTTGGTGGGGTTAGTTTGTTTTAGTAAGAATTCCTATCTTCTACTTTTCAATGCACAGATTTGCATTGCCACACAGGTTAAAATGCATATGTACTTGTGAATATACCCCTGCTTAGATGGAAATCTAGAAATGTGCTCCTTAGAGTTAAAACTTATTTACTTGGAAGTTTTCAAGCAGTACTTTGAAAGAACTATACATAGGGTGACAGGTATTTGGGGTATGAAATATATGTAAGCATATATTCTGCATGCATATAGATACACAACAGGAAGCTGACTGCATCTACACAAACATTAGTGCATTAAAGAATCCAAGACTTTCTAAATTCTAATTCTGAATTTCCCCATTTGACTCCCAATCATGAGCCAATTTCCTCTGCTCTGTAAATGCTCAGAGTGAAATTTTACATTATCAAAAATGATTTTCCTAATACTCTATCTGATGCAATTTTATGTGATAAATCAACCAAGAAGAATTTATCTATTGTACTTAACGTGGAAAGGAAATAAAGTCTTGACAAATATTAATTGTGGATAACTTATCCATAAGGAAAATGAAGAAAACAATATCAACGACCATCTTTATATGTTCACTCATGCAATTAATGTTATTATGTAACCTCAGTGAAAACTCAGTCCATTTGTCAAGAACCAAAAATCTGGAATCAAAATTATTAAAAAACAAACAAACAAACAAACAAACAAAAAACTCCTACAATGTAAAACAAAACAGACCTTAATTTTTAGCCACTCTAATTCCTAGCTTCCCTACTGGCTTTGCTACTCATTATTTCCAATGGTTTTACTTGTGTGGTTCAGTAGTTATTGGATGGGTGGGAAGAAAAATTTTTAAACATTGAAGACTTCTAATCTTTATTGTAATGTTTCTAATTATTCAGGGAAGTTGAAGAATGTCTAGAATGGAAAGGTCATTTATGATTCATTGTGTGGCAAAAAATAAACAATAAAAGTTACAAAAATATAACACTCAGTTTTTTCAATCACCACGTTAAAAATTTGGGAGTAAACTGATATCATCTAGTTGGCATAAATACTTTAGCAAATTGGAATAGGTCTGTTTATATCACCCTAATCTTGTATATTCATCCTTCATTTAGATGTTAAGTGGAATCTCCAGCTGGGAAAAGGGGAAAGAAAAGTCCACAGAAGTCTTCTAAGAATATGACTATATGCTTTACTATCCTCCAATGTAAATGATCAGTCTAATTACAGTTCTAGCAGAAAGGTTTCCATTGCAAGCATCTGTGGATTCAAACTTTTAACAACCTTATGTCAGTTACTTGAATATGAAATCATGGAAATTTCAACTATTATGATGTTTTCCTGCGAACAGTATTAAAATAAACCAATGTTAGTCAAATATTCAAATGAAATTTGATCCTTATTTCCTGATAAAAGTTCCTCTAAACACTTTCTTTTTTTATCAATTATAAAATGTATTTTGAATGATATATTTATATTTTTACTTCCATTTATATTTAATTTTTTGTCTCTTAAAATTTACTAAAAGTGCCGGGCCATGCCTGTAATCCCAGCACTTGGGAGGCTGAGTCAGGAGGATCACGAGTTCAAAGCCAGCCTCAGCAACTTAGCGAGGCCCTAAGCAACTCAGTGAGACCCTGTCTCTAAATAAAATACAAAATAGGGCTGGGGATGTGGCTCAGTGACCGAGTGTCCCTGAGTTCAATCCCTGGTTAAAAAAAAAAAAAAAATTTACTAAAAGTAATTAGCTAAACACAATAATTAAATACCTAAAAACAATAATTTTTATAACAGAAGGGTTAAATATTCTTCCTTACTCTCAGAAAAATGAGTACTAAAAACATAAAATCATTAATCTCAGGTTAAGCATAACAACAAAAAGTAAAATTTAGGTCTTATATATCAGTTTGATACACTTTTTAACTATTATAAGTATTCATTTATTAAAGTGTAATAGGGGATATTATCCAAACAATAAGATATCACATTGTTATACACATCCATATAATAATGTAAGTTTGACAAATTTAAAAAGCATATTAAAATATATAATTAAGAGGCTTTGTGCAAAAATAAAAAACTATTTATACACCACTACACTTTACCCACGTAAGAAGATAACAATAAAAATAGAAAAGTCAAAATCAAAGAATATATAAGTAAAAAAAAACTATGGAAAAAAAAACCCTAAAATTCAAATCATTGTTGTCCCAAATCTTTTATAAAACAACAACAGGTAAAGCTAAATAAGAAAAACTCAAATCCAAAAGTTGAGATTCAAATTTGTGTTAACGTTAAAAGACAAGCATTACTGACAGAGTGACATTAGTGAGATAGTGGAGTAGTGATTTCCCCTCACTGAAACTTTAATTCACACAACTGTGCATGCATGAAAATACATTCTTAAGAGCCAAAGAGAACAGGTGATAGATTGCAGCTCCTTGTTGAAACACAGAAATAAGAAAATATGTGTTAAAGATTATAGGAATGATAATTTCACATGATTTGCATCATTCCTCTCTGCATAAGGGAAGTGGAAGGCAGTGAGCATTCACTTTAGTTGTGAGCTCCAGTACCAAGCCTATTCCAGTGAATCCTGGCCCCAGGCAAATCCCTGTGGAACCACATTCCAAGCCCACCCTGGAGAATTCAGGCTGCAGGCCTTTCAGAGCACTAGACCAGCCCCTGCAGATGCAGGATTCATGCCTGCTCTAATACCAGGCCACCAAAGGCTTCAGTCCCTCCCCAACTCCTGTCAGATCAGATGCTATTGTCTCAGGCTTAAGATCCATCCCTTTAGCACCAGACTTTAGACTTGCCCTGAGAACCTAGATTCAAATATTGCCCTAGCACCAAGTCAGCTCCTATATCCATGGATTCCAGTTCTGTCGTGATGCTACCCTGCCAAGGACTCCAGCGGCAAGCCCACTCATGAGTACATGAACTTCCCACCCAAAATCTCTGGATTCTGGTAATGGGCCTTGCTGATGCTACCATGTAAAGCTTGAAAGAGATTATGTGGACATCAACACAAATCCCAAATAATCAGGGCAACATGACAAAAACCAAGGAACAGGTCCTGTCAAAGACTCATCAACTTCAAAGACAGGCCATGAGAAATTATGGATTCAGAGGAATAAAAGAGAAAAAAATAAATAAAAGTAAAAAGAACCTATGAGACATATGAGATATTATCAATCAAAACAATATGTACATTACAGGTATCCTAAAATGAGCAGAGGAAAAGGACAAAAGATATATTTAAAGAAATAATGACAGATTTCCCAAATCTAGAGATAACTGAATATTAAAGATAGTAAAACCCAAAGAACCACGAATAGATTAAATATGACATCCTCATTGAGCAACATTATAAACAAATTCCCAAATGTCAAAGATAATGTTAAAAGCAACAAAAGTGACTTATTGTATATAAAGGAACCTCTATAAGAAAATAGACATATTTCTCAGCAGAAATATTGCAGACCAGCAGATAATGGATGATACATTAAAAATGTGTAAGGAAAAAATCATGGCAACTAAGAATAGTATACCTTGCCCAGCTTCCCTTCCAAAATGAAGGAGAAAACAATTGTTACAGACCAAAAGAAAAAAAAAGAAAAGAAAAGAAAAGAAAAAACTGACGAAATTCATCACCATTAGACTACATACAAGAAACAAATGGGAGCCTGGAGAGGTGGCACATGCCTATAATCCCAGCAGCTTGGGAGGCTGAGGCAGGAGGATTGTGAGTTCAAGGCCAGCCTCAGCAAAAGCAAGGTAATAAGCAACTCAGTGAGACCCTGTCTCTAAATAAAATATAAAAAATAACTGAGGATGTGGCTTTAGTGCCCCTGAGATCAATCCCTGGTACCTGTCCCCCACAAAAAAAAAAAACTAAAGGGAATTCTTCATGTTGAAATGAAAGCATGCTAACTAACAACATTAAAAAATAAAGACATTTTTAATTAATAGTAAAGGTAAGAATATAGTCAACGTCAGAATTCTATAAATATTGTGATGTTAATGAGTAAATCACTTTTCACTCTAGTATAAAAGTTAAAAGATGAAAATATTAAAAATAACTAAGGTTCCATAATTTGTAAATTGGTGCACAAAATTTAGAAATATAAATTTTATATAAATTGTGTAAATATGAAGAGAGAATTAAATGTGTTATTTTTGTATGCAGTTAAACAGGTTATTAAAATAGCTATCACTACAAATGTTTTATGAAAGCCTCATTGTAACTGCAAAGATAAAATGTCAAGTAGATATACAAAAGGTAAATAAAATGAATCAAAGCAAACCATTTTAAAAATAATCAAATCACAAAGGAAGAAAGTAAGAGAGGAAAACAGAACAAAGAAACTAAAAAGAATAAGAAAAAATAAAATGGCAATATAATGACTTTTCTATCAGTAATTATTCCAATTTTAATTATGTTAAATCTTCCAATTTAAGACATAGACTGACTGAATAAAAAGAAAAAAAAATCAACGTTACCTGAAAAACAGTACTTTCTAAGGACACATAGGCTAGAAGTAAAGGGATAAAGATTTTTTTCTTACAAATACCTAAATCAGACTAAAAGATTTAATAATAAAAACAATAAAAAGAGAAAATATAGGGAATTATATAGTTATAAAGGGTGAATTTAATAGGATATAGCAATTATAATTATACATGTATCCAATATCAGACCACTTAAATATATTAAGCTAATGTGAACAAAACTAGAGAGAAAAATAAATGTGATAAAATAATAGTAGAGGGTTTCAAATCCCTGCTTTCAATAATGGAGAGGTAATTTAGGCAGAATGTCAATAGCAAAACAGCATATATAAACAAGCAGATAGACCAAGGGAACCTAACATATATAAAGAATGTTCCTTTTAACAGCAGCGGAACACATATTTTTCAAGTACACACAGAACATTATCCAGAGTAGATTATATGTTAGGTCACTAAACAAGTCTTAACAAATTTAAGGTTAAAATCATATAAAGGATCTTTTATGACCACAATAGTATAAAACTAGGAATCAATAACATGAAGACAGTTGAAAAATTCACCAATAAGTGGAAATTAAACAACAAACTCATGAACAACAAATGAGCCAAAGAAAAAATCAAAAGGTAAAAAATATCTCGAGACAGAGGCTGGAGTTGAGGCTCAGTGGTAGAGCACTTGCCTGGCACATGTGAGGCTCTAGGTTCAATTCTCAGCACCACATATAAATAAATAAAATAAAAGATCCATTGACAACATAAAAAAGTATACATATACATATGTATCTATTTATGTGTAAAGATTTTTTAAAATGTTGAGACAGATGAAAACAGAAACACAGCATAAATGTATAGCATTCAGGAAAATCAGTTCTAAGAGATATGTATGTAACAATAGATGCCTACATTAAAGATAAATAATCTAGCTTTATTCCTCAAGGAACTGGAAAAAGAAAACCAAGCATAAAGTCTGCAGGAGGAAATTATAAAAATCAGAGTAGAAATTAATGTTATAGAAACTAGAGAAAAATCTCTGAAATTGAAGAGTTGTTTTTCTAAAAGATGCTCAAGCTTGGCAAACCTTTAGCTAGACTAAGAATAAAATAAGGAAGACTCAAATAAATAAAAATAAGAATGAAAGAAGAAATACAACAGATGCCATAGAAATTTAAAAGACAAGCAACTATTATAAACAATTATGCATTAATAAATTGAATAACCTAGGAGAAAGATACCAATTCTTAGGAAGATCTAACCTACCAAAACCAAATCAGTAAACCAAAGAAAATCTGAAAATACCAATAATGAGTAAAGACAGTTAAAAATACTTATCAAACTTCCCAAAACAGAGTAGTCCAGGACTTTACCTGGCTTCACTGGTGAAATCTACCAAACATTTGAAGAACTAATACAAATCTTTCTCAAACTCTTCCAAAAAGTAAAAAAATGAATATGGGGGAACAACCTCCAAACTTGTTTGATAAGGACAAGATTACCATGATATTAATGTCAGATAATTGAACCAGAAGAAAAGAAAATTGAAAGTCACTGTCCCTGAATAATGTAAATTCAAATTCTCAGCAAAATACACCAAATTCAACCAAATTCAACTATGCATTAAAAAGAACACGTACCATGAGCAATAGACTTTATTCCTGGAGAGTAAGAAGATTCAACAAACAGAAATCAATAAACATGATACGCCTCATTAACAGAAACAAAAGATAAAAGCCACATGATCATCTCAATTAATGCAAAAAAGGGCATTTAATAAAATTCAACATTCTTTCATCAAATTTCTTGTAGAAGTATGTCTCAATATAATAAAAACTATGTGTAACAAGACGAAAACTAACATTTATTTTATGGTGAAAGTGAAAACTTTTTTTCTAAAAACAGAATCAAAACAAATATGCTCACTCTTGATCTTTTTATTCAACCTACTACTAGAAGTCCTAGACATATCAATTAGGCAAGAAAAGAAGTAAAAGGCATCCAGATTGGAAAAGAAATTGAACTGTCTGTTTGCAGAAGACACATTCTATTTTATAGAAAACCCTAAAGACTACACCAAAATAATGTTGGAATAAGCACATTCTGTAAAGTCACAGGATATGAAACCAACCTACAAAAATCAGCTGTTTCTATATATTGACAAACTATTCAAAAGAGAAATTTAGAAAACAATCTCATTTATAATAGTATCAAATATAATAAAAGTCAGGAATAAATTTAATAGAGGAGGCGAAATTCTATAAAATGGAAACTATAAAACATTGATGAAAGAAACTGAAGAAGATATGAATAAATGAAAAGATATCCTATGTTCCTGAACTGGAAAAATTAATATTGTTAAAGTATCCACCAAACCCAAAGTGATCTACATAGTCAATGCAATCTCTAATGAATGACCAATAACTTAGCTCACAAAAGTAGAAAAAAAAGGTCTAAAATGTTTATAAAGCTGAAAGACTCCAAATATTCAAAGCCAAGAAAACAGAAGCATCATAATTCCTGATTTCAAACTGTATTTAAAAAGCTATAGTCATCAAAACAGCATTGTGCTAATATGAAAACAGACATACCAATGAAACAGAAGAAAGAACATGACAATAAATCCACACTTGTACATTCAACTAATCTTTAATAAAGGCATCAAGAACACACTGCAGAAAGAATAATTCCTTCAATAAATGGTGCTAAACAGCTACATGCCATAGAATGAGAATGGACCCTTATCTCAAACCAAATACAAAAATTAACTCAAAATAGATTAGTATCTTAAAGTTAAGACCCGAAACCACACAAATATTACAAGAAAACATAGGGGAAATACTTCTTGACATTAGTCTAGGCAATGATTGTTTTAAATATGACCTTAAAAGCACAGGCTACAAAAGTAAAAATAGAAGAAAAGGATTGCATTGAAATTAAAAACTTCTGTACAGTAGAGGAAACAACATCAGAGTAAAGTGACAACCTACAGAACAGGAGAAAATATTTTCAAACCATAATCTGTTAAGGGATTAATAAAATATATCCAATGCTAAAGCAACATAATAGCAAGAGAAAAAATAATCGGATTTTTAAATGGTCAAAGAATTTGAATAGACACTGGTTGAAATTGATCAAATTACGTTTTTATATACTTTCAAATATGCTATAATGAAACCCATCATTCTGTATAATTGATATGCATCAATAAAAAAAATGGTGGGAGAGAGAGAGAGAGAGACAGAGAGAGAGAGAGAGAGAGAGAGAGGAAGGACAAGCACAAATGATTCCACAAGAAGCCAAGAAGTTAGTTACAAAGCTTTCTGATTATCTAACTTGACCTATGGAAATACTTTGGCATTCCTAAAGGAGAAATGGCAGAGGTTTCATTTCTGAGGTCAATTTTGACCACTCTCCCAGTCTTAAAGAAGAGTTCTGCTCAATTAGTCATGTCTGCCACAACTGCAGGACAGGAAAGATAGCAGCATGAGTATGATATATCTGTCATACCAAACAAGAACACTGAATGGTCCACATATCCCTCTTAAGTCTTCTGTAAATGTCATTTTTCTCATCTACACTCATGATCAGGATTGGAATAAAAGTACTTCCATGTTTCATTCTCTAACGAAGACCTAAAATGTTGTGGTTCTCTACTGCTTGCTGAAGGTGGATCTAAAAATTTTGGAAACCCAGATTGGGAAGTAGTTAAGTTTGAAATTTCAAAGTGAAACCTAAAGCATGTAAATTTAAATAGTTTTTACTTATACACTGTATTTTTTATTACATAACAAACATTCTCTTTGTTCAAAAATCTGAACAATGCAGAGTAGGAAGGAAAAGAAAGGAAAGACACTGAGGTTCATCTTGCATATTTCCTAACCTTCAGATATTTTTCCAAGGAACCTTAGTTTCTTCTGTTGGACAATGTGGGGATGTAGGAAGAAACCACTGAGGTATACGTCACCCTGGGCTGTGGAATAGTACAATCCTGATGTACACACAGGGTTAATCATGCCTGGGGGGCACACTCTCAGGTGACTAGACCTGCCCACTGGCCATTGCCTCAGTGAAGATTCACCTGTCCTCCTCTCTTCCCTCCTCCCTTTGCAAAACTGTGTAACTCCTAATTGGACTATACTCACAAGATTATCATGTTACACTATCAGTTTCTTTGTTCTCAAACTCCCCTCTTCTATAAAAGAACTGTACTTCCTTAATAAAGTTGAGACTGTATCTTGAATCTGCTCTCCTGGAGTTGTTTGCTTAGACACCCTACCCCCTCCAGAAGGGAAAAAAACCCACGAGGTCAACAAAGGAGACCACAGGACAATGGTATTTAAAACCAAGATCTGGGCCTGGGCATACTCAATGCTATTGGTATATTATTTTTTATAAACCCTCTCAGCAGACAGAACAAAAAATACAGGTCCATACTAGCCAGTATATACACATGTATCTATGCATAGTTCAGTATTTAAGCATTTATGTCTATATTAAGCTAAACGTGAGTTCATACTGATCTTTTCAACTCTCTGCCATTATTGAAACTTCTATTTAAAATAAAAATGAGCATCATCTGACAAGGAGAGTATTCATCTCTTTAGGTTTGAAGTTTAAAATAATTTAAATGCCACATGCTTTAATAATTCTAATTATTAATAATAAAAATAATCTATTAATTATAAGATAATTAAATAATTTAATAATTTTTGATAATTTTATTATTTAAAGTTCCATGTATTATAAATCAAAATGCTGGCGAAGTAGTGAAGCTGAAATGTTAATATAAATTTGACTATACTTTAGGCTTCTAAATGTCAGGTTATTGGTTATAATAGTTATTATAGAAATTTATTGTTTATATGGCTATTACAGAAAGATACCTTTCTTGATCCCCTGCTTATTGATATGCTTAAATAAGATGGTTAGAACAATTAGTTATGGAAAGTGTCAGAGAATGTTTCCCTTTGTTACTTTAGTATCTTGACTTGAAGCTATGATTCTGGTGTCTTCTGAACAAAAAACTAAGGAACCAGATGTACTTTAATAAAGGGTGTCTTTTAATATATTTACAGACATGAAAAGAAGGCATCAAAGAGCAGCAAGACAACTCTAAAGCAGTCAAAGATCACACAGGCAAAGTGTCTGAGTGAGATTGAAAGAGGTTCCAGTGGGTATCCAAGCCCTTGGGAACAGGGATTATAAATGGGATAGTGGCTTGTTCAAATCAGGATATTGGCCACATTAATGTGGATTGAGCTCCACAAAATATTTGAGAATGATGAGAGCCAGTTTTGCTTATTTTAAAGAAAATTTTCATTTTATAATTATGTTGTAGATCATATTTTGCAATGATGTAAAAATTCCTTTACTCATTCTACTTGGCTTCACAGGTTTTAGCATATGTTTGTTTCTTGCCTGAACCAATTATTATGATGGTTGCCAAATAAGGATTTCCTAACTCTACCACCTCTCCCACATCTACTGTGTGATAGTCTACTGCAAGAAAGATCCCATGTGCTTATTTCTTACTTATAATACCAATAGCAGACCTATTTGATAGTTTCCTTTGCATATTGAAATAAAAGTTTCCCATCATATCTTGAATTATTGCATCCTATATATGGAATGACCTACTCTCTGAGGAGATCTTCATCTTTTAAGTTGAAATTCACGTAAGAAATTAAAATACAGACACTGGGGTGAATATCATTTAATACAAAGATAAAATGAGAAAAGCTAGCCAATTTAATGGCAAAGTAGAAACATCATTATATTTTAACAAATGTAGTGCCTTTCCTTTAGCTTTACTTTTTCTTTTCTTTAAACATTTTCTTAAACATTTATGTTTAAGATCCATTTTCTTCCTGATTGAGCAACTAGCTTTACCTTTTTATCATGCATAACATATTTTGCTACCTTTAACATACCATACCATGCTATGTATTACAGACTTCATATGCATGTTAAAATATTATTGGAAGATTTGTAAAAGCAATTAAAATTTAGAGAGAAGTTCTAAGAATAATACTAATAATTCTGATAGATTCTACCAAAAGACCTCATTTAAGATATTATCCTGCTCTTTAACTTTTCTATTTAGACTCTTCTATTAAGTTAAAATATTAATGCATATACTAATAAATATTTCCTATTAAACTTTCCTACTAGGAATTTCTAATTCCCATCGGAATTGATCTTTATTTAGGTTGTGAAGTAGAGGTCCAAGTTCATTTTTTCCACATGGATATTCAATTGACAAAGTGTTTTTCCTCACTTAATTGCCTGTATTTTTATAGTATACCACTGTCTGCATACATATATTTCTGGACTCTTTTCTAGTAGTCCTTTTCTAGTATTTGAAGATATTATGGTTTAGATATTATGTGTCCCCCAAAAGTTCATGTATGAGACAAGGCAAGAAAAGTTTAGAGGTGAAATGATTGGGTTAGGAGAGCCTTAACATATTCAGTGCATTAATTCACTGATAGAGATTAACTGGGTGGTTATTATAGGCAGGTAGTGTATTGCTGGAGTAGGTTGGTTGCTGGGGTTGTGTCCTTGGCGTTTATGTTTTGTTGGTGGTAAGGAAAGCAGTCTCTCTCTCCACTTCCTGAGTGCCATGTTCTGACCTGCTTCCCCCATGCCACACCCTTCTACTGTGATGTCCTGCCTCGCCTTGGGCCCTGAGGAATGGAGTCAGCCATCAATGGACTGAGACTTCTGAAACCCTGAGTGTCAAATAAACTTTTCCTCCTCTAAAATTGTTCTCAGCAGATCTTTTGATTACAGCAGAGAAAAATTTGACTAAAACAGAAGCATGATCACAAGTTTGCCTCTACTATCTATAAAATGACCTTTGGTGATTTAACACATACCCTGAGTCATTAATTTATAATTTAAGTAATTTAGCATGCCATTTCCTTTAGGTAGGTTGATACGCTCCCAGTTAGCAAATATTATCTATTTGACAATTTGTTGTATAACATCATGAACTAATGGTTTTTGTAGACTCAATTTATTCTAGTTGAGTGTACTTTTTATTCAAATATGTACTCTATCAAAATTGGAAATGAGAAGTCCTGGAAGGTTAGTAATATTTTATTAATATATGTATAAAATTTAGCTTAATGGGAGAATCTAAATAGGAAAGGTAAAATAATAAGACATAGGAGGCTATCTTAAGACCCATGAACAAAATTTGTTAAACAGGATATGAAAAGCACTAACTATGCAGGAAGAGTTCAATTGTATGAACTTGATTAAGAACTTTTAATCAAATGACGCCAAATATCAAAAGACAAAACACAAAATAGGAAAAGATATTTGTAATACATATATTTAACAAAGTATTCCTACCAGGAATATATAAAGATCATCTATAAATCAATAAAAATTGTAGCAAATAGAGATATGGGCCTAAGATCTGAAGAGGTAGTGAACAAAAAAGTGTATCAAAATGGCCAAGAAGGAAATGAAAAATATTCAAAATTACTGGTTAGGAGAGAAATGTCAATTAAAACCATAATGATACATAATTACATATCTATCAACATCACTAAAATCAAAAGAATTAATAATATCTAGTATTGACAAGAATGTTTTAAAAAATAGAACTCTTAAACATTGCTGATTACATGAATGTCTGATTTATAAAAATTCTTTGAGCTGTGCACTCAAGTTTTGTGTATAACAGCATATGTATTTGCTGTTAGTTATACTAAGTTATAAAAGCTTTAACCATTATTTACCACTTCAGGAATGATTGTGCTTTTATAATTTCTCAACCAAAAGCATCATATGTATTTTCATTTGTTCTGAATATGCTTCTTGTTTGTGTCAATTTTTTCCTTCCCTATAATAGTCCTATATATTCCTCATGATGCTAATTTAACATAGATATTTGTTTGTGTGGAAGACTGTTATGTCATCACAGGATATATCGTGGGCATCTGTCATATAACTTGAATTCATCAGATTGGCCTTTCTCACTTATTCAATCCTGTGTAAACTGTGCTATAAATAATATGCAAATTTCTCTCTTGAGTTAATGAACAAATTTTAATGTGGCCTAAAAACTGATAAAGCACTCCACAATACTTCACTGCAACTCTCATGTAATTGTATGAATTTTAAAATGTATTTAAAGTAATCTGGTTGCTAGTAAATTTGACAAATGGCATTAGAAATTACTATAGGAGAGCTAATTAATTTTATACAGTATAAAACCTCAAAAATATAAGAAAAATCATCTCATAAACTCCATTACGTTAAAATAGAAATATTTAAATGACAGAGAATACTATTTGTGTACAGTAGGAATAAACATTGAGAAGGTGGGAAAAGGGAAGAAATTTGAAGAAGTTAATGCTGTAGAATTTTTAGATACCTGAAATATAAAATAAATACCCTAACTCTAAAGATGGACTTTTGAAAAGAGATAAAATATATGCTTTAAATAAGTGGCATGAACACACATACACACAATTGAAATGTAAGTTTCCAAAAGATGTTATATTGATATAAACATTTCTAGAATGCTGTAGATAAACATGGTCATTATTTAAGGTATTCAAACATATTTTGAATATTTTTTTTTTTTTTTGGAACCGGGGATTGAACTCAGGGACACTCAGCCACTGAGCCACATCCCCAGCCCTATTTTGTATTTTATTTAGAGACAGGGTCTCACTGAGTTGCTTAGGGCCTCGCTAAGTTGCTGAGGCTGGCTTCGAACTCGCGATCCTCCTGACTCAGCCTCCCAAGTCGCTTGGATTACAGGCGTGCTCCACCATGCCTGGCTTGAATCATTTTTAAAAATATTTTTTTAGTTGTCAATGAACCTTTATTTTCATTTATATATGCAGTGCTGAGAATCAAACCCGGTGCCTCACACATGCTAGGCAAGCACTCTACCACTGAGCTACGACCCCAGCTCTGGAATAATTTTTTTTCAGCAGTATTCTTACAATTTTATGAAAAAGGTCAATGGAAAAAATGCTATGTATTTCAATGCAAGTAACTTCATACCCAAATGTAAAAGAAGCTTTATATTCTATTAAGCATTATAACTGATACTGATTCAAGAAATAGGTAATGTCAGTGCGACATTCTCAAGGGCAGGGACCACAGGACATTCATCCCCAGGGCATGTTGTAGCATATGGTGCACACTAGATACCTGGTTGATGTTTACTGAATGGGTAAAGGTGAGATACTATGAAAGCAAGTGAAGAAGGTCTACTAGAGATGGAAAAGTGTTTTTGGATATGCTTACTACTTCCATTATCGGAACTGCCTCCCTAAGCCTGCTTTAAAGAGCTGGAAGTCAAGCCAAGATCTCAACTGCTGGCAAACTGATCACTTACTTCAGAGGGACGTTTTAAACATTTGTGAAATGTTGATCTTTCTTTCAAATAAAAATAGAGAGAAAAAGGAATATCCTCCCTCACTGACAAATAGGTGGCTGTTATAATATCACATAAACTTTGACCATAAACTTTGATCTTTCTTAAATGTCTAATGTCAGAGTCAGAGTCTTAAATTTCCCTATAACATTTAGGGCATTAGCCTCTTGTCTTTAGAATTTGTAAAATGAATTAAAAGCTTAACTGTGTGGAATAAAACAGGAGAAAACATCTAGCAGAAGGTAGTTCTCATGAAAATGCCTCAAATACCATTAAGTGATTTACAGAGTAACTACACTAATCCCATAAACTGATTTGGGATTAGCTTTTTGGAAGGTGAACAGGGCAGATTTATATCCTAGTTGAGAGTGTCAAGCCTCGAATCAATTTGAACACATCCTCTTCTTTCATCCTTTTTGAGTACAAGAGCAGCTTGCACTTGGCTCCGTGAGAAATCTAGAAGTTGCCTTAGGACTGCGTCTCCTCCACTTGCTCTTACCTTCCCGCAGAGGCACCCTCCATGAGTCCCCAAAGGGCTCCATGACAGTGGCCTGAACACTGGAGACACAGTCTGCCAGAATTACTTAAAGTATGTACTTATTGTGAGGATAACTTTTCTCTTCTTTGATATACACTATTATTCTAGCAGCTACCAAATTTGAAAAATATAAATCTTCTGAGCTTTTTGAAGTACTGAAAAATGATGAACCCATGCCTCTCATGTGTGGGAAACAGCCAAAAAGGAAAAAGAGAATCTCTGAAGTATTGTCCTCTGGAGGTTGTTTATTTTCATACTGCACATTCAAAAATTCCAACTTGTACATTCTGCTCTTCTAGTTTCATTTTCTTGAGTCTGAAACTTTCTTGGTTTTTAAGAATCCACTTTGTAACACAAAAATATCCCTTGAATATCAAACTTAATGACTGTGTCAACAAACTTCAAGGCACCATATTAGAATCTCACAAAATGAGGGTATAGAAGAATCATGGCTTGTTAGGTCAAGGACAATGAAACAGAAGCATAATTTGTTGTCCACATAAACTAGAAAATATGGTCCAAATTTTTCTCAATATTACCTAACATTTGTATTAACAATAATTCCAGTTAAGTTAGTCCCAGGCACATTGAGCCAGAGGCAAGAAAATAGCTTTCAAAAATGGATCTTTCCATATCCCACCTTTCATTCTGACTGTCTAGTCCTAATGTTTGCTTCTTAAAAATAATTAGAAACAGCCCTTTATTACTACTTAATAGTACATAATTATATAAACACTTTTTTCATGTTGTATGAGTAAGAACCTCTAATAGAAGATCAATATTCTCAGGAATAAGGATAAGAAATGGTAGAATTCTTCTCAATATTAAGTACAGTGAAATAAATTCAGAGCAGAGATAGAATT
The DNA here is from genome assembly GCA_020662805.1 of Glaucomys volans. Taxonomy (NCBI): domain Eukaryota; kingdom Metazoa; phylum Chordata; class Mammalia; order Rodentia; family Sciuridae; genus Glaucomys; species Glaucomys volans. The sequence continues at coordinate 448,545 of JAJEJO010000815.1, forward strand.
ACCTATTCACAGTTCAGGACATAGCTGAATGTGTGATTCATTCCATTAACACTATATATTCACAATTAATGAATATTTGAAGGAAAAATACTCTTTTGTGGACTTTGGGATGACCACATTCAAATACTATAAGAAGTCACCTCTGCATTTTATTTAAAATGACCCACTTCCACATACTGAAAGTGCATTTCTAAATACTTGTTATCTGAAAGGCTGGCAGTGTCTTCTCTTATGACTGGTTTCCCAGTTAACATACCGACAGGGGAAAAGCATTTTCATGATTATACAATTCTATGAAGAAAACTATAAAATCATATTTCTATTCTTCCCTAATTTTATAATGCATTCATTAAAAAAGAATATTAGAAGATGAAGATAATTTCAACTTGTTATATTAGCTATTAGATCTTCATTCCTCATTTTTCAAACACTAGTAAGAAGCCCAACACATATTAATAGTTTGAAGAAATAATCTGAATGTATATTCTTTGCCTTTTATTTTCAATATTTGGGTATTCTGAATTAAAGTGTGAAAGAAAATCAATTAGTATATACTTAAGGTATTATCTGAACAACATCATAAATCAAATAAAACACCAACTCTACACATTAGCACTTGTATTATGCAAAATAATTTAACAAGAATTTTATGATAAACCAAAGTGAACTAAAAGGAGAGACAGGGAAGATGATCAAGGGTGGAAACATAGGAAGGAGATACAAGATTCTGATATCAGAAATATGAAAACTAAGTCAGGTAGCCAGAGGAAGTTGTATGAGATTTTATTTTTATGATGAATTAATATATCAAAAACTTGAATATCTTAAAATTGGCATACTACAGTGATGCAGCCACATCAATGTTTATAGCATCTCAATTCACAATAACCAAACTATGGAACCAACCTAGATGTCCTTCAACAGATGAATGGATAAAGGAAATGTGGTATTTATACACAATGGAATATTACTCAGCCTTAAAGAAGAATGAAATTATGGCATTTGCCAGTAAATGGGTGGAGTCGGAGAATATTATGCTGAGTGAAGTAAGTCAATTCCAAAAAGCCAAATGTTTTCTCTGATATGAGGATGCTAATTCACAATGTGGGGTTGCGGGGGGACAGGGAAAAATAGAGGTACTTTGGATTAGGCAGAGGGGAATGAAAGGAGGGGAGGGAGAAGGATGGTAGAATGAATCAGTCATTCTTACCCTATGTACACATCTGATTACACGGCTGGTGTGATTCTACATCATGTACAACCAGAAGAATGAGAAGCTGTATTCCACTTATGTGCGATGCATCCAAATGCATTCTACTATCATGTTAACTAATTAAAATTTAAATTTAAATTTGAAAAGAGTGAAAAAAACTTGAATATACCTCTTCTTCTTCTTCAATTAACATAAACATCATTTTTAGCCCTTGAAGAATACTTTTTGATATTTACTGTGAATAGATACCCAAGTTAAATTATCTTCCATGATTACATTTTAATGTAAAGTAATTGATTCTTAGATGACTAGATTTAAACAAAAAAAAAAAAACACGTGTTGTCTGACATAAATTTAAGAGTATTTTATTGTATTTCAGTTCAGTGACAATTACAAACTCATCCATTATCTACATAGGACTGTTCACTTCCTGTATTATCTGATTATCTAGAACAAGAGTTAGGAAACCACGGCTTTATGTGCCAAATCCTGTCTGCAGTCTGTTTTGTACATCCTGTCAAAGATGAGTGATTCTTACATTATTAAAGAAGGCAGCAACTGCAGAAGAAGAGGAGGAGAAGGAAGAAGTGGGTGGGGTAGAGGAGGTGAGTAGGGGTAGAGGAGGTGGGTGGGGGTAGAGGCAGGTGCATGCCCATAAAGCCCAACTATTTATTCCCTTGTTCTATACAGAAAAGCCTTTTTGACCTTGACTTAGATAACTGTGTTTACCCAACAATCCATAAAAATTAGCCTGTGCTAATTAGGAACATAATATATCTATCTTTGTTCTATTTCACCAAGTACATATGTAATCTATTCTAAAGACTTTCCCAGACCTTGTCTTCACTCTTGCTCACTTCTGTAAATTTTTGACTTTGAAAACTGTTAGTTCTACAGCTCCCTCCTAAGTCTCTGGGATTCACCCAGTCATATTTGGATGGTGTTGAAGAACGTGGCAACCACAGGATGTGCTTGGATGCAGCCACTCTTGGCCTCTCTGACTTCACTGTCCTCTATTAAAATATCTGGTTTCAGTGACTTCAGCATGAGGCTTGAAGCCAGTTACTACCAAGAGCATCTGCAATCAGCCCTAGCCTTTCCAGACTTTTCATTTGGAGGTATGGTAAGCCTCCAAGCCTGTCATTGGAAATCTTTCATTCTTTATAACACTATTTAAAACCAAACAAATGCAATTTTCACTTTAACTTGGTGACATATTATCTAGGATTTCATCCACATCAATATCAGTGGAATTCTTTGTGGGGGATTGTGAATTTGGGGGCAAGATTTGTTTGCCTATTTCCTCATGTTCTCAGAGGCCCTAGAATTGTGTATCAACTGAGATGGGTTCCCCTTCCTTGTTTTTGTGTATGATTAGCTTATTTGTTCTGTGACTTCTGTTTTTGATATTTGAGTAGATGTCAAGGGGTTAGACCTGAGGTCCCTCTGATTGTTCCTCCTTGAGTCCTAGATATTGGTTTTGGGGGTTTTGTCTCCTCAATTCTTTGAGTTGGAGTAATGTGAAGGCTCCAGATGGGGCTTGATTGTATGTGGGGCAAGATTCACTGCTGCTTGGTTGAGATCTTGTTGGCAGGATTTCTACTGTGACCTTGAAGTGTCCCAATCTCTTTCTAGCTCCTCTTCGAGGGAGGGAGGAGCCAGGAATGGCACTAATGTCAGCAACAGATGAACATCCTTAAGACACACGTCTTGTGTCTACTTTGACATCTATAACCCTAATTGTCACCAATATACGAATGGTGGGGTCTGTCAGCATTTACTGACAACAGAAAACTATGACCTACATCAGGCATTCAACAATAGGTGTCTACTATTTTATACACTGTATTAATAATCACAACAACTTGAATGGGGTAGGAGTTACATAGTCTATATAATTTCTATATAGACTAGTGTGATTCAGTTTCTTATGGAAAATAGGGTAGGAAAGCAAGAGAAAGTTTGAAGTGTTTGAAAAAGTGATCAGAATAGAGGCAGGAGAATTGGAGCAGGTGTCAGCTGTAAAAAGGAAGAAATAATAAGTTAACTGAAAGTAATGAAAGAGGAGGAAATTGGAAATTTTGACTGTTACTAGGGGAAGAAAGTAAAGAAGATGAGACAGGAAGGCCTAGAACTAGTTATGAATGAACCAGCAAATGTAAGATTGGAATAACTTGAACCCTCATATAATTGTACCCCATCTAAGTCTAATCTATGAATTAGAACAATGAACTAAACAATGCTAAACAATGAACAATGCAGGAAAAAGCTATTAATATGCAAGTTATATGAATCTAGCTCTCTATCTCTCTCTATCTATCTAATCCAACCTATTGACACAGAACATACACAACCACACAGATACACACACACATGCACATGCTCACATATACACAGAATCATGCATAATGAAAAAAGTGAAGAATAATACTACACAATAAAATGGTGTTTGAAAAAAGTTAAAATTTAAAAAGTAAAAAATAATTGGAATATGGAGAAGAAAAGAAGAAAACAAAAGATCTCAATGAGAGATGGAGGGTTTGTTTCTGATCAAATCTTTTGGAGTTCAGTTTTTACTTTTGGCTCTGTATTTTCCTCACCTCGCTGCCAGCTGGTTATAGTAGCTCTTGGCTTCCAATCTCCCAGTACTGGTGGGATAGGTTGGGAGTGCTGATGAATTGGGTAATCTTGTAGTGTGATGTAGGTGATGGAGAGTTCTAGACTGCAGTTTCTAGTTGGTGGTATTAGGATTTTGGTGGGTTTTGGAATTTTGTTGGAGGCTATTTGAAATTTGGTTCACTCCCACTATTGGTGTGGAGCTTCCTATGTCTGCTGGACTTCTGGCCCTCTGACGCTTCTGGAAAAATCCATTTTTAGTTGTAGAGACTAGGTCTCCACGGTCTCACCTTCACCACTCTAGATGTGAATCACCAGGTGTCCACTCTGGAGTGAAGATGCCCTTGTGTGGCTATAGTGAGCGACTTGCAATAGTTCTTGTGGAATGCCAGATATTATGGGATTTTTCTCCTTTGGGACCCAGAGGTTGAATGGATCATTTTACTCAGAGATAAAATGTTCTTTGTACCTGTTTCAGTCTCTGGTTCAGGCACCCTTTGGGAATTTTTTCCTTGGTCACAGGTAATTTCCTCCTTAAGTTCTCAGTCCCCACCCCATTCAGTTCATAGCTGCTGGGGCTGCTTTCAATACCTGGGAACATTTTGCTTCCATGCTCACAGAGTACTTTTAGCACCATGCCCACAGAGTGCATGCCCCCACAGAATGCCTGCATCCCAGCAGACCACTTTGGATTTGTTTTCACTGACATGTTTCCCTTATCAACTTTTCCTCTGTAAACCACAGGTTTCCCAAGCTCGACTTTTCTGTTTTTAAATTTCTTTATCAGCTGGTCACCTTTCTCTTTTGTCTGCACTCCCTGCGCCACTCTGCTGGTGGTCAAAGCTGGCACATCTCTGAGGTATTATTTCTTATTATTTCTTATGTTCAAGTTACCAACTTTCTGTAGCTCTACAAATGTTTTTTCTTTTTCTTTTCTTTTTTTTTCTACAGTTCAGTATTAAGTTTCAGTGAGGTTCCTTTGTGACTCATCTTGCTGAGGAATAGTCTTCTGGTTTTATATATTGATGCTGAGGAACTGCTGAACTTTGTTTTTCTACTCCACCATCTTGTCTTTCTATGTTTTATCTAATAACTAAAGAGATCAAGCCCATGGATCTAATCTGTAGAGATTGGGGAGAGGATGTTCTACTATTTAGTTGGCCATTTGAATTTAAAGGAGACTAAAAGATTCAATCTTCATATGCTTCTTAAACTGCTAGCTCATTTTCCTTTTTTTTTTTTTTTTTTTTTTTTGGCTAAAGCATACCTTAAATAATATCTTTCACTCTGAGGTTCCAGATTCCAATTCAATTCAAGTCACTCTTAACCATATATTACCCCTGACAGTAGGTTACTAGAGTCAATCCATATTCAAGAGACTACAGAAAGGTCTGGAATCAAAGTCTACTTATATCATCCATGTTGATTTATCTTTAAAAGGCATGAAACCAAAGTTTCCTTAAGCCCAGGATAATAGCCACTAAGTAAATTTTTAAGTATATTTACCTGAAATAGTTTTCATACCTATAAATACTGCTGATATTTGGGATCTACAGGCACTGCCAGCACTTGGAATGTCAAAAATACCATGTGTTAAGACATTTTATATATCCATGGATATCTTATCAAAAATTTTTTGGTTCATAATTCAACAAAAATTGGGTAGAATGCTAAGAGTAATCAGGATATTTGTTTGCAAATACCTATTTATCTTAATTCTTTTAACATGATCTTTTACACTTATACTACTTTACCAAATATTCAATATTGAATTTATGATAAGCAATAACCCAACAAGTTATGTATCTTCTACATGTAAGGCACTCAAATATATTCAGAGGTTCCAAAAGTGAATGAGACATTACTCTATTGTCAATGGATTTACAACATAACAGGCAAAATTGTATAGGTATACAACCATACAATAGAAACAATGCAACTAGTAGCTTAAAAGTGATACATAATGTTCTGAGAGTTCAAAATATAGATCAGATTCTGGATAGATGAAGACCAGGAAATCTATCACATAAATGTGATATTTGTGCTGAGTCATAAAGTACTGGTGATATTTACTAAAATAATGGAGTAGAAACAAATATTAGACTAAGAGAAAAGCAAGAAAAGAGAAAAAAGTTTAAATAGCAAAGAGCACATTTGGGAAGGTATACTTGACTATACCATGAAATGTTTAGATAAGGAAAAGGGGTCAGATCTCATAAGGGAACCTGAATGACTTACTAAGGAGAAATTACACAATGGCCAATAGAAACTCACTTAAGTTTTCTGATAAATGATATTATTTATTCAAAATGTTTATTAGGTCCTTCCTCTTTGTCAGGCCAGACACAGTTCATGAACTTAAAGACCCCATCATACAATAGAGAAACAGAAAAAATAAATACAATGTAAGGTGATAGGATTTATCATAGAGGCTGGCAGAAATGGTATTTAGTAAAATTAATCTGGAAACAACTGAAGAATGATGGGGAGAGAGACAGAAGGCAGAGAGGCTACAGCAATGAGAAGCAGTGGGATGCCCCAGAGAGGCATCTGAACTTTGGAACTCAATAACTCTAGATTTGAATTCCAGCACCACCACTCACTAGCTGTGTAACCTTGAGCAACTTACTTGACCTTTCTTAGGTTGATTTTCTACAACTGAAAGATGAGTTACTATTGCCTCCCTCCTGAGGAGTTGGGAACATTAAAGAGAATAATGCATGAAAAGCACCTGGCATCAAGCAGGAAGTCAGTAACGGTAGCAATTATTACAAAATTCCAGGTAAGAAGTTGGGAAAGCTGCTGCAGGGTGTTAGCAATCAGAGTATAAGGGGAAAGTGGAGGAAAGGTGCACTCCAAAGGCACACTCTGTAGTGGTGGATCTCAAATTGTGTCTATTCAATTTGCATATTTCTATGACTCACCCAGAGATGCTGGGTCAGGGAGGACAGACAGGAGGAACTCAAGTGATTTTTGGTTTATGACCAGCCCTTGAGAAACACTGTCTTGCAGGTCTTGGGTACTGGCTGGATGTAGTGGTAAAATAAAAAGGAAGATTCAAAAATGCTCAGAGTAGGGGTTATTAACAAAAATGGTGACTCCTCCACCAGCTAACAGATAGTTCCAAGAGTTTAGGAATCCCTCCTGAATGTGGGCTTGTATGAGTGTTTGTCAAGGAAGAAAATCCATATCCTTCAATAGATACTCGAAGAGACTTCTATTCCAAAAAGTTCAGTTTCATGATGTAGAGATCAAGAGTGTAATAGGGATAGTAATTAGCAATAGAAATGGAAGTCAGAAGGACATATTTTGGTCCGGGATACATCCTGCAGAGTAAGCAGTTCGATGATGTGACCAATAATTTGTTATGGAGTTTATTCTAAAGATCAAATTAAGAGACATCGGGGTAGAAGGATGAGGAGGAACATCATGTGGGGAGTCACTTCAAAGGGAAAATGAAAGGAGAAAATAGAAGGTGGATAGACCTGAGAGTTTGGGTAATGTCTATATAGAGTGGATAAAGAATGAACAGTCAGAGACAGAGAGACAGAAGCCACATGATCTCACTTCTATGTGGAATCTAAAAGCATTGAACTCTTGAGAAAGTAGGGAATAATGGTGGCTACCACAGATTGGGGAGGTGTTAGTCAAGGAAACAAAATTTCAGTTAGATACAAGAAATAAGTTTGAGAGATCCATTGCATAATACAGTGGCTGTGGCTGATAACAATGCGTTATATTTTAAAAACCTCTGAGAAAGTAGATTTTAAGTGTTGTCACCACAAAATAATTAAAGTATGTATGTGAGGTAATGCATAGTTAATTAGATCAGTGGGAGCCATTCCATAACATATACATACTTCCAAACATCACGGTATACATGATAAATATATATAAATGTTTTTTGTCCATTAAAAAAATAAATTGTAAGCAAATAAATGAGTGGCCAGTGGATAAGAGCAAGAAAAAGAGACTTGAGATAGGAAAGGAGAATGCAAGGACATTCAGTCAAGCAAGCCAAGGGAGGTGACAGTTCCAAAAAGGAGAAAACTCAATAGCATTCAATAGCATGGAGAGGTCAATTAAGATCCTAGAGAAGGTGACCATCAGTCACATCCAAACCACGATTTCTGGAGAAGAAATTAGGGTTAAATTGGCAAGGTTTAACAATGGAATGAGTGAGCGCTAATTAATATATGTGCTCTGATGTCAATGTTTTCTCTGAAAAAGACAAAACTTCAATTAAAGACATCATCTCTCTGAAATTCAACTAAAATAACTTATTCCAGTCATCAAAGAACCACAGTTTGGGAGAAGGTGAGATCATTCAGGTGCAGTTTTAGGGGACAACCTCCAGCTTCCATTTCCGGATGAGGACTACCCCAGTAGCCATAGAGACTGACTCCAGAGCCAATTACTTCTGTGTGCCCCCACCCTCTGCTTTGTCTGATTTGTGGTGAAGGCTGAGCACAGAGGGAAAACGTCAAATAAAACATTCACTGTCTCCATAAAATACCTTCACATTACAAGCAGATAATCCTGCTTCTTTGAACTAGCTAAAAACTGACCTTCCCTCGCTCAAAACTGCCTGTAAGAGTCCCAGGACAGGTTGTTCTGACATTCTTTTAACATCATCTCATCATCACAGCCAAAACTAATCACAAGAATATTACCCGTTGACAGGTGCATTTATTCTGTCAATTAAATCAGATGGTTAAATCGAAATGTGCCCCAAATCTCTCTTGTTTGCATTATCCATATTGGCGTTTCTTGGCCGTGGTTCATTGCTGGCTGGAAGTCGTCCAGCCCCCACAGAGTCACTTTGCAATATTGTGCCAGCAAGTTTCCATGCTCTGCAGCAGCCGCTCCGGCGAGGCCAGAACAGCACTCCAGGACTGACCTGGAATGTTATATTGCTTCACTAAGATTTATTAAAAAATGGAAGGAGGGAGACTTAGATCAATGTTTTTGGAATGGGAGAGGATATATCACCTCATGGCTAAGCACAGGTGACACGTGGGCAATGAAGCGAAGATGCTAAAGACAGGCAGTGAAAAAGGCACCAGGAAGGATAAACGGGCCTCATGCCTCCAGCTTCCATCCCCTTCCCTAAAACTCCCGCCAAAGTGACCAAAGGAAAGCAGTCTCCTAAAGATTAACCCCTGTTTTTAAGACCATCTCCAAAAAGATAGGTAAATAGACCCAGGAGGAGCAATGAAACCAAAATTCTACTGAACATGTTCCTGTGTTCAGCAACCAGCAAAGTCCTCAAACAGGGAAGGAGTTTACATAACATTTTGGCCACAATAGCTTTTCACAATGAGGCATGTTAAAGACAGGTCTAGGATTAGAGTCCCTGATGTACAGGTGAAGTGCCAGGATATTTTTGGCTCCCATTTCCAAAATCTCTTGCTTTTTTCAGCCAACAACACCACCTAAGCAAAACTACGAAGATGCCTGGCTTTTGTAGGGTCCATTTGGAAAGAAATAGTCTGCATTGATAGTATGAATAGAAAACACAAAAGTGCATTGGAGAAGTAATGAGTGAAAAAAATCTAGGGCATGAACTAGAGTTGACGTGTCAGAGAAGAATGGTGACCACTAAGGCTGTCAGGTCTTCTAAAGGTATGATGGACATAACTCTGAATTTCCTTCTGTGTATTATCTAAATGAAAGTGCCTAATGGCCTCTTTGAAACATTTCAGATTGTCATATAAACATACCATGCAGATCACCATTTTAAAGCTCAGAATTGTATTTCACCAAAATATCAGAAAGTCCTCAGTACCTGCAAACTAGATTGAGTTTCCCTTTTTGCCTATGTGTATTATGTACCCAAGAAGCTGAGGTGATTTTTCATGATGTTTTGACTAAAAACAGAGTTTCTGATTTTTTTTCTTTTTTTAAAAATTTTTGGTCAAGTTTTTTACCTTTAAAGCATGGCATTACATTTTAGCCACTCAACATTCATTGACTCTAATAGTCGTTTCCATGACCACTTAGAGTTTAGATCTATGATTTACTTTTGAGGACAGTTATGTCAATCAGGTAAATAACCTATTTCAGCCAGTTTATAAGACAAGCATTCTGTTCACTTGAAAGGAGTTATTTTAGACTATTTGGAGTGTTCATATTTAAACACTTCTAAAAATGGGCATATTCTATACTCAAGAGAATTACATGATCTCTAATTTAGCTAATTAACATTTAGGACATGAATTGCAAATAATAAAAATATATATTAAAATTGTCAGGGAAAAAATAACTACCACATGTGCACACTAACCAGTTTGAAGGATTTATCATCCAGGAGTTCTGAAATGACACAGCTAGTTCAGTGAGGTTCCAACAGGACCAGATGTAGAGCAGGGCTTAGTCTACGCTGTAAATCATTATTTCTCAGGGATGTAACAAAAATCAAACGGGATCTGTTTCCTAAAGTTTTGGGTCTAGTCTGTAATTTTTTATGTGAAAGTGATGGCAAACTATCTCTGAGATATTTCATCAGCCAGACTAATACCATACCCACAGCTGAATAACCTGTAAGGTAGGGGAGGAAGAAGTGGCTTCCCTCTACCCTTCTAGGTTCTTTGACAGAGCTAAAATTAATTTGGCATAAGACAGATTAACAGGAGAAAGAAAACATATTTAATTATGTATGTACACATAGGAGTCCCACAAAAATATAAGACTCAAAGAACAGTCAGACAATCAAAGCTTATATAGCATCATGAACTACAGAAAAAAATAGGGACTTCTGGCACATGACACAGAAAAGTTAGAAGAAGGTTAGGGGAAATGTATGGTGACTAAAAGTTTCATGGTTATGCACATAAAAATTCTCTCCAGTAAATAAAATTATCTAGGAGCAGCCCTCTTCCTAATGCAGATATTTTTACTAAATGTAGGTTTCCATTATATATGTAAATTTTCTTTGTACAAGGGTAGCTTTTCAAAGCTACTACTGTGTCTAGTTTCTCAGAATAACCTTCTCAAAATATACCTAAGAAGTATATTTTGGGGTGGCACATTCTGGTCTCCTACAGTCATATTTTGGGATGGTGTATCCTGAGCCCCAGCAGGACCATATCAAAAGGTACAATGAAGCATAAGTTTTTGTGTTTTTGGTATTATGAAGTATCTTGCACATATTATCTATGTTTTATAATGATTCCATAAAATATGATTATATCCACTTAAGAGGAGGAAACTGGGAGTCAACAAGTTTAAACAATTTGACCATAATTACACAGTATGTAAGCAAAATAACCAGTATTCAAGTTCTAACCCCCAAAGCCTGAAGGCTATCCTTAACCATGCTTGGTTCATGTCAATAGAAGGGAGATCTTGATTTTACCATAAATTTGCTCAAAATTTTACATCTTAAGATGTTGAAAGATAAGAACCCCTTTCATGAGAAAATAACTTCTGATAATTCAATAATTCAGATTCTCTTTATTAGAGAAAGAGGGAAGGAGGTGGAGAGAGAAGGGAAGAAGAGAGGAGGGAGGGTAGAGGAGAATACAGAAAAGAAATCAATGCTAGAATAAACTAAGACCCATACTTGGCCACAGTTCTGATTTTAATCATTTTATAGAAACATCTATTTAGTTCCTTTCTTTTTGAAATTAAAGTCATGGTAATTTTTAAGATGTGTCACATTCAAATGGGGGCGGAGATGATGCTTGAGCATGATTTCAAATCAATTAAAAATCCAGACTCTCATAAATAGCTTTGACAAGGTTACTGTCTACTTATTTTGAGTATCTGTGGTCTGAATGTTTGTGCCCCCAACTTGGGAAATCCTATTTTCCAAGGAGATGAAATTAAGAGGTAGGACCTTTAGAAAGTGTTTAGGTCCTTAAAAGAAGCCCCTCATGGAAGCAGCTATGAGAACTGTGAGAAATAAATAAATTT